>QEPC01000055.1:2001894-2052925 GCA_003113815.1 Sphenodon punctatus | reverse complement strand
AAACTGAAGAGCCCCAACCTACCAAACTTCTCCTCATACGGGAGCCCTTCCATGCCCTTGATCATTTTTGTTGCCCTTCTCTGTACCTTTTCTAGTTCAGCTATGTCTTTTTTGAGATGGGACAACCAGAACTACACACAATATTCAAGGTGCAGTCGCACCATTGATTTGTATAGACGCATTATGACCTGCTCACTTTTATTCTCTATCCCCTTCCAAATAATTCCTAACATTGTTTGCTTTTTTGACTGCTGCTGTGCACTGCGCTGTAGATTTCATTATATTGTCCACAACCACCGCCAGATCCTTTTCCTGAGTAATAATTCCTAGCTTAGTACCCAGCATTGTGTGCGCATAGTTTGAATTATTTTTCCCTACGTGCATTACTTTACAGTTGTCCACATTAAATCTTATTTGCCGTTTAGACGCCCAGGCAGCCAGTGTTGTAAAATTCTGTTGCTGTTCCTCACAGTCTGCTCATGTTTTAACTACCTTGAATAACTTGGTGTCGTCTGCAAATTCGATCACCATCTTCCCTTCCCTCTGTTCCACTGCCACTGCTGCCTACTTCCCATATCCAGCCCACACTGCCTGCTTCCCTGAACCCGCAGCCCTCTGCCCCCCCATTCCTGCACTCGGCCCAGGTCTTGCTAAGTTCCGAAGTTTCGGGGCCCTTCATTGCAACATAAAAACTTGGCAAAATGAGGTCAAATGCACTGATCTTTGGAAAAATCCGAAGAAAACCAAGGACTGAGTTACAGCCCTAAGAGGAACCTCTGGGGGTTAGATAGTTTAAAACAGAGCATTATGGGAAACTGCTTGGCAAGTTCAACTCAATTTTAGGGTTTTCCTTTCTTTCCATATCCTAGAACAAGGATCCCCCTAAGTAGAACAGTTTTTGTTTTCTAAGCAGAGGCTGTCTGACCTCCAACTGGCTCAGTTTTATGTCGATGCCGTTAAGGAAGAATTAGAGCAGCCTTCCAGATATAAGGCACCAGATATGAGGTACTTGTACTCTGCCCCCAAATACCAGGAGCAGCTGGTTAGTTTACCTAAGGTAGATGGAGCAGCAGCAACTAATCTAGGTAAGTCTGCTGCTTTGCTAACTAAGAGGGTGGGCTATCCCAAACGGCCCATTGAATAGGAAGGTAGATATTACTCTCACCAGTAACTTTGAAGCATCTTCCCTTGCTCTTCAGACCTCAGACAAAATCTGCCACTGTACCCGAGGACTGGAGGGTAGCAAATGTAACCCTGACATTTAAAAAGGGATCCATAGGTGATCCTGGAAACTACAGACCAGTAAGCTTGATGTCTGTGCCAGGCAAAATGGTGGAAACCATCATTAAGGACAGAATTACAGGGCATGTTAACAAACATGGCTAATGGGGAAGAGTCAACACGAATTTAGTAAAGGTAAGTCATGCTTCACTAACCTGTTGGAATTCTTTGAGGGTGTAAATAAGCATGTGGACAAGGGAGACCCAGTAGATCTAGTGTACCTGGATTTCCAGAAAGCCTTTGATAAGATCCCTCATGAGAGACTCTTGAGAAAATTAAAAAGGCATGGGATAGGAGACAGGAGATAGTGTCTTACTGTGGATCAGAAACTGGTTAAAAGATAGAGAGCAAAGGGTAGGACTAAATGGGCAGTTTTCACAATGGAGAGATGTAAAAAGTGGTGTGCCTCAGGGATCTGTATTGGCACCAGTGCTGTTTAACGTATTCATTAATGATTTGGAAAAGGGTGTTAAGAGTGAGGTAATCAAATTTGCAGATGACACCAAGTTATTCAAGGTAGTAAAACATGAGCAGACTGTGAGGAACTGCAACAGGATCTTATGACACTGGGTGCCTGGACATCTAAATAGCAAATGAGATTTAATGTGGACAAGTGCAAAGTGATGCACATAGGGAAAAATAATCCAAACTATGCGTACACAATGCTGGGTACTAAGGTAGGAGTTACCACTCATGAAAAGGATCTGGGGGTGGTTGTGGACAATACAAATTCACAGCGCAGTGTGCAGCAGAAGTCAAAAAAGCAAACAATGTTAGGAATTATTGAGAAGGGGATAGAGAATAAAACTGAGGATGTCATAATGAGGATGCCAGTCCCTGCTGTCTCGTTGCTTTCCCAATGTTTGGAGACTGTGGCGGATTGGATGCAGCAGAGCAGACTGAAGCTCAATCCTGATAAGACGGAGGTGATGGTGGTGGGTAGGGCAAGGGAGGTGCCAGCCTCTCTGGTGGTGGTGGGTGGTGGTCTGCCCTCCCGTAGCCCAGCAGGTTCGAAGTCTGGGGGTGGTTTTGGATCCAGGTCTCCGTCTGGATTGTCAGGTGGATTCGCCAGCTGTATCTGGTGCGGAGGCTGCGCCCATACATTTCCGGGCCCAACCTGGCCACTCTGATCCACGCCTTCATCACCTCGAAGCTAGACTACTGCAGCGCGCACTACGTGGGACTTCACTTGGTTCTGGTCCGGAGGCTGCAGCTGGTGCAGAATGCGGCGGCCTGTCTCCTTACAGGGACAAGGCGACCAGAGCATATAACACCTGTGCTCCGTGCTCTGCACTAACTGCCTATAGCATACCGAGCCAGATTCAAGGTGTTGGTGTTGATCTATAAAGCCCTATACGGTCTGTGCCCCTCGTACCTTGGGGACCGCCTCGCCTTCCATGCCTCAGGGTGATCCCTGCGGTCTGCCAGGAGCGCCTTCTTGGAGGTTCCCCGTCTTGAACGGGGGGCCACAATGGAGAGGGCGTTCTCGGTGGCCGGGCCGCGACCCTGGAATTCCCTCCCGGAGAAAGCTCACCTGACCCCGGGTCTGATGGCTTTTCACCAAGCTTGTAAGACTTGGCTGTTCGCCCAGGTCTTCGGAGGGGAGGGTAGAGTGGGGGTGGGGGAATTTTTGGGGTGGGGGTGGTTTAATTATATATATGTGATGATGTTTTTATGTGTTTTATTATTGTTTTACTTGTTGTAAGCCACCCTGGGATGCCGTAGGCATCGGGGGCGGCCAATAAATATAAATAAATAATAAATAAATAAATAAATAAATAAATAATGCCTCTATACAAATCAATGGTGCGACCTCACCTCGAATATTGTGTGAAGTTCTGGTTGCCCCATCTCAAAAAAAGACATAGCTGAACTAGAAAAGGTACAGAGAAGGACAACAAAAATTATCAAGGGCATGGAAGGGCTCCCGTATGAGGAGAGGCTTGGTAGGTTGGGGCTCCTCAGTTTGGAGAAGAGACGACTGAGAGGAGGTATGATAGAGGTCTATAAAATCATGAGTGGTGTGGAACTAACAAGCAAGGAATTTATTTATTTATTTATTTCCATAAATTTTTACCTCCTGCCACGCAGCTCGGGGCGGCTTCCAAAGAATTAAAACACAATAAAAACAATAAAAATTATCATAAATATTATAAAGCATTAAAACAGGACTGGATACAACANCATAGGTGATCCTGGAAACTACAGACCAGTAAGCTTGATGTCTGTGCCAGGCAAAATGGTGGAAACCATCATTAAGGACAGAATTACAGGGCATGTTAACAAACATGGCTAATGGGGAAGAGTCAACACGAATTTAGTAAAGGTAAGTCATGCTTCACTAACCTGTTGGAATTCTTTGAGGGTGTAAATAAGCATGTGGACAAGGGAGACCCAGTAGATCTAGTGTACCTGGATTTCCAGAAAGCCTTTGATAAGATCCCTCATGAGAGACTCTTGAGAAAATTAAAAAGGCATGGGATAGGAGACAGGAGATAGTGTCTTACTGTGGATCAGAAACTGGTTAAAAGATAGAGAGCAAAGGGTAGGACTAAATGGGCAGTTTTCACAATGGAGAGATGTAAAAAGTGGTGTGCCTCAGGGATCTGTATTGGCACCAGTGCTGTTTAACGTATTCATTAATGATTTGGAAAAGGGTGTTAAGAGTGAGGTAATCAAATTTGCAGATGACACCAAGTTATTCAAGGTAGTAAAACATGAGCAGACTGTGAGGAACTGCAACAGGATCTTATGACACTGGGTGCCTGGACATCTAAATAGCAAATGAGATTTAATGTGGACAAGTGCAAAGTGATGCACATAGGGAAAAATAATCCAAACTATGCGTACACAATGCTGGGTACTAAGGTAGGAGTTACCACTCATGAAAAGGATCTGGGGGTGGTTGTGGACAATACAAATTCACAGCGCAGTGTGCAGCAGAAGTCAAAAAAGCAAACAATGTTAGGAATTATTGAGAAGGGGATAGAGAATAAAACTGAGGATGTCATAATGAGGATGCCAGTCCCTGCTGTCTCGTTGCTTTCCCAATGTTTGGAGACTGTGGCGGATTGGATGCAGCAGAGCAGACTGAAGCTCAATCCTGATAAGACGGAGGTGATGGTGGTGGGTAGGGCAAGGGAGGTGCCAGCCTCTCTGGTGGTGGTGGGTGGTGGTCTGCCCTCCCGTAGCCCAGCAGGTTCGAAGTCTGGGGGTGGTTTTGGATCCAGGTCTCCGTCTGGATTGTCAGGTGGATTCGCCAGCTGTATCTGGTGCGGAGGCTGCGCCCATACATTTCCGGGCCCAACCTGGCCACTCTGATCCACGCCTTCATCACCTCGAAGCTAGACTACTGCAGCGCGCACTACGTGGGACTTCACTTGGTTCTGGTCCGGAGGCTGCAGCTGGTGCAGAATGCGGCGGCCTGTCTCCTTACAGGGACAAGGCGACCAGAGCATATAACACCTGTGCTCCGTGCTCTGCACTAACTGCCTATAGCATACCGAGCCAGATTCAAGGTGTTGGTGTTGATCTATAAAGCCCTATACGGTCTGTGCCCCTCGTACCTTGGGGACCGCCTCGCCTTCCATGCCTCAGGGTGATCCCTGCGGTCTGCCAGGAGCGCCTTCTTGGAGGTTCCCCGTCTTGAACGGGGGGCCACAATGGAGAGGGCGTTCTCGGTGGCCGGGCCGCGACCCTGGAATTCCCTCCCGGAGAAAGCTCACCTGACCCCGGGTCTGATGGCTTTTCACCAAGCTTGTAAGACTTGGCTGTTCGCCCAGGTCTTCGGAGGGGAGGGTAGAGTGGGGGTGGGGGAATTTTTGGGGTGGGGGTGGTTTAATTATATATATGTGATGATGTTTTTATGTGTTTTATTATTGTTTTACTTGTTGTAAGCCACCCTGGGATGCCGTAGGCATCGGGGGCGGCCAATAAATATAAATAAATAATAAATAAATAAATAAATAAATAATGCCTCTATACAAATCAATGGTGCGACCTCACCTCGAATATTGTGTGAAGTTCTGGTTGCCCCATCTCAAAAAAAGACATAGCTGAACTAGAAAAGGTACAGAGAAGGACAACAAAAATTATCAAGGGCATGGAAGGGCTCCCGTATGAGGAGAGGCTTGGTAGGTTGGGGCTCCTCAGTTTGGAGAAGAGACGACTGAGAGGAGGTATGATAGAGGTCTATAAAATCATGAGTGGTGTGGAACTAACAAGCAAGGAATTTATTTATTTATTTATTTCCATAAATTTTTACCTCCTGCCACGCAGCTCGGGGCGGCTTCCAAAGAATTAAAACACAATAAAAACAATAAAAATTATCATAAATATTATAAAGCATTAAAACAGGACTGGATACAACATAAAAACCCAGGTAGGTGGGGGAACAGTTATATACCCTCTCAGCTAGTACTAGAACTAGGGGACATTCCATGAAACCCCTGGGTGGCAAGTTTAAAACAATTAAAAGCAAATATTTTTTCCACTCAGCTTATAATTGGGTTGCGGAATCTACTGCCAGAGGCTGTGGTAAGGGCCAGTACTATAGCTGAGTTTAAAAGAGGTTTGGACAAGTTTCTGGAAGATAGGTCCGTTAGCAGTGTTATAAATTGGAACTGTTCTCTATCAATCCTACCAGGGACAGGACTTAGACTCCTGGCAGGCAGCTCCAATTTCAGGATCTGGGCAAAGACACTATGAAACAGATTGCAAAGTCCTTCAGATAGACAGAGGTTTATTAATGTAATATCAATATAGAAGAACTGAGAATAAAGCAGCAATATAGCACCAACAACACACTTGCATGTGGCATTTGCCTGCACCTACTCTAACAGTGAGCGCACACACATAAATACATACATATGAGTTCTTACGTGTCAGAGGTCTCAGGTCTGGTCTCCGGAGGAGAGGCAGTCAGGGGGCCCAGGTGAAGCTAAACTAAATCCTAGAGGAGAAGCAGTTGTAGGACTTCCTAGAGAGAAGTCCCAGAATGGGCCAATCACCGATCCTGTTGGCACCCTGATATGGGCTAGCGACCGAGTACCGTGAAGGGCACCTTCCCTGTCTAGAGCTGGTCCTTATATACAGTGACTGCCTTATGAGCATCCAGAGTATGGGGCGGTTGGAGCCAAGCCGAGAAAGTTCTCCCATTGGTTATTCAGATGTGGGGGTTCTTTCTGCTTAGTCATTGTTATTGTGGGACGTCCTGACCAGTATGATCCTGTCTGCCCCTCCCTCCGGATGGACAGCATGGTCTCTGGCCGAGGGTCACCCAGGCCTCCCCCCCCCCTTTCTCCAAGGCGTCTTGATGTCTGACCAGATCATGTATTGCTCAACCCTTATCTGTACCCTGTAACCTTCTCTTGTTTGTTGTTTTCCTTTGATGTACATAAACTCTGCTCTGGGCACGATCAGGTCCTGCCAGTTCTGTTCCTTCTGAGTCTTCTTTTATGGCTAACAAGAATGCATCCCTGTTATTGCCACAACATCTACCTTTCACCAACATATTTCCTTCTCCATCTCTGCCAGCCTGTTTTTCCTCATAGCTTATATTTCTATTGTATCTAAACTAAAATAATAACACATAAAGCAAGCAAGCACCTAACATATATTAAGCAAGCAAAACATATAAGGAATACATAATATAAGTATATTATCCAGTAGTTACAGGTGTATGCAGTAGTCTCTTTGGTTCTTATTTATGTATAGTGCTTCAGTCAGCCTAATTAATTCATTACAGTAGCTATTAGCCAGACAGGATCAGGGAACGTGACGAGAGCTGGGGGAAAACAACAGGGAATGGATCCCCCATTGTGACCTGTTGGGTGCTTCTCCCAAGCCACTATAACTGGCCACTGTCGGAGACAGGATGCTGGGCTAAATGCACCATTGGTCTGACCCAGTATGGCACTTCTTATGTTAAGCTTCAGCAGAACAGGTTTTCTATGGGATACTTCCGTAGAGAAGACAGAGACTAAAGAATTAAAAGACAACTTCAAGAATCTCTCCCTTGCACTGGCATGTGCCTTTGATATCACCTTAGAAGCTGCCCAGCTGTATGCTCAAGCTAGGTGACAAACATAGTGGCTCAACATCCCATTTGGCTTTGACCATGGAAGGTGGACCTATCTTTTAAATCAGTCCTGTCTGGAGCTCATTGTCAAAGTGGCAAAGCTTTTCAGGTGAGAATGGACAATGCTTTTACTGCAGAGCTAGAGATACAGAAAGCACTGCCTCTCAGTCCCACTGAAGAAGCACCTAGGAGTTACTTTTGTCCTTGAATCTGCTTTGGGGGCCAAAGAGGTCATTGTTCATGTAGGAAGCAGCACCCAGTGAGATACAGGTAGCAGAAGCAAAATGGTCCACAGATCCAGTCCAGCTTCAGAAAACAACAGCCTGCCTACAACAGGTCAACCCAGTAGTTCTCCTGACTGGCTATGTCCTCTCCCCTTGGAAGCTTTGATTGGGAAGAGGCTAAAATACTTTGCAGACCAGTGGGTGACAGTCATTTGACAACTGGGTGAGAGAGATAATTTCTAGGGAGTTCTCAATAGAGTTGCCTTCCCCTGAAGGATCGTTTCCTGTCCTTTCCCACATTAAGGGATCTGGCCAAACATCCACTTACAATGGGAGCCATTCAACATCTAGCAGACATAGGATCCATAGAGGTGGTGCCTGTGTTCCAGGGTTGTACTGCATGGTCTGCATTCACAGTACCCAAAAAGAACAGGGATGTCAGGACAATTCTTGACCTCAGAACCTTGAATGAAAGTGGGAGGCGCAGGAAGTTCCGCGTTGGGGATGCTCAAGTCATCATCAGCGTGTTCCAACCAGGGGACTTCCTGTCATACGTTGACTAGTGGGAGTCTTACTGGTGTGTCCCCATTCATCAGATCAGCTGCATTTTTCTCCATTTTGCCTTTGGCAGCAGCTGTTGTTGGCTCCAAGCTCTCCCATTCAGCCTCTCATTCTGATCCAGGGTGTCCAAAAAGATCCTGTTTGTTGAACAGCTTTGGGAATGGGGTACACGTACCCCTCCCTCAATAACCTTCTTTTAGAATCCCCATCTGTTTGTCAGGGGGAAGAGGACTTTCAGCTGACCATAGAGTGATTAGAGGTCCCAACTTCCTGATCCACAGTGAGGAAAGTTGGATGACCCTCACTCTCTCCTGCACCTGGGGGTGGTGATGGAGATCAGGTTAGATCAGATTTTCTTGTTAGAGGAGAGACTAATGAAACTGCTGAGCTGGATGGATCAACTCCAAATTGAATTTGATGTTTCTGGTCCAGGTGCTAATGATAACCATGTCTGCTGTTTAATTGCAGTGGGCTGGGCCAGGTTTCATCTGCATCCACTGCAATATGTCCTTCAACCTTTTTGGCAAGGGATTGCAGAGTCCATGCATCTGCCAATCACAGTGGCCCAGGGGGCTTATTGAAGTATTCTCTTCCTTTTCCCTTATCTCTCAGAAAACCAGAGAGCAAGGAGCTTGTGTAATCCTGCAACATGAACCTGCATCCCATGTGCGTGTGATGGGAAAGGCTGGGAAAGGCCCACCCCTCACTCCTATGTGAAAACAAATGGTAAAAGCCCTCTAGAGCTATAAAAGATTGTACAGGGCTTAAAGCCCTAGACTTGGTAGAACGGGCCTGGCTAAAAGGGGTGAAGAAGAGGCTGGGGAGAGGGCGTTAAAGCCCAGTGTTAGATCCCTTATTGAATATACAAATGTATATGGTTATTGTCTAGTAATGATGAACTGTCTGAAGATATGAATAGCTGCACCCTCCTAAGGGACTGATAAGCCAGCCTATCTGTGATGTAACAGGGTGGCTGGCTCCTGTGAGCCTGTTGAAGCCCTGTTCTGGAGCTGCTAACAACTATATTGTCAGAGTGAAGCCTGTTGGAGTGTGCCCAGTAGAGGCATGGAAGGCCTTCTGAACTGTATGTACTGGGGCATGCTCAGTAGGTTCTGGACCTTCCATCCTTGTTCCTATCTGGACTAGCAGCTTGGACCCAGCTGAGCCCCTTGGGTTAACTCACAGTTCAGGCTCACTGACTGGTGAACCTTCCTGAGGTTCTTAGGACAGCCCCAGCTCCCGGCATCTCACCCCTCTTCCGGGCCTCTCACCAGCTGGTCAAGTTCCCCGCTGTGTTCCGCTGCCATTCCTCCCTGCTCACTCCCGAGGATGGCGCTACACTTCCAGTTCTCTTCCTGGGCTCCAGGCTCGGCATCCTCCAGCAGGTTCCTCCTCTCATGCCTCTCATCAGCGGTGCTGCCGGCAGCCCTTTAACTTAGCTGCCTGGCCAGCTGTCCAATCAGGGCAGACCATGGGGACTCCTCTCCACTCTGACCCCACCCATGCTCAAGTTCAGTCCCGGGAAGCTCTTCCATCCCGCTGACAGATTAAGCCAAAGCTGCTTTGATTAGGCAGGCACGTTTCCCAAGCCCCGCCTCGTCAATTTCCCTGCTGGCTCTAACAGCAGGTCAGTTTCACTGGTGGGTACACGCTGCCATCGCTGACTTACTCCCAGACGCTTCCTTGTGGCGCTGCCTAGAGCCAAGGAAGTTCCAAGCCACCGCAGCAGGGATGGCACCAGCCAACCTCCTACAACCTGTCTTTAGAAGCCTGTGAGGATTAACGGGAATGGATTTAGCAGGTGGGATCTGCTTAGGATTAGGCCACAATGACTTTAAGAGCACCCTGAGGTCTCCTAGCTGGAGAGGCTGAACCCCTAATAGTGCACCCCCACTTCTGTGGGTTAAATACCAGACTGAGCTGGAAGGGCATGTCAGCGAGGTTGCTAATCCCCCAAAGTGACACCCCAGCGCCCCAGTGTTGCCCTGGGAACACCTGCTGCTACAAATAAAATTCAAACAATAAAAAATCCTACCATCTCATCAAACCTCCCCCCGCCAACCCTACAAAAACCCAACCGGCTCCTATCCCAGCCTGCCAAATGATTTTTCAAATAAAAATGTTTTACACTGCATTTGGAAGATGCTTAGGTTTAGGCTCTGGCTCAACCGAACCTCTTGGGGAAGGAAGTTCTACAAAACAGAGGCAACAACCGGGAACATCCTATTCCCGTTGTATAGACAAAGGCAAAAGATGGAACCTGCAAGAGAGCGCTCCTGGACTACCAAAAAGGTTGCACTGGAACATGGTAGGATAGGTGGTCTTTCAGATATATGGGACCCAGATGGTTGAGGACTTTAAAGGCCAAAACCAGCACCTTGAATTGTTCCCGGAAAACTATAGGCAGTCAGCGCAGACTTCGGAGCACCAGTGTAATGTGATCCCAGCAACTCGTTCCCAAAAGGATCCGAGGTGCTGCAGTCTGCACCAGCTGCAGCTTCCAAAGAGTCATTCAGGGTGGCCCCATGTAGAATGCGTTGCAGTAATCTAGCTTCAAGGTGATGAAAGCATGGATGACGGTAGCCAGATCTGAGTCAGAAAGAAAAGGCTGCAGCCTTCTCAGCAGATGGAAGTGGTGAAAATAGCTCCTGGCCACCACCGCCACCTGGTATTCCAGGCGTAACGAGGGATCGAAAAACACTGCAAGGCTGCAAACCCAATTGGCCAGAGGGGGGGCCATGAATAACAGGTGTCCAAATCCTCTCCAAGTCAAAATACTGACCAACCATCATCACTTCAGTCTTCTCAGGATTCCGCTTCAGTCAGCTCACCCTCATCCAGTCCCTGACAGCAGCCAGGCATCAAGTAAGCACCGAGACTGCAGGGCCTGGGTCGGATGAAAAAGAGACGTAGAGCTGGGTGTCATCAGCGTACTGATGGCATCTCACCCCAAACCTTTGAATGACCTCGCCCAACGGCCTCAGATACACAAGAGGGGAGACTGAATAGAACCCTGTGAGACCCTGCAGAAGAGGTCCCAAGAGGATGATGAGCAATCCCCCATCACCACCTGCTTGTACCTCCCTGACAGAAAGGAACAGAACCACTCAAATGATCCCATGCAGCCCTGCCAGGTCCTGCAGTCGCATCAACAACACCTTGTCGTCAGTAGTATCAAAGGCTGCTGAAAGATCTAACAAGATCAACAGGGTAAAATTTCCCTTGTCAGTCTCCAGACGCAGGACATCAACCAAGGCCACAAGCACAGTCTCCATGCCATACCCAGGACAAAAGCCCAACTGAAATGGTTCCAAGATTCCAACAGCATTGAGATGAGCCTGGAGCTGTAGGGCAGCCACCTGTTCAATAATCATCTCTAAAAAGAGAAGGTTCGAGACAGGCTGATAGCTGGCCTGGGAATCCGCATCCAGAGATGGTTTCTTAAGCAGGGGCCGGACAACCCTGGTGCTATATTAAATAGCACCAGCTCCAGT
This sequence comes from Sphenodon punctatus, assembly GCA_003113815.1. NCBI lineage: Eukaryota > Metazoa > Chordata > Lepidosauria > Sphenodontia > Sphenodontidae > Sphenodon > Sphenodon punctatus. The sequence continues at coordinate 2,041,286 of QEPC01000055.1, read as the reverse complement.
ACATATCATTGGGACACCCCATTGTAAATTGTTTACATCTTTCCATTGTGAAAACTGACCATTTATTCCTACCCTTTGTTTCCTATGTTTTAACCAATTACTAGGAAAATAAAAGGAAACCAGTTCCTAGGAAAGAGACCTCTCCTTTTATCCCATGGCTACTTAGTTTTCTTAAGGGAATTTGTCAAAGGCTTTCTGAAAATCCAAGCATATTTTATCAGCGGGAGCACCCATAACCACAAATGATCATTGACTGTCTCAAAGAATTCTAATAAACTGGAGGCAAGTGATTGGGGAAGAGACTACTGATTTTTTTCAGTTGATTGGATGGTATTTTACAGCTCCACATAAAAAGCCATTCAGATATTCCCGCTCAACTACCAGTAAAATTAATCAATATACTAAAAGACTAAAAATAAACCCTTTGCCAAGTTATTCAAATGGAACATTTTGGCACAAGAGACGAAAAGGGAAATTGCCTTACCTGCAAATTTCCATTCTTCTCTTGAAGCAGAGTGAACAGTCAGAACAGACAAGTTATGTCCCTACTCATTCAGCAGTAGCCACTAGCCAGGATCCAGAAACAAACCGGGGGGGAAAGGTCTCGCACATGAAATGATACCCACTTTAAATGTAAACGCAAAAACATCATCGGAGTAGATTAATTATTTAAAGTATTTATCATGACAGTGTTCTATATGTTGTACACATTGTTGTAATGTTGGTTCTGCAAATTGTATGGTTTTTTATGGGCTTGGCTGTTTTTTTCTTTCTCTTTTTTGTAGTTTGGGTGAGGTTGGATGTTTGACATGAGTATTTGTGTATTGGTTGTAGTACACGTTAGTATTTATAAGTGATCATTGTGGTGGAGTGCTTAGCTGTTTGTTTGCTTGTTTTGTGGTGTTTGGTTTTGGTTTGTTTCATGTATATGTTACTTGATGATTTATGTCAGTGTTGTAGCTTAATGGTTTTTAAAACTGAGAGGTTTTTTATTTAGTTAATTTATATAAATGTATATCCCATCCTTTCCCCAAGGTGGGTTACAACATATAAAATATATATAAAATCCATGCACCCACATTTCGCCTTGGTCTTTCAGCCCCAACCTTCTTCCTCTGCAGGTTGGGGGCAGCACTGAATCTTGGAACCACACAATTGAGGCTTGGGAGAACAAGCTGGGGGAAGACAGCAGGGGGGCTGGGGCAGTTTGTATCCAGATGATGATTAGCCTTGATATGATTAGAGTAGTGGGATTGGGAAGAACAGTTGAACTGGAGATAGTAGAGGTGTAGGGGACCATCTTGCTGTTCTGATACTGCAAGATTGGGGTTAGGACTATGGCTGGGTGATACTGGAGTTGCATTTATGTATAAGCAAATGTCCCTATACCACAGACAGCACTCAGATCACCTTGTGTGATGGAGGGATGGGTCAGAGCTCAGAAGTAGCTGAAAGAAGGGCTCCAGAGGAGACACAACAAGCCTAGAAACAGAGGGGTTGGAATAGGGGAAGGAAGACCTCTCAGCTGCTACTCTAAACTCGGGGAGAATGAAGTTCATCATAGAGGTCTTGAGGTAAAATGAATCTTAAGAGCAGGAATTATGGGACCTAGGGATGAGAGTACTGAGGAACCAGGGTCAAGGCAACTGAGCAGAGGCTGAGGGGAGCAGGAAAAGGGAGAACTGGAGTCAGGGAACAAGACTCCAGAGAAAGGAACTGTAGGGTCTAGGAACCAGAGCAGATCAAGGAACTAAGAGCCAGGGCTAGGAAGCAGAAGCCAGAACCAGGAGCCGGGAGAGAGGAGGAGGGGAGCAGGACAGTACAGAGCTGGAGTCTGGGAGTCAAGGGAACAAGGAGCCAGGGTGGAGGGAACAGAGCAGGAATCAGGAGACAAGGAGTCAGGAATTGGGAGTCAAATTCACTACGTCACTCTGACTTAGTGCAGATCCTGCATTCTATATTCAGAATGTCTGTGATAGGTGGCCGTGAAAGCTGTGAATTAACATGCATCATAGACTATTCAAAATATTATTTAGTGTGACTTTTCAATTTATCTTATCACCAGGGAACATGAAAATTCTCTTAGACGGAGTAATAAAACGTAAATCTAGTTGATTTTGCTTCCATGGCTGTTAAAGTGCAGTAAATTGTTGAAAATTTCAGTGAAAATATAACATTTATCTTTAAGCTTTGGCATGCGTGTCTTTTACAAGCAGTGTAAAATTTCTTTAAATAAATTGTATTTCTGAGGAAACTTAATTCTTTAATTTCTATGGTTACTTTAACAGTTCTCTGCTCATTCCCTTACTTCCACTTCAGGACATCAGTGATGACCATATAAGCCCAGAAAATGTTATGTAACTTAGAGTCAGATCATGCTGTTTTATTATTCTCTGTATGGCTTCATTTGCACATTAAACAGAAATGGAGATGGCTGAAGTTTTGCTCTCTGATTTCCTCTGATTTTCAGTGAAGTAGACTCCAAAGTGCCTCAACCGCTTGGGACTTGAGTTGAAACTTTTGAAATGTTTACCCCATACAACTTTCCCACACAACTGTATGCTACCTTCAGGTGCCCTGAATCAAGAGAAGACACAAACATGCTTGAATGTAATGTGCTGTCTCCACATTTGTGAAGCCGACAAATCTCTTGAACCATGCACAATAATATTAAAATAAAATAGTAAAGACAATTATTTATAGCTAGAAATGTGATTAAAAGAATTGGTGATCAGAGCTGTACAAAGCTTCATAGTTTCATTTCACGGTAGAAACTTGACATTAACACGGTTTAAAAATTAAATAATGGATAATAAATTGAAAAATTACCCCTAATTCCTTCAGTTGCTGCACAGCCCCTTTTATAGGTATGCATTAAGGGCACCACCAGAAATGCAACATTTTGACTGCTTTCCATGGAGTCATTCTTTGTCAGAGCTTTGACTGAGAGTAATTTCAGACGTAACGGGCCCAGAGGCCCGCCACGCTGAATCGCGCACCAGGATCCATTTCGGATCCCTATCAGGAATCAGACCGGCCGTCCTAGAGACGTGCTGGCCTGACTCTTATCGGGGAGGGGCTGCGCGGCACGACTTCTTAAAATGGGAATGGGTGTATGTCTCTCTCCCATTGCTCCTCTCATCCTTGTCCTTAGATTGTAAAATCACTGGGCCAGGGACTTGTCTCCCAACAACAACAGTAAAGCACCAGCCAGGTACACTGCTGGCCCTATATAAATGCTCAAATAATAATATGCAATCAATAAAAAACCCACACTGAATACAGATATTGGACTCAAGGCAAGGGTTTATTAAACTGTAACCAAACAGTCACATCCCACCCCTCCCTGCAAACGCAACCTAAACCCAGAACCAAAGACACCCACAACCAACATATGGCATGGCCTTCTTGCAGAAAAGCCTGCCGCATCCCACCAAACTACAAAGGGGCTCTTTTAAAATGCAGGGAATATTGAAACAAGGATTAAACCCGTCCAAGCCCCAGGTCTCCCCACTCAAAAAACAGAAAGGTAGAAAACACAGCAAAGGCACCATTTTAAATGAGAGTAGCCTTTGCACATGCTTGGGAGAGGAGGGGGGAAGCAGCCAGTGGATATGCGCAAACAGAGCAAGCAAAGCAAACCATCTTAACCCAGCAATATTATGTGAAGTCCATAGCATACCATAAAAGCAGCAGCATGGAGTTCCAAAGTTCTCCCCTAACATAAGACCCCAACCATTCTGCACACACAGTTCTACTGCAGTGTAAAAGATAGCTGCTGGAGCCAGGCAGGTCAGCCTAGCCATTAGATTAGCCAACCCAACCTCTGGCATGGCCTTCTTGCAGAAAAGCCTGCCACATCTCACCAAGCTGCAAAGAGACCATTTTAAAATGCAGGGAAAATTCAAGCAAAGAAGAAACCCTTCCATCCAAGTCCCTAGATCCTCCTGTCACCAAGATGTGAACAGAAGTGGTTCCTCTTAATGGGGGGGTGGGGGGAGGCATAGTGTGCTGCCTCCTTGTTCCCTCGCTCTTATCTCAGCCACCACGCTGCTGCCACGGCAACCACATCACAAACCCAGTTCTCACACATACAGACGCACAGAATAGCCATTAAGAGGAACCACTTCTGTTCACATCTTGGTGGCACAATACATTAACAACTTCACTATTCGTTCACATTCCTCTTCTACCTTATCTATAACAGACCCCCCAAAATAGCACATTCTGGAAGCCTTGATATCGGGGGTTCCAGAAACCAAATTAAGACATAAAAATTTCCCCCCAAAATAGACAACTAACAATGAATTCACACTTAACAACTATGTAGTAAAATTTCATTTGTAAGAAAACTTTATGAAACCAGAACAATATTTATAGTTTTAAAATTGTGAGAGAAAATATGTACGTTTTATATTGGATATAGAAATTTTACTACATAATAGTTAAGTGGGAATCTTATTGTTTGTTGCCTATTTTTGTGTGTCTGTTATAGATAAGATAGAAGAGGAAAGCGAGTGAGCAGTGAAGTTACTGATGTATTGTGTCACAGGTGGAAGAATGTACATGTGAGACAATGGAAGAAGTTCATGGAAGATGAAAGAAAGTTGATAGATGTCTTAACGTACAATTTCCTCTCTTTTTGAATTGAGTAGTATGAGAAGAGCCTTATCTGTGTTCTCAAATGGAAGGTTTTTGGAATGTAGGGTTTGCCGGGGGTGCCTTCCTGGAGGTCCCCCGCGTTAAGCGGGGGGCCACAATGGAGAGGGCATTCTCGGTGGCCGGGCCGCGTCTTTGGAGCTCCCTTCCGGAGGAAGCTTGCCTGGCCCCAAGTCTCTTGATATTCCAACGAAAGTGTAAAACCTGACTGTTCGCCCAGGCCTTTTGGGGGGGGGGGGGGGGGGGGGGGAGGCTTTAGTGGTTTTTGTCTTCCCTCCCCTATTGATTTTTGTATCCCGGGCCCTGCTCTTAATATTTGATATTGTATTTTTATATGTTTTAAACTGTTTTATACTGTTTTTATTGTTGGAAGCCACCCTGAGCTGTATTCAGGAGGGGCGGGGTATAAATTCAATAAATAAATAAATAAATAAATAAATTATTACGTATACAGTAATTCCATGTATGAGGAAAGCTCTTCTACCCACTAGTTGTTTGAATTACTGATCACTGTGCGCATTTCCTCCCCCCCCACGCATTGCACCATGTGAGAATTCTACCCTGTTACCCCTCTGATTCTCCTGTATTCTTCCATTGCAACTTAAGCACACTTGTTTCCTGTCATAGCACGTGACCATTTTCATTGCCTCCCCCTCCATCTCTACAGCTTGCAGTGTACTATGGGTGTGCAGGAGGCCACAATTTAGTTTTAGTTTAGTTTCCTTGTTAAAAAAAATGTGTTTAGTTATTTTTTAAAAAAATTATTTATTTATTTTATTTTAAAAACTTTGCTACCCCACCCCTCCTGCCACAGGCAGCTCAGGGTGGCTTACAATTAGCAAAACATTAAAACAACAATTTAAAACAACTAAAAGGAGGACAAAAAGAAAAATGACCCCTACACAACAACCCAACCCATCTCCCCTGCCAAATGCCTGGCAGAACAGCCAGGTCTTACAACTCCGAAAGGAGGGGAAATCCAGGGCCAACTGGTCCTCCACCGGAAGGGAGGTCTACAGCTGTGGAGTGGCCACCGAGAACATCCTCCCCTGCGTGGCCCCCCGGAATTCTTGGGGGACCTTGAGCAGGGCACCCCCCGATGACCGCAGGAGTTGGTCCAACACCCGGAGAGTGAGGCGGTCGCGCAGATAGGTAGGGCCTAGGCCATTTAGGTCTTTATAGGCCAAACCAAGACCTTGAATTGGGCCTGGAAAACCACTGGCAGCCAGTGCAGAGAGCGGAGCACTGGTGTAATGTGCTCCCGGCGTCCCAGTCTTACCAGAAGATGGGCTGCTGCATTCTGCACCAGCTGCAATTTCCAAGCCATCACCATGGGTACCCCCATGTAGAGCGCATTACAATAGTTTAATTTTTGTTTAATTTCCTTTCCCATTCATTCTGATGGGCAGTTCATTCATGTTAATGGGCATTTTCTTGCATGGCTTGCCTTTGCTTAACAGCGGTTTTAAGTTGGCTCTGTAGGCATTTTTAGATGTGCATGAAATTCATGGGTTACAACAATCTCCTGCAATCACAAGGACTCCTCTGTGTATGCACAAGTGCCGTTCACACGTCTCCCTCCCCATCACATGTGGAAAAAATGTGTTACGCAGCAAAGTCTATCTTCATGAAAGGGCATTTAGACGTTAATTTGTGTCTTTAGTGCACGAGTTTGGGAATGCGCATTCTGGAAGTCTTGGTATCGGGGGTTCCAGAAGCCAAATTAAGGCATGGAAATTTCCACATAACATGATTACTTCGCATGTGAATAGGAGCGAATTTAAATTGCAGTTTTAATTGCCAGCTTGCAATAGTTTTGTCTTCTCTAAAAATGCCCCGCAGTGCTTTCTTATCCCCAAACTGTTACTGTTAACTGTTAGGTGTCCGATCCATAACAGAGGTGGCTGGTGGGTGGTCATAGAGAAGCTGTCAGTGCCTGGCAGCCAGTGGGAGTTAGAGGGCAGTCATGTCCTAAAAAACATTGGTGGACAACATAGTGGTGCCTGCCTGCCTCACCAGCAGAGAGGTGAATCTTGCATTTGAGAGGATGGCAGAGTAAGAAAGAAATCCCCATCTGGTCTGGAGTGCCAAGGGCACCTGTCTCCTACCTTGAGAGCAGAATCAGCGTGTGGGCACAGAGGACTCGCTCTCATTTTGGCAGGCGGCATGAGGCATATGGTGACTCTCTCTTGCTCCTGCAGGGAGGCAGGCAAACAGCAGCAGCAGCAGAGTGTGTTGGCGCAGTTGCCAGTGTGTCCCTTATTTAGCTTGGCGGAACCTCAACTATCACAGGGCTGTAACTTGCACGGAGTACCCCAGAGTGACTGGGTGATATGCGAGGTAGAGATAATGGCAGGTAGGCACTGGGTAGTTGGCAGCATCCCAGATGTAACAGGGTGTCAACTTGCAGAGAGTGCCCCAAGGAGACGGAATGTATGAGAAACCACACAGATGGTTAGCGGCAGTAGGCAGGCTCTGGCATTGGCACCCAAAAGTGTGACAGGGGGTTCAACTTCAAGATTGTGCCTGAGGGTGGCAGAATATGAGAGAGACTGCCACACAAAAGTTGGGCATAGGACGTAGCAGCAGGCACTGGCAGGCAGTGGGTGGGCACTGAAGCAGCAGGTACTATGACATAAGAGGAGACTTGGTGGTGCCCCAAGTATGACAGAGCTTCAACTTTGCTCTGGAGTGGCAGATTACGAGAGACTGACTGGCAGCAGGCAGTCACCTTTATTTATTTATATTTATTTTATTTATCAATTTATATCCCGCCCCACCTGAAAACAGCTCGGGGCGGCTAACAATTTTTAAAATATAAAAAATACAATCATATACAAATTAAAACAATCATAATATTATAAGCAATTAAAACAGGGCTATGACAAAAATAAAACAATAAATAAGGGTAGGAAGGAGATAAAACCCTAACCCTCCCCCCCTCCCCAAAGGCCTGGGCAAACCTTTAACTTGCAAAGAACATCCCAAGGAGGCAGAATATCAGAACCTTATGGTAGGGGTTCTCAGCATAAAGTGCTCCATGATGTCATTGCAATGCCTATTGGCCAGCAGGAATGTCAATCAGGACTTAAGTCTTTTCCCCTTCCCTCCGGCTTTTTGCAACATTGGATGTTTTTAGATGTGCATGAAATTCACGGGTTACAGCAATCTCCCGCGATCATAAGGACTCTTCAGCATAAGCACAAGTGCTGTTCACACGTTCCCCCTCAATCTTACGTGAAAAAGTTACATGGTACCCGTAAAGCTGCATATTGGCAATAGCAATTGGAGCAATTAGACCATTAAGTTGGACTTAATTCATTGGAGCATGTGAATGCTTTCAAAATTGGCAATTGGAGCAAACACAATCTCACGTGAGTGGAGTTTAGATGTCAGTCTGCATTTTTAGCACGAGTTTGGGAATGCCCATTCTGGAACCCTTGATATCAGGGGTTCCAGAAATAGGATTAAGACACGGAAGTTTCCACATAACCCATGTAAAAGTCATTCACACATGAGTAGGTGTGAATTTTAATTGCGGTTTTAATCGTGGCTGTTGTGTCCATTGTTCTGCCTCTCAGCCACGTCAGCCAGCTTAGAATTCTTTTCGCACTAAATTTCGCTTCTGTTTCCCTAATAACTAAAACAAAATTGGGAAGTTGTTGTTAGTTATTAGGGAAACAGAAATGAAATGCACACCCCTATAGTGTATAAGCATTTTGAGCAGGAGCTGAACTCAGCCACTATTTTTTCAGAACACGATGTATCCATAGTATACACAAATATTTATTTATTTATTTATTTATTTACATGATTTGGTACTTTGCCCCCGCCTGCCTCTGGTAGCTCGGGGAGGCTAACAAAATATAAAATCATAAATACTATTTAAATACATAAAAACAGAAAAGCTTTTAAAACAGCACCAGAAATTAGGCCCCCCCCCCCCCACTCCAACCCATCACTTCCTCAGCTGTCCTCCCCACCAAACGCCAGGTGGAACAGCCATATTTTACAATGATGGCAGGGCCGAGGATAAACTAGCCTCAACCGGAAGGGAGTTCCACAATCGAGAACGTCCTCTCCAATGTAGCCCCCCAAGATACCCAGGGAACCTCAAGCAGGGTGCTCTCGCCCGACCGTGGGGGCCACTCTTGAACCCAGGGAGTGAGATGATCCCATAGGTAGGCAGGGCCCAGACCGTGTAGGGCTTTATAGGTCAAAACCAACACCTCATAGGTGCAGGTTGACTTTAAAACTGACCAAATATTAAAACAAATGCAGTGGTGATGTTGGTGTTTTAGCATGTAGAGGATTTGTTCCAAGCCTCCACTAAGATATTGAGCAGGAGTGTCAAGTGATCTCGGTCCTAAAATCAGCACTTTGATGTGTGCTTTGGATGGGTGTAGCGCAAAGAGACGCTGCAATTAATGAAAATCTCAAGAATTGTAGCTATGCTGAAACTCACAAGAAATTCCAGCGCCTTCAGTGTGAAGCTTTACAAGGCTGCCCTGTCAGGAAATAAAGCCAGAAAACTGGGGTAACTGGATGGTCCCATACTGCCCAATCACTTCTTTGTGCCCCTAACTTTTTAAAAATGATTCCCTGGTTAGGAGGAAGTAGTGATGTGCAGGTTGGCTTTAAAACTGACCAAATATTAAAACAAATGCAGTGAAACTTTTAAGGATGTGCTAATGTCTGTCTGGCAAACTTAATGTACCACTTGAGTTTCTTGATTCTTCTAATAGATGGAGACAAAGTAGTTTAGATGATATCTTTTATTGGACCAACTTCTGTTGGTGAGGGCATGCAAGCTTTTGAGCCATACAAGACTCTTCCTCAGGTGATAGGCTGTTCTGACTTACCTACCACGTGATGATGAGTCCTGTGTTGTTTTAAAGCTTGCATACCCTCAAGAAGTTGGTTCGATAAAAGATACCTAAACTGCTTATCTTATTTTGTTACTTTGGGGGTCAACATGGCAACCACATTCTTTCTCTTGATTCTTCTAAGACAGACACTGCAATCCAACCACTTCCTCCAGAGTAGTTCTATTAAAATCCTTGTGAATCGTGACCTTAATGTTCTGCCATGCTTTATGTGAAATTTTTCACAGCATGTTTGAGATGTTAATGATCAAGAAAAAACAAAAACCTCCAAGAAATCTCCAACCTAACTTTTAGCCAAAAAACTAGCAGCCTTGTTTAACTAAATAAAATTTCTGGAAGATGTGCACAACGCTGGTAAGAATTCCATTACACAGAATAGCAATTTGACAATTGTAGCTGATTTCCTTCTTTAAACTGCTCTCCTTATGTGAATATAGAGGTAGGTGAAAAACATCTAGGCCAATAAAGAATATGATGAAAAACATTCATTTTACTGGTACACATGCATTAAATGAATTCAGACTCATTGTTTAGTTTTACTGCATGCTATTAAACCTTCATACAATTGAAAATATCTCCTCTTCCCACTTTGCATACAAATCTTTTAGAGGGACTTTTTAAAAACCCATAACACATAAGGTATATATCCTCAGGAGTAAATCGATTTTAATTTGAGGTTTGTAGAATAATAATTAAAATAGAGTGCATTTGTCCTACAAGCTTACCTCATATATTTTGAGGCACATTAATGATCTTAAACTGTAGAATAAAATGTATTTTAAAAATTGATTGGAATGCTTTTGTGAGTAGCTTAGTGAGGTTTGTAAATAAATGAAAATTGCACTATCTATATTAAGTATTCCAAGTCTTCTGAAATATAACATTGCAACCTGTTGGATTTCGTTAGTGTCATTAGTACAGTACACAAGGATGTACATGTCGGGGAGAAAGACAGATGTTAACATGGCTTTGCTGAGTTACACTACTGCTTGTGATGATATAAATTCCTTTGAACTATTAATGTTCCATTTCTCTGTTCCAAACAGCCTCTGTTTGTTGGGTCATCTGAGAAGAAAATCATAGCTGTTAGGCTATTGATGATGGAATGGGTTAGTGATGTATTTGTTCCTCAAACTGACTGCTTTTAAAACTGCAGCTGGGTCTTGTAAAAAGGCTGATGTCACCTTAAGCACAGGACAGTAACATCTGAATTCAGACCAAGATTAAATCTGGGGGACCAAATTCCTGACCTACATTCCTTTCATGATGATGGCGTCTCAAGTTTCCATCATAATTGGACCCTAAAGATTGTTGTCAAGAGCAATCCTTAAAACACATTTAATTCACATTAAAGAGCTTCATATCTGATTTATCCCCGCTGGTTTAATAGGCTACTTAGCAGAATTTGTACCTTTCCCATAAACTGATGCCTTTCCACTGGGTCACTCACTTTTATCTGTACTGCGCCACAGAGCTGTGTTTGAATCTAAGTACTTCTATAAGAACTTGTAATCGAAGGTAGTGAGGGTCATGAGCTTTAACATTCTTTCTCTTCTCAGTGTTCATAATTGCAGGCTCTGTAATAGAGCAAGGTAAGATGTGGCATTTTCAAACAGTCTCAACCAGCGAGAAAGGAACAGGACACGGTGCAAAGGCATAAGAGAGCTGGGCTGCCCACCTTGTTCTCCCCTCCTCGCAGGATAGATGGTCTTTTACTGATGGAATGTGTTCCTCCTTCCATCAGATAGGCAGAATCAACTTGATTGACATCCTCACGCCATGGGAGGGGCACAGCCCGCCACAGAGTCCCAGTTCTACTCCTGCCTTGCTGAAGGTAGGAAGCAAGATTGTGGCTTCCTCTCTGGGAGCTTAGACCTTAGGTCGGGATATTATTTACTTTTTTTTCTTGTTCTTTTCTGAAGCCTCGGGCCTGCTCCTCTCTCTCTCTCATCCCACCTCGGGGGGGCTGGGCTGAGCCACAGGCAGGGAACCGGGGGGGCCCTTTCTCTGTGTCTCCCCCCCCCCCTCCACCAGATGGGGCCCTGACTAAAGGGGGGAGCTGCCACACCCAGAGGTGCTCCTTCTCAGCAGCTGCTGGGTTTGTGGGGAGTCAAGCCGCGGCGGGGCCCTCGAGCGCAGCAGTGCGATGGCCAGCCACTTTCACTTTCCCAAGCTTGGCCATGACGGCGAGAGCTGGAAAGCCAACCCTCTGGAATGCGGGCTCGCCCCTCCTCCACGACGCCAGCAGCAGCAGGGAGGCAGGCAAAGCCAGTGCAGCGGCTCACAGCTGAGTCTCAGGATGGGGTGAGTGAACCCGGGGCCTGCCCCGGACCCGGAGATTAGGCCTAGCTGCCCGGAGGAGGTGCCTAAGGCTGTCCACCTGTAGCTGGGACGGCAGGTGATGGCCTCCCCTCCCCTTTTCAAATCCCTCACGGGGGGTGGATCCCTTCCGGCCCTCGTACCCCCAGGGAGGGAAACCCCTTAGAGGGGGCAGGCGGTGCTTCCCCCCCCGCAGGAGACTAGTAGGGGAAGGGGCAGCAAACCAGAGCCCAGAAAGAAGCCCATCCCTGAGGAGCAGGGGCAGAAAGAGCTAAAGTGCTAGAAGGGACCCCTCTTCAGACTCCTCCATGTCCTCTAAGACCTCCTCCTCCTCCTCCTAGCTCCTCCCTCCCCCCCCAATCCCGCTCCCACCAAAAAGGGTAAAGGGTCCAGATCCTCCCACCATAAGAGGCACAGGAGGTCCAAGAGGCGTAAGAAAGGGGCCACAAGGATAACCCCCCTAAGCCCTTTCCCCCTCTGTGATTCCTCCTGAGAAGGAGGATGCGGAACTCTCAGACTTAGAGTCAGAAGCAGGGGAGGAACCCACGGGCGAGAGGCTCTTCAAAGCAGAACAGTTGAGTAAGCTCTACGCTAAGGTGGCAGCAGAATTGGCCATCTCTCTCTCTGCCCTCCCCCAGTGGCACCACAGGAGACTCCTACGGAGAACAAGCGGGCCTTCCCTAGAGTTGCGTTGCGTTTTTATTTACAGTCTTCAGGCCAAGATAAAAAACCTTAACAAACATACAAACATAACTTAAACATCTCATCATTATACATATCCAAATCATTACACATGTCGAAATGCTGTGTATTTCCAATTACATCATATAACTATATCTTACTTTTAAGATATAATTTCCTCTCCAGATTTACCCCTTACTAAATTCTATATTGATACTATCAAGGGGAAATGGGAGTACCCAGCTAGATTTAAGGGCCCTCACAAGTTCATTAACCATTTCTATGCAATCCCCAACTCCCAGGAGGAGTCTGTGATCCTACCCAAGGTACATGCAGGGGCAGCAGATCTAGCCAAATTGGCAGCCCTTCCAGCAGAAGGGGAGGGCTTTCCCAAGGATTCTCTCAATAGGAAAGTGGAGATAGCTCTCAGGAAAAATTATGAGGCCTCAGGTCTAGCCCTGAAACCGACAACCTCCGCCTCTAGCTTCAGCAGGACAGCTTACATATGGGCTAGTGACTTAGCCCGCAAGGTAGAACAAAAGGAGCTGAAAGACAGTTTTAAGAAGCTGGCTCTAGCCTCCACTTACTCAGCGGATGCGACTCTGGACGTCATACAGTTAAACGCCAGAGCTATGGCAACTAACATGGTAGCTTGCTGCTCGATCTGGCTTTGCCCATGGAAGGTGGACCTTACATCCAAGGTTGTCCTGATAGGAGATCGGTTCCAGGGCAATAATCTGTTTGGTGAGGTCATGGACAATGTCCTCACCACTGAGCCAGAAAAGAAAAAAGCCCTGCCTCTGAACCCCTCGAATGGCGCAAATAAGAGCACCTTTCGTCCCAGAATCTCTTCTCACAACCACAGAGGTAATTGGAAGAGAGACTTTCACCCTGGCAGACCCAGGTGGCAGCGAAACCGAAGAGATGGAACCCAGCCCCAGTTCAAGAAACCACAGTCCACAAACCCGAAGCAGTCCAAGTCTCCAGCGTGACTGGAGGCTGCCTCCCCCAACTGCAATCACCCTCACTGGGGGGAGGCTTCAGCTCTTTGCAGATAAGTGGGAACATGCATCTTCAGATCAGTGGGTGCTATAAACAGTAGCCAAGGGACGCACCATCAAATTCATGTTTCCCCTAAGGGAACATTTTGTTCCGTCCTCGCTGTCAAAAGGACCCACTAAAAGCAGGCAAGACCCTAAAGGCAATTCAGCATCTGCTGGAGATAAGGGAGAATCAAGCCAGTGCCACCCCATCAGAGGCGTTCTGGTGTGTACTCCATTTTCTTCATGGTACCAAAGAAAAATGGAGACGTGCGAGCCATATTAGACCTCAGACCTCTCAACAAGAGGGTCAGGTACCGGAAGTTCTGAATGGAAACGCTGAGCTCTATCATGGCAGCCCTCCAGTCGGGAGACTTCTTAACCTCAATAGATCTCCGGGAAGCCTACCTACATGTTTCCATCCACCCATCACACAGGAGATACCTGAGATTCATGGTCGGCGATCGACACTGCCAGTTCTGAGCTCTCCCCTTTGGACTTTCATCGTCCCTGAGGGTATTCACAAAAGTGATTGCAGCACTAGTGACACACTTGAGGACAAGGGGTATCCACGTCTACACGTATTTAGACAATCTACTTTTGAGATCCCCAACCTGAAAACAGAGCCTAGCTGACTTACAGCTGACAGCAGAGTGCCTGGAGACCCACGGCTTCTTGGTGAACAGAGAGAAGAGTTGCCTGGTCCCGTCCACGTCCATTCTACACTTGGGAGTCCAACTGGACACCTATCAGGACCGTGTCTTCCTCTCAGACGAAAAAAAGGACAAGATCTGGCTCCTTCTAACACAACTTCAGAGAGAAGAGAGATCGGATCTCATGTTTTTAGCCTAAGTTCTGGGCAGCATGGTCTCCTGCATATAGAGATGATGGTGTGGGCCAGACTACATTTGAGACCTCTGCAGGCCTTCCTTCATCCCTATCAAGAGGAAATAGCGAACCACAGACACCTCTCCATCAGAGTCCCCCACACTCTGAAGCAAAAACTGAGCTGGTGGTCCGTTCCGAGGCGCCTAGAGAGAGGCCTAACCATGAGAGACCCAGAGAGAACAGTTCTAACAATGAATGTGAGTAACTGGGGTTGGGGAGCTCACTGCAAGTTCGGGTCAGCACAGGGCAGATGGTCCGAACACGAAAGAGGTTGCTGCATCAACAGATTGGAGTTGAGGGCAGCCCGCCTGGCTCTGCTCTGCTTCTCCAGTCATCTCACCGGTTCCCACCTATTGTTTCGGACAGACAACACCACTGCCATGACATTCACAAACCACCAAGGAGCTTCTCACTCGAAATCACTTCAGGAGGAAGCGATGCTGCTGTTCCAGTGGGCCGAGAGTTGACTAGAATCAATAAGGACAATCCACATTGCCGGGAAGTTCAACACGACAGCAGAGTGGTTGAGCTGTCAAGAAGCAGACCCAGGGGAGTGGTCCCTCTCCCCGAGAGCATTCAGTCTAATCAGGAAAAGATTCAGCACACCCATAATGGACCTGTTCGCGTCATCAAACAATGCCAACGTCCCCATCATCCTGTTATGAAGAAGAGACCTAAAGACAGCAGAACTAGATACTCTATCTACAACCTGGCCGAGGGGGCTGCTATACGCCTTCCCCCCCCCCTTTCCAATCATCCCTCGAGTCCTCCAACAAGTACGCCACCAGCAGGCCCAAGCCATCCCAGTGGCATCGTTTTGGCCTCGAAGACCCTGGTTCTCAGATGCTCTGAGTCTGGCAGTATCGCATCCACTCCGACTCCCAGCGTGGGTGAATCTACTTTGCAGTAGGACCACGAAAGGACCAGACCCGTCCTTTTGACCAAAAGCAAACACACCTTTTCATCGAGAACAAGAGCGTGCCCTCTCGCCTCTGGTGTGACACAGATTTCCTACGTGGAGACTCAGTATCGTTCTGGATGCACTGACTAAACCTCCGTTCGAGCCATTAGGCAAGGTCTTGTTCTTCCTCTTGTCCATCAAAACCCTATTTCTAGTAGCAGTCACATCAGCCTGCAGATTTCCAAGTTGGGGGCTCTGTCTGTACACCCAGAACTGTGTATTTTCCACCCCGACAAGCTAGTCCTGAGACCAGACCCATCCTTTCGACCAAAAGCAAACTCACTTTTTCATCGAGAACAAGAGCTGGTATTGCCTTCTTTTTGTCCTAAACCACAACATCAGAAAGAGCGGATGTGTTATAATCTAGATGTGAGGACTATCAAAATCTTACTAGATAGAACCCGCCCGATTAGATCAGACTCCTCCCTTTTTATTAACTTTGGCAATAAGAATAAGGGCAAGAAAGCGAACAAAACATCTATTTCTAGTTGGCTGAAAGCCTGCATCACGGAAGCCTCTAAGCCTCAGGTGGTCCCCGTTCCTCAAGGGATTGTAGCACATTCAGTTAGAAGTGCTGCTACGAATGCAATGCTGCTAGGTAGGGCTTCACTAGAGGAAATATGTAGGGCGGCCACATGGATGTCTGTTCATACCTTTGCCCGTGACTACAGACTCGCATCCATGGCCTCAGCGGATGCGGCCTTTGGGCGGAGGGGCCTTCAGAGGGTTCTTTTGAATTAGCATGCCTGGACTCCCCGGAGGGTCAGGGCACTTGATTACTGGTGAGAATCCACCCTCCCTGGAGAGGCACTGCCTGGGGACGTCCCATCAGTAAAAACCATCTGTCCTGCGAGGAGGGGAGAACGGGAAATTTCTTACCTCAAAATTTTCCTTCTCCCTCCTCTCAGGACAGATGGTCTTCATTCCTCCCTTTGTGGGATTCTATGCACCAGTGGAGACTGGAAGGGAATCTCAGTTTCCTCCTCTTGACCTTCTGTGGTCTCACTCAATGCCTTCTCTGCAATTGTTTCTGTATTCTCAATGTCCCCTAGGGGACAGCATGTTTTTACTAACTTTCATGATAAGTTCCACCGTTAACAGTTTATATTTGGTTCAGTCAAATTATTTAGTTTCCTAGTGGCTTTGGCAGTCTCATCCTGGGACTCTGTGGTGGGCTGTGCCCCTCCCATGGAATGAAGCTGTCAATCAAGTTGATCCTGCCTATCTGATGGAAGGAAGGACACATCCCATTGGTAAAGACTATCTGTCCTGAGAGGAAGGAGGTACATAATTTCCCGTTTCTGAAGTGTTGAGCCCTTCATCATCTCTTGAAGTTAAAAATATACAGTGTATTAATAAATAAGGATTTTGAAACGTATTAAAATTTTTTTTATTATTATTATTATAAGCATTTATATAGCGCCAGCGATGTACCTGGCGCTTTACAAAAAACAAGATAGACATGGTCCCTGCCCAAGAGCTTACAATCTAAAGACACAGGAATGGGAGACAGGGAAGGGGGAACAAATGCATTGCTTCTGGCATGGCCCTGATGATGAGTCCTGTGCAAGCTTGCATGTGCCCATCAACAAAATTGGTCCAATAAGAGACATCATTTGAACTACTTTGTCTCCATATTGGTTCTGTATTGGCACTAATACTATAGTGATGGGCAACTCATGAATTTTAAACAAGTTTTCCCCCCAAAAGATGCACTGTAGAATTCTTAATTGCTTAGTCAAATAATCTTGCCCCCAAATGCTTCTGAAAATATGTAAAAGTTAAATGGCTCATTCCAGTATTGCTTATTCACATATAGTGCTTTGGAATATGATTGGTGAATGCAGAATTGATACGAGCTTGGCTTTAAAATCTGAAAACCCCAAAAGAGTTTTGATGTGGAAAAACTCTTTAAAAATGCATATTTGTCTTGTATAACAAAATGCAAAATCAAGTTTTTGATATTTAAACTCTTATTTATTTTATTTATACAAGACAAGCCTTCTCACCAGATGAAGTTGGTGAAAAGCACTTCTGGCCATCCAGAAGCAGCAATGGATCCAAGAGCACCACAGGGCTGCAAGCATGAGCGATCAAAGGAGGCTGGACCCCATTGATAAGAGGGGTTCCTATGTCTCCCAGGTCACATGGCCGGCCAACCATCATCACCTCTGGCTTTTCTGGATTCAGTTTCAATCAGCATGCCCACATCCAGTCCCCAGCAGCAGCCAGGCACCTGGTAAGCACCGAGATTGCAGGGCCTGGGTCAGATGAAAAAGAGAGAGTTGTGTGTCATCAGCATACTAATCATTAGGGTTGGGAAACCGGTACAATCCGGTATCCGATAATGCCGGTATCGGGCGTACCGGCATTATCGGATTCGGCCCCGGTAATCCGGTACCGGTGCCGGATTTCAGTGTTCCGTTTTTTTTGCATTGCAGCCATTTTTAAATGGCTGCAATGTAAAAAAACATTAAAGCCCCAGCCAAACTGTTTTAAAAAAAAAAAACCCTCCCCGAGTCCAGGCTGCGCGGGTGGAAGGGGGGACACCCCCCACCCACCCTGCCCAGCCTGGCTTTTTGTTGTAAAAAAGATAGAACAGCAACAGAGAGTGAGACCCCGAGGCGAGCCCCCCCCCCAGCACCAGCGGCCGCGGCGTCCCCGCAGCCGCAGGTAAGTATGACCCGATCCCTGGGGGGGGTGGGGGTGTTTAACACCCCCACCCCCCCCAGGGATCACCCCTACAGCGCGCTTGCCGCTTACCTTGGGGAGCTCCGGCGGCGGCGGGCGGCCCGGCGGCTTCAGCGCCGGCTGTGGCTGCCGGCGTCAGGACGCTGTAGGCCTTCCGGTGCACT
Organism: Sphenodon punctatus; assembly: GCA_003113815.1. Taxonomy (NCBI): domain Eukaryota; kingdom Metazoa; phylum Chordata; class Lepidosauria; order Sphenodontia; family Sphenodontidae; genus Sphenodon; species Sphenodon punctatus. The sequence continues at coordinate 2,022,997 of QEPC01000055.1, read as the reverse complement.
TCCGGGTTTCACCGGAAGGCCTAGAACGTCCTGAAGCCGGCAGCCACAGCCGGCGCTGAAGCCGCCGGGCCGCCCGCCGCCGCCGGAGCTCCCCAAGGTAAGCGGCAAGCGCGCTGTAGGGGTGATCCCTGGGGGGGGTGGGGGTGTTAAACACCCCCACCCCCCCCAGGGATCGGGTCATACTTACCTGCGGCTGCGGGGACGCCGCGGCCGCTGGTGCTGGGGGGGGGGCTCGCCTCGGGGTCTCACTCTGTTGCTGTTCTATCTTTTTTACAACAAAAAGCCAGGCTGGGCAGGGTGGGTGGGGGGTGTCCCCCCTTCCACCCGCGCAGCCTGGGAGGGGGAGGGAATTTATTTTAATTTATTGCATTGGTTTCAATGGGGACACAGCGCCCCATTGAAACCAATGCAATAAATCCGGCACCGGTATACCGGATTTAATCCGGGAATCCGGTTTTTGCGAAACCGGTAACCGGTAAATCCGGTAGCCGGTAATGGGCCCGGGGTCCCACCACTACTAATCATGTATGGCACTTCACTCCAAGTGATTGCACTTCACTCCAAGTCTCCTAATGATCTCACCCAGGTGCCTCATATACTCATTGAACAGAAGTGGGGACAAGATGGAACCCTGTGGGACCCCACAAGGGAGCTCCTGTGGAGATGATGAGCCACCATTCATCACCAATCTCTGGCTTCTCCCATCCAGGAATGAGCGGAACCAATTAAGAGTGGTCCCATGCACCCCCACCAGGTCCCGCAGCCGTGTCAACAACCCCTCATGATCAGCTGTATCAAAGGCTGCCAAAAGATCTAATAAAATCAACAGTGCAATTTTCTCTGTTGTTTCCAAGCAGAGATCATCAACCAAGACCACAAGTGCAGTGTCATTGCCATGCCCAGGATAAAAACCAGATTATGGATCCAGCAATCTGATAGCATTTTGGATGCGCCTGGAGCTGCGAGCCAACTACCCGTTCAGTAACTTTTCCTAAAAAGGGAAGGTGAGAGATGTGATGGTAGCTGGCAGGAGAGTCCAAAATCAAGAGGCGTTGACAAACCCCAGCCAGCAGTGGCCCCAATGTCTCCCAGGTAGCTTTCACCAGCCAGGATGACAGGGATGGATCTAATTCACAACTGGTCGCTCATACCATCACAAGTGGTCACTCACACCAGTCCAAGCACAGCCTCTGCATCAGTGGGCAAAACTAATTGAAGTTAATCCAAGCAAATCAGACAAGACCAAGTCTCCCCAACTCCAAACATTGACTCCGCACTCAAAGTAGCAGTGCCCAAGTCAAGCCAATTTTGAGCAACTTTATCTGCAAAGTAGGTGGCAACTTGTCACAGTGGGCAGCTAACGACTGGATCTTGAAGAGAATATAATATAAATCAATCAATGGGTCCTGCCAGAAAACTGCTATTTAGCTGATGCTTTGCATAAGAAATGTAGGTAACATGAATATGTAGCTAAGATTTTGTTAGGTAATGCACCGTAACTCGTTTTTCATGATTAATTTTATTGGCCCTTTCGTTCAATTATTTTATAAGAAATCATTATGATTTAAGTGCAAATAAGTTAATATTTCATAGCCAACAGATTTCTTGTAGAAAGGTACAATTTCATTATATAATTTTAAGTCTGCAGAAAAGAGCCAGGAATATTAAGCAGCCTGTTGTAGTGTACTCACATGGACAAGGAAAGTCAAATTCCTCTTTCTTTCTCTCCCATGACACTATCTGCAAATCTGTCAGGGATTGTACTTTTGCTGCATTAGTCACAGGGCCACTGATGAGAAATGTTAATATTGATTGGAATCTTTACTCATCAAAGCTTCCTCTGGGAGGATGGAGTTTGAGTACTGTCACCATTTCCCATATTTAGATTTCTTCATTGTAACATTTATTTTTTTAAGAAAGGGGTTCAAGTATGACTTAAGAGAGCTGATTGTTCATCTTCTAGTGATTCGGGAAATAGATTTGCTTGTGCTGTTTAATTGTTTCAGATGTCAATGGGAGTTTTATCAAAATTGAAATTCGTTGCTACTGCTATAGATCTCAGTTTGTTTAGCTCTAAGTTACCAAATGATTTTTCCCCACATCAAATGGAGAGCAAAGCTTTTCTTATTGACTGACTGACTAACAATTATTTTCATTTCATAAATTGCTTGTACAACAACATAAAATAAAAATATTAAAATACATTAAGGAAATATGGTATTGTTCAGGGACCATAATAGAGCATGACAAAGCATGACTGGACAGGTGGGTGTTTTTGTTTTTGTTTTTTAAAAAAGCTACTTTGTAACTGAAAGCATACCAACAAATGTGGCTGTGTACATCATTTTTTTGTTAAGTACCATTGAAATGCACTGCATTTTATCTGTTCCCTGGCAATCATCCCAGTTAAGCAGGTGTGCCATTTATCTTGGTGCCGATTAAATAGATTACACTGTTCAAGTTAATTAGAAATGTTAACATGTTTGGTAAATTAAACAGGAAGATACAAGGCCTATTTAAAGACAAGCCTTGTGTATCTTCATTTAGAAGTTCATAAAACTCAAAACCTAATATTAAAGATTCTTGTTGTTCAAGAAATGTTTAGACATTTACTCATAATTCAAGAACCTTTTTTGTGTTCTCGTGTAACTTGTTTTTTAGAACTCGCCATGAAAGAAAAGCATAGAAAAATGTATTCATTTTTTATATTTGGCAATTCACAAATAGTATCAATATGATGCAAAGTGTTTTGTTACAAAAAATTAACGTTAAAAAATATTCTTGAACGACAATGAAATCCTTAAGCTGTTTAGCATTGCGCTAGCACTTAACGCTGACACATATACCATTGAAGTGAATGGAATTTGCACCAGTGCTAAGGACTAATGCTAGCACTCAAGTGTTTGAGAATCATGCTGTGTGCAGTTTATTGAAGATCATTTATCCTGCCATCTATTAATTTACTTTTGGGGACTTGATAGTATGTCTACTCCTGTATCTATTATCAATTTTGGTGTATTTTAACTCTTGCTTTGTTACTGGGTGGGGCACCCACAATATAAAAAATTAGGATGATTCAGTCAGTGAAGGTAGCACAGTTATCAGTTATTCACCAATAATTCCAAGAAGATGGTTTTTCTATCGGTCTATCAGGCAGCCCCCACTCACAGGTTTCGCGGGTTTATACCTGCCAGCACTTGGCGACTATATTTAACCAGTTACTATGCACATGATGCTGAGTTTATTGAGCAAATCACATACATTGAAAGTGAAAGTAATCAGTCTTTGCATGTTCCCTCCTCCTGGTTTCTTGCATCCATGGCTCTTGTACAGACAGGTAGCAGCACAGAGTTTCATTGCGGTCTCGCTTACCGAGTTGATGGAAAAGCCCTCTCAGTTCACATAAAACCCTCAGTCAAACATGCACCTTTTGTACCCCCTCTCTAGCATCTTCTGCATTAACATACAGTTGGGGCAGAAAAATACCCACTTGCCAGGATGCCCTGCACATCTGGGAGTGTCCAAATCTTGTGTAACGCAAGAAGCTCTCCATAAGTGGGTTCACGTTCCCTGTACCCCAAGCCAGTTGTTCCCTCCAAGAGATTCTGCTCCACTATCTGATTGCTACTCCTGTTGGCCCCATGAGTATCTTCTCGCTGTCCAAGGCAATGATGAGGTAAAGTGACATGGAAGGTCCAACCTCAACCGATTTTCAAACATTAAAAACATTAAATCTATTTAGGCCATGTTTGAATTTTTGAACACGATTAGATTTCTTAATACTGCTCCCAGAACCAAGTCTTCCTGAGCAAAAAAAAAAAAAGTTGCATAGGGAAGAAAATGTCATTCTGCCTCCAAACATCTTTAACTTTCTTGTTTTTAATCCAAATCCCTTGACATTTGGGCAGGTGCTACCCTTCACACAAGCAATCCTCCCTACCACATTTCATAGTGATAGGATAAATCATCCTGATTTTATAATGAACTGAACATTCATCATTTCAACACAGTGATGCAGCCACTTTAACTATAGACCTGCTTCTGTTTTCAACAATAGCTATCTTTGTTTGCTTCAGAGGCATGCTCAAGCTGGTCATAAATGAAGTAATCAATTCCATGCCATTAATTCCTGGCAGTAAGGTGGTCTCATCCTGAGCACCCTAACTAATAGATATTTATGGACCTATCCTCTTAAGAATAGCTCTCCCACAAAAGGATCCCCTGGACTTGGCTGAGGAGAACCTCCCAGAGGGACTGCTGTGTGTTGCCATTATCCATCTGCATCTGGGCTCTCGGTTATCTCACAAAATGAGCCTCTGGTCACAGGCAGATAGCTGCCTGTGGGCGGCTGCCAAAGGCCAGTGTCTTTGGCACCGGCCATTAAGTGGTCAATAATTGCCTTAGGTTCTTATGTATGTCTCTCTCTTTGTTTGTATATTAGTAGCTTTCTGCTTTGAATGTTTTGTCTGTTTTAATATTTTAAATTGTTTTTAGGTTGGAATGGGGGGGAGGGGTATGGGCAGGGGAAGGATTTTGTTACAACTCTCTTGGGAATTGGAGGGTTGTGGGTAGGGGCAGTCAGGAAGGAAGTGCACGCCCTCCCACCCCCCCGTGAGAAGGGGGGATGGGCATAGGGGAATTGGGTAGGAGATGGTGCCCTTGCCCCTCTGTGAGGTACAGGCAGGGCAGAATTTGATGAGAGAGAGTAATTCTGGCCCCCCTGTGGGAGGGGGATATGGGCATGGGAGAATTGGATGGGATGGAGTTTTCCAGCCCTGTTGTGAGAAGGGGTACAGGTTTGGGGGAAGAAGGATGGGAGGAAGTGTCCTGACCCCCCTGTGAGGGGGGGTATAGGCTTGGGGGCAAGGGGTGGTCCCTGCCTGCCTGTCTGATGAATCCACCTCTGGGAGCACTCTGCTCGCGGAACTTTCCTTGGCTACCCATTCCCCTTGGTTCCTTTGGACTTTTTGATTGTTGTCATCCTTGGGGAATGAGAATTGACAACCAGGATCTGCGGGTGGAGGGGGAGACCTTGTGGGGAGGTGAGAAGGGGGTGGCTATTGGGGTCATTCTGGGCATGGGGAGGTACGGCCATTGGGACTCCTGGGAGAGGTACTTGGTGTCTGTTCTCTTGTCCCACTCCCCTCCCCCACCCCATCTCAGGATATCTGGAGGGACCCTGATCTGACACTGTTGCTGCTTAATGCGAGGTCGGTAGCAAATAAAACAACTGTCATCTACGACTTGATTTAGGATGAGGCAGCTGACCTCGTATGCATTACAGAGACCTGGCTGGATGAGGTATGTGGGCCAGTATTGTCCCAGATGGTGCCAGTCGGGTACTCTGTGCAGCATCAGTCTCAGCTTGGGGGAAGGAGGTGGAGGTGGAGTGGCTGTGATCTGTACAGATAGGTTGGTCTTTCAAAGGTAGCTGGTCCCTAATTCATCTGATATAATGCGTGTCCACCCTGTGTTGGATTTGGCTAGGGATAGATTGGGAATCCCTCTGGTGAACCGATCACCACGCTGCACAGTTGATTCCCTAACTGCTCTAGCTGAGGTGGTGTTGAAATCACCGTTGGGTGGTTTCAATATACACGCTGAGGTTAGCCTTTCGGGGTAAACAGAAGGTCAGGGCCGCCATGACCATGGGCCTATCCCAGATAATATCTGGCCAGACACATGATGTGGGCCACACGTTGGATTTGATGTTTTGCACCAGCTTGGATACAGTGATTCTGATTATCAGGGGTGTTGTAACAACATTGTTGTCCTGGTTGGATCATTAACTTCTGAAAGCTCAGATCCCGGCCCTCCTAAACCCTTGTCGGGGTTGTAGACTGGTTAGGTTAGTTCACCCCTGAGGGCTAATGGATCCAATTGGTTTCCAGAATTCTCTGCAGGATATACCTACTGACAGCTGGGTTTGTCAACATGTCCCTTTGGGGAGGGGAGGATGTTGGACGCCCTTGTCCAGCCCCTGCTTAAGTATCCATCTTTGGATGCTGACTCCCTGTCCAGCTAATCTTTAGTTTTTAGGGGAGGTTATTGAATGGGTGGTTGCCTGACAGCTCCAGGCTCATCAGATTCCTGGACCCGTTTCAGTCAGGCTTTCATCATGGGTATGGCACGGAGACTGCGCTTGTGACCTTGATTGATGGCCTGTGCCTTGACATTGACAAGGGGAATTTTGCCCTGTTGATCTCGTTAGATCTTTCAGCAGCCTTTGATACAGTTGGTCATGAGATGATGATGACAAAACTGTGGAACCTGTGGGGGTGGGGTATGTGGGGTGCCTTGACTGGTTCTGCTCCTTCCTGTCAGGGAGATTCCAGAGAGTGGTTATGGGCTATTTCTCATCATCCTCTTGGAACCTCCCCTGTGGAGTCCTGTAGGGTTCTATTCTGTCTCCCCTCTTGTTCAACATGTATATGAGACCACTGCATGACGTCATTAGGAGGTTGGAGGTCAAGTGTCAACAGTATGCTCATGACACCCAGCTCTACCTCTCTTTTTCGTCCGATCTAACGCCTGCATTCTTGGTGCTCTCCCAATGCCTGCCTGCTGTCAGGGACTGGATGGGGATGAGCCAATTGAAGCTGAACCCAGACAAGATTGAGGTGGTGGTGATTAGCTGGCTGTGTGACCTGGAGGGGCTTGGGACTTCTGTTGTTGATGTAGTCCAGCCCTCTTTGGTGAATCAGGTTTGAAAACTTGGGGTGTTCTGAACCCCTTCCTGTGCCTGGATTGTCAGGTGGTGGCAATGACCTGGAGAACTTTTCACCATCTCCATCTGGTGAGGAGGCTACGGCCTTTTCTTTCTGATTGAGATTTGACCACTGTTATCCATGCTTTTATCACCTCAAGGCTAGATTATTGCAATGTGCTCTATGTGGGGCTGCCCTTGATGACTGATCGGAAGCTGCAGCTGGTGCAGATTGCAGCGACTCGCCTCCTTTTGCAGCAGGACGCTGGGAGCACATTACGCTGGTGCTCAGAAGTCTGCAGTGGTTTCCTATAGCTTTTTGGGCACAATTCAAGGTGCTGGTTTTGACCTTTAAAGCCCTAAATGGTCTGGACCCCACATAACTGAAAGACCACCGGTCTTTCCATGCCCCATTGCGGCCCCTGCGATCGGCCAGGAGCGCCTCCCTGCAGGTATCCTCTGTTACACTTGTTCATACAACAAGATCTTGCAGGGAGGCATTCTTGGTTGCTGCCCCTTTGCTATGGAACTCCCCCCCTCCCCCTGAGGTTAGTTTGAGAACGCGCCTAGGCATCTTTGGGAGGTGGTGTAAGACCTTTCTGTTTGAAAAGGCATATGGTGGGGATAGCGGATTGGGTTGTTTTGGGAGCTGGGATATGGGGGATTGGGTTTGGGGAATGGAGAGATTGTACTGGGGTGGTTTGTTTTGTTTGTTTGTTTTTGTATTGATTGTAATGTTTTTGCAACTTTTGAGCTGCCCTAAGCCTCCGGGAATGGGTGACATAAAAAATTCAAATAAATAAATAAAATGTATGCAGTCTTTTGTTGAACTCAGTTATGCTGTCGGCTGTCGTAACGTCCCTCAGCAATTAGTTATTTATACAGGTAGTTTACAGTGTGTGGAAAAGGATATCCTTCTGTTTGTTTTAAACCAGCTGTCAGTTAACTTCATCAGGTGTCTTAGGGCGCTTTTAAACGATACAAAAAAGGCAGCTGATCCTTTAATCAGCCGCCTTTCTTTGTGATCGTTTAAATGTTTGACCAGGTTTAATACCAGATCTTTCCAGCATCAAACCGGCCGAGGATTCTTGCCCCCTCACTTGCGTACCTGGGAACTGCCGCGTTCCCTGGTTTGCAAGCAGGGGGAGGCAGGGGAAAGCCGGCGAAAACTGCCTCCTCCAAGCAGCGCTGACAAACCCCCTTCCCCCTCTAAAGCCCCCAGCCAGTGATTAAATTTAATCACTGGCTGGGGCAGAGAAGACAGCTTCTCCCAAACCCGGCTTTCTCCCAAACTTGCTTTGGAGCCGGCTTCTCCAAAACGCGCTTGGGAGAGCGCACGTTTAAAAACGCCCTTAGTTCTGGTATTTTGAGAGGGATTTAATAAGTTCCTATTTACTTGCTCCACACCACTCATGATTTTCTAAACAACAGTCATAGCCTCTGCTAGGTCCTCTTTTCTGAGCTGTAGAGCCCTAACCTAATGAGCCTTTACTCATAAGGAATCTGTTAAGTACCCTCTGTCATCTTGAATGCTCTTCTTTACACCTTCTTATATATTCTTATTGAGGCTGGATGATTGAACTGGATACAGTATTGAAGATATGGACACACTATGGATTTATGTAGTGGCATCATGATATCTCCTGTTCATTTTTATAATCCTTTCCCAATCATTCTCACCATTGAATTTGCTTTTTTGACTGCTGCTGCACATTGAGCTGATGTTTTCAATGAACTATCCACAACGACGCCAAGATAATTTTTTTCTTGAGTGGTAACACTTAAAGTTTTAAAGATTTTAAAAAGTTTTTGAATAAGCATCTGCTAGATTAATGCATTTAAAATGTTGGTATTTTGTCAAATCTTTCCAAATGTGGTTTTCATGTGCTAATCTAGCATTGAAAATAATATTTAATAGCTGCTGGTCATGGGTTTCATTTGCAAATTTTAAATGTGTGAACTGTATGAATAGATGAGTGCATGCTAGACTTGATTCTAAACACACATTCGACTACATTCTGTGAAAGTAATAGCTTAAAGGATAGTTTTTCACTTACTTTTCAGTGGAGTACTGGAGGCCGAATCCTTTCTCACATCAGAGAACTGTTTCTTGCTTTAACAGTTGTAATTTTTCCAGATAAAAATGTTTATAAAGACTGAATAATTAAAACAGTAGCTAAAAATAATTTTTGTAAGTAGTTACAGTTTGTCCCATTTATTGGCCCAGTGGTGTTTAGTAGCCGCGGCTTCTTACCAGGGTTCTGTTCTAGGAGGCAGCACGCACGTACATGACAAAGATGGTCTGACAATCTGTTGAGACAAATTAGTGCCATAGAACCTCAAATGTTACAAGTGCAGTGTGAGTGCAGGTAGTTCATGGCTCTGAAAAAATGTTTTTTTATTAGTTTTTTTTTAATTCTCTCTCTGGGGAGAGCACTGGGAACAGTGCTGTTCCAACACAGTATGACCAGGGCTGTGGCTGTGTTTGGGTAATACTAGAGCAGGATTCCTTTATAAACAGGTGTCCCTATACCACACATAGCACTCATATTTATAATTTATTTATTTATTTATTTATTTGTTCATTTAGTTTTTACCCCACCCTTCCTTCAAAGGCTCAGGGTGGCTTACAAAAATATAAAAGATAAACATAAAACTTATATAAAAACATATAAAAACAATTTTTAAAAAACCCTAAGCAACACCCACCAACCCTTTCCCTAACTCACCCAACCCTATCCCAGCCTGCCAAATGTTTGGCCAAACAAAAAGGTCTTGCATCTCTTCCAAAAGGTAAGCAGGCTCAGGCATAGGGGAATCTTCAAATGAAGAAAGTTCCGTAATTGTGGAGGAACTACTGAGCATGCCTCTCTGCATGCCCTTGTACACTCACGGGCAGCTGGTACTCGCAAGAGGGCCCCCTTGGCTTGGAAAACCTCAGAGGTTGAGTCAGAACATAAGGGAAGAGGCAGTATTTTAGATACCTGGGGCCCAAGCCATTGATGATATCACCATCATTCAGAGTGTTGGAGCAAGAGGTGAGTTGCAGTGGCCTCCAATCCAGACCCAGAAGCATCAGTACATTGATCTACTACAAATACAGTATATTCTGAGAAAACCGATTGCTATATACACATAAAAACAGCCTCCTGCATCGGAGCAGCAGGCTGTAGGGAGCCAAAGAAAAAGGGAGCAAGAGTGGAAGTAATGCTCCCTGCCCAGAATAATTGTTTTAGTGTCCACTCATTCCCCTCTATCCCTTTGCCAACAAAGGAATTGGTGAAAAAACAGTTACTCCCATCTCAAAGTCAGATGCATTGTAGCACTGTTCCACTATAAATGTGTGGCAAAAAAGGCATTCCTATATAAACTCCTATTCCAGTGGCAGAGCCAGAGGAAAGAAATGCCCTGTCTGTTTGGTGCTTATGGGATCAATTTCAGTTGGTGACACCTGCTGAGGGGGCAGATGTGCTTGGTTCTGTGCAAGTCACAACCTGTGAACTTGACCCGTGCCCACACTGGCTGGTCAAGGCCAGTGGGGAGATGATGGGGCCGTTGCTGGCTGGGGTAATCAACGCTTTCTTGGGAAAGGGAANTTGGTGACACCTGCTGAGGGGGCAGATGTGCTTGGTTCTGTGCAAGTCACAACCTGTGAACTTGACCCGTGCCCACACTGACTGGTCAAGGCCAGTGGGGAGATGATGGGGCCGTTGCTGGCTGGGGTAATCAACGCTTTCTTGGGAAAGGGAAAGTTACCGGAGTCCCTTAAGGGGGCTGTGGTTCGACCCCTCTTCAAGAAACCAACTTTGGACGTTGACTCTCCGGCGAGCTATCACCCAGTCCCTAACCTTCCCTTTTTAGGGAAGGTTATTGAGCAGGTGGTGGCTCATCAGTTGCAGGTGCATCTGGGCCGTACTAATTTTCTAGATCCTTCGCAGTCTGGTTTTTACCCGGGTTATGGCACTAAGACTGCGCATGTGGCCTTTGTTGACGACCTCTGAGTGGAGCTGGATAAGGGTAATTTAACCCTTCTGGTTCTGCTCGATGTCTTGGCAGCATTTGATATTGTTACTTGTTATTGACGGGGTTTGCCCCATGTTGTTATCTAAGGTTAGGAACCTGGGTGTGCTCCTGGATCCACAGTTGCGTCTGGATTTCCAGGTGTTGGCTGTGGCTAGGAGTACATTCCGCCAGTTGCAACTGGTAAGGCAGCTCTGCCCCTATATCTCGGATTCTGACCAGGCCACTGTCATCCATGCATTTGTCACCTCAAGGCTAGACTATTGTAATGCACTCTACGTGGGGCTGCCCATGGTGACAGTTCGGAAGCTGTAGCTAGTACAGGCTGCCACAGCCCATCTGCTCACCGGGATGGGTCATCTCGGGAGCGCGTTATGACTGTGCCCCAGGCGCTGGTGCTGACTTATAAAGCCCTAAATTGTCGGGGCCCTACTTATCTGAGGGACCAGCTTACTTCCTGGACCTCTAGGCGGCTCCTGCAGTTGTCAGGAGCTGCCCTCCTGGAGGTCCCCCCGCTATAGACGGGTGGGGACCGCCAGGCAGGAGTTCTTGTCAGCTGCTCCGGTGCTGTGGAACTCTCTCCTGGCAGAGGTCCACTTCAGCCCAAACCGCCTTATGTTCTGCTGTCAGTGTAAGATCTGGCTCTTCTGCCAGGTGTTTGGTGGAGGGGTGAGTTGGGAGGTTTTTAAATTTTTTTAAAAATTTTTTTTATTTTTGATGTTTTGTGACCTACCACCTGTATTTTTAATGTTTTATATTAATTATTTATTGGATTTTTACTATTGTTATTTATATTCTTATTGTTTTTATGATATGCTGTGAGCCGTCCCAAGCTGCCTGAGGCAGGAGGGGTGGAGAGGCAGGATATAAATGTATATAATAATAATTATTATTATAATAATAATAAATAAACATTTGCACTGAATCTCAAGGCGGCAGCTTCTGAGCACTGGGTAGAAAGGAGAGTGAGCAGCAGGAGCAGGGGAAACTGACCCCCATCCAGCAGCAATGCCAACACTGACCCACCAGTTCTCCGTAATCCATATTCTTAGTTCTAGTGTTGCTGTTTGGATATTATTATTATTATTATTATTAGCATTTATATAGCACCAGCAATGTACCTGGTGCTTACACAAAATAAGGTAGACATAGTCCCTGCTCGAGAGTTTACAATCTAAAGACAGGGGGAGGGGAGACAGGGAAGGGGAAAACAGAGGGAGAGACAAGGAATGCAACATTCATGAGGATGCGAGAGCTCAGGACCTCAGGTACATGTTCTTGGCTTGGTTACAGTAAGTTGGGAGTTTGCAGTTAACAGGTGGATGATAATCCTGGGTGGGAATGCTTAGCAGGAGTTTGGAAGGGCAAGAGCGGAGCAGGTGGGTTTTGAGGAGGGACATGGAGGGTGGGGGCAAGGCGGACAAGGGCAGGGAGGGAGTTCCAGGCATGCGGGGCAGCGAGGGAGAAGGGACAAAGGTGGTTGGAAGAGCAGGGGAGGGGATGGAAGAGGAGCGTAGTGCTCGAGCAGGGGTACGGAGGGAGATCAGAGCAGAGAGGTAGGGGGGAGCGAGGTTGTGAAGGGCTTTGTAGGTGAAGACGCGGAGCTTGTGCAAAATACACTCAAGAAGAGGGAGCCAGTGGAGAGAGGAGAGGCTTCACATGGTCAAAGCGACGGGCTAGGTGGATGATCATGGCAGCAGAGTTTTGAACAGAGATAAGGGGAGAAAGGTGGGAGCGGGGAAGGCCAGCGAGGAGGAGGTTACAATAGTCAAGGCGTGAGATGACTAGGGCGTGGATGAGAGTTGTGGCAGAGGATATAGCAGAGTGTGTGGTTTTGATGCCTCCCTGTTTTCCTCTGCCCCAGTAATGCCATGTGGGGACGGACAGCAAGGGCAAGCTTACTGTCCCCAGCTTCAGTGTTGCTCCCAGCTTACAGAAGAGGAGGAGTGGGGCTGAAAGACGAAGGCAAAGTGTGGGTGCATGGGCCTAGAAGCGAGCACAATATGTGAGACTGCACAATATCGTGACTGTGCTTACATGGTATGAGAGTTAAGGTGACAGCCTGAACTTTCAATTTTCATGGCTTTTGGTTAAGTTTGTTACATTTTTTGCCTTAAGAAGACTTTTTGGTCTAAGAATATATGTATGTATTTGATTCAGATAAGACATCAGTTTCTGTAATAACTTATTCTCTGCCCCTTTCTGGAGAACTAAATCCATGGGGTTATAGAGGGAGGGAAAGTGATACTTTTTCAGTAGTGATTTTCCACTTGTAACTAGCTGATGATATTATAGACACAATCTACAAGCAAAGCAGCTTGAAGCTTTGTTGGTGTTACAGAAAAAAGGAGCTTATGTGGATGAAGAATTGTATTGTGGGGAATGGAGAAAGTAAATTGCTATACCTATAATGTTAATGGATTAGAGTCGGGTACAAGTGCTTTGAGGATCAGGCTATTGGCTTATTAAAATTGAGAATTTCATCAATTCAGTTTACTTTTTACTCTCTAGTCTGTTTACTGTCTGCACTTCGACAGTGAGTCTAGCTACTCTTGTATGCTCATCATCTAGCATTCACTGGCGGAGTGCCTGAGCTGCATTTTAAATTTCACTAAATTATTCTACTAATATTACATTTCTTGTTGACTTGTAGGATTAAAGTTGCTGTCTGTTCATTTAGTTAATCTTTTGAGCAATACTTTAAAATATAAGGTTGTAGAGTTGGTAAATCTTTATAAAAGGAATATTCTCATGCAAATTATTTCCTTATGGCTAGATTCTCATAATTCTACCCTGGATAGCACTGTTTTAAAAAAATAGTCTTGTTTTTGGGCCAAATTTTAAACCTTGGCCTAAAATTGGCGTTTCCAAATACAGATATTTTCTATGACTGTGGCTTTGTTCAGATGAGTAACTGAAGGATTGGTATGAATTTGTGTATTTTTCAAATATAGCCAAGAGTGCTCATCTGCAACTTTGGATGGCTATTTTTGTTTTTACTACTCATTTATTAATTTTTTTAAAATATAAAATTTAATTACTTAACAAGATAAGCTTTCATTGCTTTACATCTTCAGTTCCCATGAAGTCATTCTGACATGAGAAACTTCATGAAATATATTGTCCCTGATACAAATATTAACCTCCTAGTTTGGCTTGGTGATTGCGTCTATCAATTAAACGTAAATGTTCACTTCAGTATAGATTAGAAGCTGCTTAAGGAAAAACAACAAATTGTAGAATATAAATTATTTCAGATGGTCACTTTAATTAGTACAATCACATATTATATGCAAGCTTGCAAACTGAAGATATTGCTGTACAAGATAGCAAATTTTGTGCTCATTTGTTAAAACCAAAACATGAAAAGTCAGTGTGTTCAAATGGCCAACATTGTGCTTTTTTTTTTGGCCCAAACTTGTATTTTACAGTGTCTTTGCTGCGGCTGCGGGTTCACCCATACCTGCATTATTTATTTTTTTGCTATATTGGTCTATCCTGTTTTTCTAAATTGCCAAAATTGTTCACCCACCCCTTATGTTTTTCTCAAACATTTCCTGCATTTCTTAAAGCTTTTCAGCTGCATTTTTGGGAGTCAGGTATTTGTAAAGATGTTTATATACTGTGATTTCATGAGACTGGTAAGATTCTCCCACCCCTTTGCACATCCTTTTTAGGTCCCTAAATTCTAGAGAGATTTTTAATCTTGCAGTATATGGAATACTGTAATACAGAAGTTCTATTTATATGAAGTAAGCCAGTGGTATAGTTTCCTCTCTGTGTAAGCTTGTTTAGTTTTTATTTTTACAGCTTCTTGAAGGAAGTTTTGCCAGAGAAGTCAGTCATGAAGTGGATGGACTAATCTTCCAGCCTATAGGAGTAAGTTGCAAACGAATTTTATCATTTTAACAAGAATTTATGGATACAGAATTGAAAGCTTCTGGTTGCATTCTTCAGATTTTGCTAGTAAATATATATTTGTTATTCCCTGAGTTCAAGAAACCATGCTTTTTGGGGTGGATGGCAGGAGGGTGTTACTGAACCTTTTTGGGAGGTGTATATACATTGTAGAACTGCCAATGTAGAACTAATTAATTGAGGTGTATCTGTTCTGTCTTGTGCGATCATGAAATCTTTACAGCAATTAAAAACTTATGAAGGAGGCTATGCGCTTGTTCCCATGCACAACTGTGTACAAAAGCCAAAGAAAAAAATATGTAAGCAGACCTCATCGCGCTAATTTCAATTTTTTAATGACACTCTGATCCATTGGTGTCTGATGAGACCTATTAGAGCCACAGTTTCAGTTAGCCTGTTTCAGAGGCATTGCACCAGATTAAATAAAAGCTACCACTGAGTGACTATACAAAAGGCTTTGTTCCTGTTTTTAAAGTGAAGATAGTAACCTCAGCCTGCACCAAGAGGTAGACGTTTCCACAGTTACTTACTAACCTAGCAAATTAATTCTCTTACTGCTAACCAGGTATTCTGCTATGATTAAACACAAATGACCACTATTCAGTAATTCAGAGAAAAATCCCCGATATCCTTGAACTCTTAATTTAGCTGGATTTTATATGGAGACACTTTTCATCTACTTGAGTTAAGGTTCCTTCCAAGAGTTGTGCACTAAAAATCTTAAAATATATTTTCTTGTGTATCTATGATGATTATGCTGAAACATTATTCCAGTCCCCCAAGACACTCAGTCAGCACCCACTTCCTGAGAAAGACATCTTCATGGGGCTTGAGCCCAGGGAGAGTCCTCTCCCCAAGCCTGAGTCTCAGCAGCAGCATGTAGCCACCAGGGATCAATGGCAGTCGTGTTACCTCAGTTTATGGAGGAACAGTGCTGCAGGGAGATCTGGTATTATTTGGAATAAGCATGGCCCAGGACAACTGGCCTCCATGTGTACTATAGTCATGGGGACACTTGTCTCCAAGTTTCATAATCTCAGTAGTAACTACTAGTGACTGATGTCTCCATAGACCTGACCAGATAGTTTTTGTGATGTGTGTCAGTTCTGCTTCACAGGCCTTGGCCTCAGTGGGAGTTAGGTCTCTTGTCTGAACCCTAAACAACCCAGCACCACCTGATGCCATGAACCTGCCCAACTGTGTCTAGGGTAGTACTGGTACCTGGGATCCCACAGCACATTGTACTTGTTCTGGGAGGATTGAAATGGTGTATGAAATCCTTACTCCTTCCAGTGCTGGCAGATGCTCCATAAGATTGTTAGATGCCCTTTCAGTAGGGGTGGGACTTCAGGGGGTTACCGGATTTATCAGTATTGAATTTACCTGTATCGACTAAATGGTGGTGATGTAAAAAAAAATATCCGGTAAAACCGGCAATGTTAAAAATCTGATATTCTGATACCGCCCATTATCGATATTATCGGATTAATCTGATACCGCCAATTATTGGTATTATCGGATTAATTCGATACCGATAGTCCCACCCCTACCTTTCAGGGTTAGCACCAGCCCAAGACAGGGAGCAGCTCCGAACCTGATAGCCAACATCCTCAGGGAAGTTGTAGGAAGTTCTGGGGAGGAAAAGTTAGCAGTCCAGGTAGTGTGTGCATGCATTACACCAGCACAGGGTGTGGAGGTTTTGTGACATGAGGGAAGTCCCACATCTGATTCTGCCTTCACTGTGGGAACAGCAGATGCTCTGTGGCGGGTGCATGCTTGCCGAACCCACTCTCATACATGGATTTCATACACCACCTCCACCACACACATAATTGGAATCTTGGAACTGAGGAGAGTCAATGACCTTAACTCTGTTTGTGTTGCAGCATACTCAGATTTATGGTTCAGAGCCACTGAGCTACATGGGGCATAGAGAGAGCCTGTTATCCCTGATCTGCATCACCATTTCCTGCAGAATGCTAAATCTGTTCGTGCCTACTGAGAGGAACTGTATAGTATTTCCTGCACCCGTCTTGCGCTTTTTGTTTGTAGCAATGAAACTGACTGAACTTCTGAGCATGGGGTGGGGTTAACTAATCTAGTTCTGAAGACTCCAGTATATTCCTCCTGATTATGGATTTAATACCTGAAGAAATTCAAAGAGTATTGCAAATGAGGGAGTTGTGAGGTGGGCACAGAATGTCTGCACACGGATTCAAACATTTTGAGATCAATTTTTCAAAGCTAAAATATAAACAAGACAAGTATTGCAGAACTGTGCCCTATAAAAACATATAAGAAAATTAAAGCTTTCTTTGAAATTTCCAAAACGATTTTCAGTTTGTATCTGTTTTATAT
Source organism: Sphenodon punctatus (assembly GCA_003113815.1). NCBI lineage: Eukaryota > Metazoa > Chordata > Lepidosauria > Sphenodontia > Sphenodontidae > Sphenodon > Sphenodon punctatus. Next base: position 2,005,995 of record QEPC01000055.1, on the reverse strand, counting down.
TTCTCATTATAAAACAGCATTCTTCCCTTCCCTGAAGGGGAATTTTTGATGCATCCTTTTACTGTAGCTGCATGACCAACAAATGGGTATTGAAATACTAGTTTGCTTCTCCCCCTATTAAAATAACTCTTCAATACCCTTTTACAAATGTCTAAATGAGATTTAATTTCATGATATGATTTCTATTAATTTTGATAGTCTGGGATTTTTTTTTCTTCACCTATCTATTCAGTTGGCTTAAGCTAATATAACTCTTATTTTACTTCCTTACTTGTCTGGCATCAGCACTTTACTACTTTATAGCTCTTAGAACAAGATTAACCTGTGTTCTTTTTCTGCTGCTTCTGCAGCAGCTAAACATAGTAGCAGAGGTTGATGCAGCCTTTTTAGCTTCCCTGTGGCTTAAAATGATGTAGAAAGACCCCAGATCTTCTGTGAATGAATAGAGAAATCCATGTCACTGAGGCTACTTGTTTAATTATCACAATATTTTCTACCAAAACTGAAATCAGAGGTTTTGCTAGGTTGGAATGGGTTCTAGTGCAGAAGATGGAATGTTTCCTCTAAACCTCTTCCTATTGACAGACAACATAAGCTGCACTATGACTTTGATTGTAGTAGTCTAGGAAAGTATTTCTGGACTTTCCTTTTGTTGTAGGAATGAAGCATCTAACACAGATGCCTGTGCTTTTAAAATATATGTACTCAGATTGTATAGGGAGGCTTGTAATTAAAAGTTTTATGTGGGGTATAAAAAATTTTAATTGCCTTTTGTTTTTAAAAGTATTGGTTTGGCTTGCTTACTATAGTTCTGTTGATCAAATTTTAATACTTCAATATTTATCCTTTCAGCTGAAGTTGGTTAGTATGGGAACTATTGTGAAAGTCACTTATTTTGAGTTTTGAACAAGGCCTAATTTTATGTGTTTTGTAGTTTGAGCAATTGAGATAATTTAAAGGAAGAAATAAGCTAGTCCTACAAAAGGAAATATTTAAATGTAGAAATATTAAACAGCAAAAATAAATTCAAATAGAAATTAGACTTCCTCAAAAAGACAAAGCAAGGAAATTGCTAATTGAGGTTACTACTCATCTGTGCTTAGCTATTCCAGATGTTTGAGAATAGTGGTTGATTTTATTGTATATGCAGCAGCAGTACTTAGAAGCCATAGAATTGTATTGAAGATACCAGGACATCTTTAACTTGTGATTTCTTTTCTTACTGTTTTATTATTAAGATTTCAGTATTGCTCACAATGTAGAAAGAGTCCTGCTGCGATGCCTGTGCTCTTAATGCCTTTCCCCTTTATGGTGCATGAATGTTTACAAACACACAAAAAAAACAGGGGCATAGCTACCGTGAAGCGAGGGGACTCAGTTGAGCTCAGGCCCTGGAATCTAGAAAGCCCCTTTGCAAACAACTTGAGCACCACAAGGAATTCTTCAGAGTGGTAGGGGGAGGAAGCAAGGCCAGCAATCTGTCCCCATCCTCTCTCAAAATTTTCTAGTAGTGCTCAGGCTGCTTCCAAAGAGCCCTGCCAAGAAGTAATGGGGTTCAGAATGGGGTAGGGGGTGGAGTAGTGGCCCATCCTCACCAAAGCTTAGAAGTTCGTTTCTGGTGGGATTGTTTCCACTCCCTGAACTGGGGCTTGTTGGGAGCCGGGGGGGGGGGGGGGCGGCATCACCACCTTTGTTGAGGGTAGCAGAGGCTGGCCAGAAGCCCTGGGTGAAGTGTCACCGTTTAAGGACACCTTGTGCTCTTGCCTCTAGTGAGCCCGGGCCCACCGTGGGCTTGCTACATCACTGCACAAAACACCTTAACTCAAATCACAAGATCCTTCCAGCAAACATCAGTGAATAATATAATAATTTCATCCCATTCCCTGTACCTTCTATTCACTAATATTTTATTGACTTCTAAGCCAGTCTACACGCTTGTGCTGGCATCAGAGAGACAAGTGGCAGAAAGGTGTTGGAATTAACAAGTCTGGTTCTCCCTGTGCAAATAGTTTTTGATCACACTAATTTTAAAAGGTTACAGTATTCAGTTATTGGATAACTGTTACCCAGTGAATTATTTATTTCATGTAGCATACACAATGTGTTGACTAAAGCTTCCCTTTCCAAACATGCAACTGTCCACTTCCAGACCAGTGGTCCGTCTAGCCCCCACCTGGCCTTCAACAATGGCCAGAGGAAGCCACTGGGCAATTAAAGAACCATTCGCCCCCCTGTTGTTCCTTGAACAATGTGGGGAGAATCCCTTTATGAGGGATGGAGGGTCATGGCTGGTATGCAGTGGGAACATTTTATAGATTCTGACCACGATCCAGCTAGACCCAAGTGCAAGCGCATGGGGCTGTACGCTGGCATAGGACTGAGGATGCGGCTGGAAGCAAGGGAGTGCAGGTGCAGATGGATGCAGAGTTCTGCTGGCCAGATGGCCATACCCACTCCAATTCTCTGGTGGCAATGCCCCCTCCGCCAGCATTGGAGTGGGGAGCACAGCCCACAGAAGGGGTACCCAACCCTCTGGGCAAGCTCCAAAGATGATGTGGGTACCCTACCAGGGTATTCTCCCCATGGGAATGCCCACCAGCGCCCCCGCAGCAAACAGAACAGCTGTGCATGCGCCTACTTACTCCTGCTTGAAGCAGGAATAAGGCTGGCACAGCCATATAGAAGCAGGCACCATTTGCCTGGAATCTCCGAAGCCACTGTACCCTTGCTTGGCCAGCCGTCGGACCCTACAGCACCCTCCTCCCCAGCCCTGAACGGTCCTTGGCAAGACCCTGCCCTTCCCGCACTTCTCTATGTGCTGCTGTGCTTGGACAGGGGATGGGTCACATGGGGAACTGTCTAGGGCTCTTGTGCTCTAGGGTGTGTGCTGTGGGGTTTGAGGGCTGGCCGGGCGGGGATGCAGCAGCTTCTGAGTCTCCATGGGCTCCCGCATGGCCCCTTCCTGCTGCTCATCACCTTTGCTCCACTTCCTCCTTCCGTCCCCAGAGTAGAGCTGGATGTAGCACTGTGGCCACTGGCGCCCTAGTGCCATCTGTGCACAGTTTCCTGGGGCGGTAGCTTAGCTGGATCGTGCTCTCTGTCACATGCTTCATGATGAGTTGGAGTCCATCCCTTTCCGTGGTTGTTATCCTCTAACTGCATACTGTGGGAAAGAAAATTTGATGATATTTTTCACCATTGTTTTTCTTTCCCTTCTTCTTTGTCTCCTTTTCCTCTTTTCTTCTGTCTGTGCCCATTCCTCCTATGTGCTTCCATCTTTGTCAGTTTCCCTTTTCTTTTCATCTTTTGTATTGTCATTTCTCCCTATTACATCTCTCTCTCTCTGTTTTCCACTTCCCATCACTTTGAGGCTTTCTAACTTAATTCGTATATTGCCAAGTCAGCTCCATTCACTAAGGTAGTAGTTGTCTGAATGTAACAGGTTGGCCGAGTAGGGACCAAAACACATTGCTGATTTAGAAGGATTTGACTTGACCAGCAAGAACTTGAATGGATTTAACTTATCTTTCCCGGGAAAAGGTCCATCTAATACCTTGTTGATTGCCACTTAACAATCGTCATATAACTTTGGGGGTTTTAGACTAATTTCGTATGTAAAATGGACTGCAGATTTACAAATAATTTTTTATTTCAGAACATTTGCTGCTTGTCTACCTGTGTTTTAATTGTTCAAACTGAAATCTCAAAAATGAATTCCTATCTTCAGATGGCAGGATCACTTTTCTGATCTATGCCCACCCATCAGTAAAATTGCTTTTACTATTTGCCTTGTAAATAATAACCCTCACCGAACCTCTTTCATCTACCTGAGGCCACTTAATCTTTGTGTTGACAACCTCTTTAAAACTGATTTGCTGGTTGCCTAGAACCATGAGTATGTGGAAGTAATATTATTATTATTATTCCTAAAGTGCCCCAGATAATGCTGTTTGATTGCAAACATGAGTAACATTAATATAGCTCTTTTTTCTGCCTTTCTAGCCCGCTGGTATTTTTACTGTTCCAACTGCTCATGCTGATTTTTGCTTTACACCCCTGAATGTGCTGATTCTGTACCATATAAACCCCAATTTCCTTTTT
>QEPC01000055.1:1991130-2001794 GCA_003113815.1 Sphenodon punctatus | reverse complement strand
TGGATGATCTTGGCAGCAGAGTTTTGAACAGAGATAAGGGGAGAAAGGTGGGAGCGGGGAAGGCCAGCGAGGAGGAGGTTACAATAGTCAAGGCGTGAGATGACTAGGGCGTGGATGAGAGTTGTGGCAGAGGATATAGCAGAGTGTGTGGTTTTGATGCCTCCCTGTTTTCCTCTGCCCCAGTAATGCCATGTGGGGACGGACAGCAAGGGCAAGCTTACTGTCCCCAGCTTCAGTGTTGCTCCCAGCTTACAGAAGAGGAGGAGTGGGGCTGAAAGACGAAGGCAAAGTGTGGGTGCATGGGCCTAGAAGCGAGCACAATATGTGAGACTGCACAATATCGTGACTGTGCTTACATGGTATGAGAGTTAAGGTGACAGCCTGAACTTTCAATTTTCATGGCTTTTGGTTAAGTTTGTTACATTTTTTGCCTTAAGAAGACTTTTTGGTCTAAGAATATATGTATGTATTTGATTCAGATAAGACATCAGTTTCTGTAATAACTTATTCTCTGCCCCTTTCTGGAGAACTAAATCCATGGGGTTATAGAGGGAGGGAAAGTGATACTTTTTCAGTAGTGATTTTCCACTTGTAACTAGCTGATGATATTATAGACACAATCTACAAGCAAAGCAGCTTGAAGCTTTGTTGGTGTTACAGAAAAAAGGAGCTTATGTGGATGAAGAATTGTATTGTGGGGAATGGAGAAAGTAAATTGCTATACCTATAATGTTAATGGATTAGAGTCGGGTACAAGTGCTTTGAGGATCAGGCTATTGGCTTATTAAAATTGAGAATTTCATCAATTCAGTTTACTTTTTACTCTCTAGTCTGTTTACTGTCTGCACTTCGACAGTGAGTCTAGCTACTCTTGTATGCTCATCATCTAGCATTCACTGGCGGAGTGCCTGAGCTGCATTTTAAATTTCACTAAATTATTCTACTAATATTACATTTCTTGTTGACTTGTAGGATTAAAGTTGCTGTCTGTTCATTTAGTTAATCTTTTGAGCAATACTTTAAAATATAAGGTTGTAGAGTTGGTAAATCTTTATAAAAGGAATATTCTCATGCAAATTATTTCCTTATGGCTAGATTCTCATAATTCTACCCTGGATAGCACTGTTTTAAAAAAATAGTCTTGTTTTTGGGCCAAATTTTAAACCTTGGCCTAAAATTGGCGTTTCCAAATACAGATATTTTCTATGACTGTGGCTTTGTTCAGATGAGTAACTGAAGGATTGGTATGAATTTGTGTATTTTTCAAATATAGCCAAGAGTGCTCATCTGCAACTTTGGATGGCTATTTTTGTTTTTACTACTCATTTATTAATTTTTTTAAAATATAAAATTTAATTACTTAACAAGATAAGCTTTCATTGCTTTACATCTTCAGTTCCCATGAAGTCATTCTGACATGAGAAACTTCATGAAATATATTGTCCCTGATACAAATATTAACCTCCTAGTTTGGCTTGGTGATTGCGTCTATCAATTAAACGTAAATGTTCACTTCAGTATAGATTAGAAGCTGCTTAAGGAAAAACAACAAATTGTAGAATATAAATTATTTCAGATGGTCACTTTAATTAGTACAATCACATATTATATGCAAGCTTGCAAACTGAAGATATTGCTGTACAAGATAGCAAATTTTGTGCTCATTTGTTAAAACCAAAACATGAAAAGTCAGTGTGTTCAAATGGCCAACATTGTGCTTTTTTTTTTGGCCCAAACTTGTATTTTACAGTGTCTTTGCTGCGGCTGCGGGTTCACCCATACCTGCATTATTTATTTTTTTGCTATATTGGTCTATCCTGTTTTTCTAAATTGCCAAAATTGTTCACCCACCCCTTATGTTTTTCTCAAACATTTCCTGCATTTCTTAAAGCTTTTCAGCTGCATTTTTGGGAGTCAGGTATTTGTAAAGATGTTTATATACTGTGATTTCATGAGACTGGTAAGATTCTCCCACCCCTTTGCACATCCTTTTTAGGTCCCTAAATTCTAGAGAGATTTTTAATCTTGCAGTATATGGAATACTGTAATACAGAAGTTCTATTTATATGAAGTAAGCCAGTGGTATAGTTTCCTCTCTGTGTAAGCTTGTTTAGTTTTTATTTTTACAGCTTCTTGAAGGAAGTTTTGCCAGAGAAGTCAGTCATGAAGTGGATGGACTAATCTTCCAGCCTATAGGAGTAAGTTGCAAACGAATTTTATCATTTTAACAAGAATTTATGGATACAGAATTGAAAGCTTCTGGTTGCATTCTTCAGATTTTGCTAGTAAATATATATTTGTTATTCCCTGAGTTCAAGAAACCATGCTTTTTGGGGTGGATGGCAGGAGGGTGTTACTGAACCTTTTTGGGAGGTGTATATACATTGTAGAACTGCCAATGTAGAACTAATTAATTGAGGTGTATCTGTTCTGTCTTGTGCGATCATGAAATCTTTACAGCAATTAAAAACTTATGAAGGAGGCTATGCGCTTGTTCCCATGCACAACTGTGTACAAAAGCCAAAGAAAAAAATATGTAAGCAGACCTCATCGCGCTAATTTCAATTTTTTAATGACACTCTGATCCATTGGTGTCTGATGAGACCTATTAGAGCCACAGTTTCAGTTAGCCTGTTTCAGAGGCATTGCACCAGATTAAATAAAAGCTACCACTGAGTGACTATACAAAAGGCTTTGTTCCTGTTTTTAAAGTGAAGATAGTAACCTCAGCCTGCACCAAGAGGTAGACGTTTCCACAGTTACTTACTAACCTAGCAAATTAATTCTCTTACTGCTAACCAGGTATTCTGCTATGATTAAACACAAATGACCACTATTCAGTAATTCAGAGAAAAATCCCCGATATCCTTGAACTCTTAATTTAGCTGGATTTTATATGGAGACACTTTTCATCTACTTGAGTTAAGGTTCCTTCCAAGAGTTGTGCACTAAAAATCTTAAAATATATTTTCTTGTGTATCTATGATGATTATGCTGAAACATTATTCCAGTCCCCCAAGACACTCAGTCAGCACCCACTTCCTGAGAAAGACATCTTCATGGGGCTTGAGCCCAGGGAGAGTCCTCTCCCCAAGCCTGAGTCTCAGCAGCAGCATGTAGCCACCAGGGATCAATGGCAGTCGTGTTACCTCAGTTTATGGAGGAACAGTGCTGCAGGGAGATCTGGTATTATTTGGAATAAGCATGGCCCAGGACAACTGGCCTCCATGTGTACTATAGTCATGGGGACACTTGTCTCCAAGTTTCATAATCTCAGTAGTAACTACTAGTGACTGATGTCTCCATAGACCTGACCAGATAGTTTTTGTGATGTGTGTCAGTTCTGCTTCACAGGCCTTGGCCTCAGTGGGAGTTAGGTCTCTTGTCTGAACCCTAAACAACCCAGCACCACCTGATGCCATGAACCTGCCCAACTGTGTCTAGGGTAGTACTGGTACCTGGGATCCCACAGCACATTGTACTTGTTCTGGGAGGATTGAAATGGTGTATGAAATCCTTACTCCTTCCAGTGCTGGCAGATGCTCCATAAGATTGTTAGATGCCCTTTCAGTAGGGGTGGGACTTCAGGGGGTTACCGGATTTATCAGTATTGAATTTACCTGTATCGACTAAATGGTGGTGATGTAAAAAAAAATATCCGGTAAAACCGGCAATGTTAAAAATCTGATATTCTGATACCGCCCATTATCGATATTATCGGATTAATCTGATACCGCCAATTATTGGTATTATCGGATTAATTCGATACCGATAGTCCCACCCCTACCTTTCAGGGTTAGCACCAGCCCAAGACAGGGAGCAGCTCCGAACCTGATAGCCAACATCCTCAGGGAAGTTGTAGGAAGTTCTGGGGAGGAAAAGTTAGCAGTCCAGGTAGTGTGTGCATGCATTACACCAGCACAGGGTGTGGAGGTTTTGTGACATGAGGGAAGTCCCACATCTGATTCTGCCTTCACTGTGGGAACAGCAGATGCTCTGTGGCGGGTGCATGCTTGCCGAACCCACTCTCATACATGGATTTCATACACCACCTCCACCACACACATAATTGGAATCTTGGAACTGAGGAGAGTCAATGACCTTAACTCTGTTTGTGTTGCAGCATACTCAGATTTATGGTTCAGAGCCACTGAGCTACATGGGGCATAGAGAGAGCCTGTTATCCCTGATCTGCATCACCATTTCCTGCAGAATGCTAAATCTGTTCGTGCCTACTGAGAGGAACTGTATAGTATTTCCTGCACCCGTCTTGCGCTTTTTGTTTGTAGCAATGAAACTGACTGAACTTCTGAGCATGGGGTGGGGTTAACTAATCTAGTTCTGAAGACTCCAGTATATTCCTCCTGATTATGGATTTAATACCTGAAGAAATTCAAAGAGTATTGCAAATGAGGGAGTTGTGAGGTGGGCACAGAATGTCTGCACACGGATTCAAACATTTTGAGATCAATTTTTCAAAGCTAAAATATAAACAAGACAAGTATTGCAGAACTGTGCCCTATAAAAACATATAAGAAAATTAAAGCTTTCTTTGAAATTTCCAAAACGATTTTCAGTTTGTATCTGTTTTATATTTCTCATTATAAAACAGCATTCTTCCCTTCCCTGAAGGGGAATTTTTGATGCATCCTTTTACTGTAGCTGCATGACCAACAAATGGGTATTGAAATACTAGTTTGCTTCTCCCCCTATTAAAATAACTCTTCAATACCCTTTTACAAATGTCTAAATGAGATTTAATTTCATGATATGATTTCTATTAATTTTGATAGTCTGGGATTTTTTTTTCTTCACCTATCTATTCAGTTGGCTTAAGCTAATATAACTCTTATTTTACTTCCTTACTTGTCTGGCATCAGCACTTTACTACTTTATAGCTCTTAGAACAAGATTAACCTGTGTTCTTTTTCTGCTGCTTCTGCAGCAGCTAAACATAGTAGCAGAGGTTGATGCAGCCTTTTTAGCTTCCCTGTGGCTTAAAATGATGTAGAAAGACCCCAGATCTTCTGTGAATGAATAGAGAAATCCATGTCACTGAGGCTACTTGTTTAATTATCACAATATTTTCTACCAAAACTGAAATCAGAGGTTTTGCTAGGTTGGAATGGGTTCTAGTGCAGAAGATGGAATGTTTCCTCTAAACCTCTTCCTATTGACAGACAACATAAGCTGCACTATGACTTTGATTGTAGTAGTCTAGGAAAGTATTTCTGGACTTTCCTTTTGTTGTAGGAATGAAGCATCTAACACAGATGCCTGTGCTTTTAAAATATATGTACTCAGATTGTATAGGGAGGCTTGTAATTAAAAGTTTTATGTGGGGTATAAAAAATTTTAATTGCCTTTTGTTTTTAAAAGTATTGGTTTGGCTTGCTTACTATAGTTCTGTTGATCAAATTTTAATACTTCAATATTTATCCTTTCAGCTGAAGTTGGTTAGTATGGGAACTATTGTGAAAGTCACTTATTTTGAGTTTTGAACAAGGCCTAATTTTATGTGTTTTGTAGTTTGAGCAATTGAGATAATTTAAAGGAAGAAATAAGCTAGTCCTACAAAAGGAAATATTTAAATGTAGAAATATTAAACAGCAAAAATAAATTCAAATAGAAATTAGACTTCCTCAAAAAGACAAAGCAAGGAAATTGCTAATTGAGGTTACTACTCATCTGTGCTTAGCTATTCCAGATGTTTGAGAATAGTGGTTGATTTTATTGTATATGCAGCAGCAGTACTTAGAAGCCATAGAATTGTATTGAAGATACCAGGACATCTTTAACTTGTGATTTCTTTTCTTACTGTTTTATTATTAAGATTTCAGTATTGCTCACAATGTAGAAAGAGTCCTGCTGCGATGCCTGTGCTCTTAATGCCTTTCCCCTTTATGGTGCATGAATGTTTACAAACACACAAAAAAAACAGGGGCATAGCTACCGTGAAGCGAGGGGACTCAGTTGAGCTCAGGCCCTGGAATCTAGAAAGCCCCTTTGCAAACAACTTGAGCACCACAAGGAATTCTTCAGAGTGGTAGGGGGAGGAAGCAAGGCCAGCAATCTGTCCCCATCCTCTCTCAAAATTTTCTAGTAGTGCTCAGGCTGCTTCCAAAGAGCCCTGCCAAGAAGTAATGGGGTTCAGAATGGGGTAGGGGGTGGAGTAGTGGCCCATCCTCACCAAAGCTTAGAAGTTCGTTTCTGGTGGGATTGTTTCCACTCCCTGAACTGGGGCTTGTTGGGAGCCGGGGGGGGGGGGGGGCGGCATCACCACCTTTGTTGAGGGTAGCAGAGGCTGGCCAGAAGCCCTGGGTGAAGTGTCACCGTTTAAGGACACCTTGTGCTCTTGCCTCTAGTGAGCCCGGGCCCACCGTGGGCTTGCTACATCACTGCACAAAACACCTTAACTCAAATCACAAGATCCTTCCAGCAAACATCAGTGAATAATATAATAATTTCATCCCATTCCCTGTACCTTCTATTCACTAATATTTTATTGACTTCTAAGCCAGTCTACACGCTTGTGCTGGCATCAGAGAGACAAGTGGCAGAAAGGTGTTGGAATTAACAAGTCTGGTTCTCCCTGTGCAAATAGTTTTTGATCACACTAATTTTAAAAGGTTACAGTATTCAGTTATTGGATAACTGTTACCCAGTGAATTATTTATTTCATGTAGCATACACAATGTGTTGACTAAAGCTTCCCTTTCCAAACATGCAACTGTCCACTTCCAGACCAGTGGTCCGTCTAGCCCCCACCTGGCCTTCAACAATGGCCAGAGGAAGCCACTGGGCAATTAAAGAACCATTCGCCCCCCTGTTGTTCCTTGAACAATGTGGGGAGAATCCCTTTATGAGGGATGGAGGGTCATGGCTGGTATGCAGTGGGAACATTTTATAGATTCTGACCACGATCCAGCTAGACCCAAGTGCAAGCGCATGGGGCTGTACGCTGGCATAGGACTGAGGATGCGGCTGGAAGCAAGGGAGTGCAGGTGCAGATGGATGCAGAGTTCTGCTGGCCAGATGGCCATACCCACTCCAATTCTCTGGTGGCAATGCCCCCTCCGCCAGCATTGGAGTGGGGAGCACAGCCCACAGAAGGGGTACCCAACCCTCTGGGCAAGCTCCAAAGATGATGTGGGTACCCTACCAGGGTATTCTCCCCATGGGAATGCCCACCAGCGCCCCCGCAGCAAACAGAACAGCTGTGCATGCGCCTACTTACTCCTGCTTGAAGCAGGAATAAGGCTGGCACAGCCATATAGAAGCAGGCACCATTTGCCTGGAATCTCCGAAGCCACTGTACCCTTGCTTGGCCAGCCGTCGGACCCTACAGCACCCTCCTCCCCAGCCCTGAACGGTCCTTGGCAAGACCCTGCCCTTCCCGCACTTCTCTATGTGCTGCTGTGCTTGGACAGGGGATGGGTCACATGGGGAACTGTCTAGGGCTCTTGTGCTCTAGGGTGTGTGCTGTGGGGTTTGAGGGCTGGCCGGGCGGGGATGCAGCAGCTTCTGAGTCTCCATGGGCTCCCGCATGGCCCCTTCCTGCTGCTCATCACCTTTGCTCCACTTCCTCCTTCCGTCCCCAGAGTAGAGCTGGATGTAGCACTGTGGCCACTGGCGCCCTAGTGCCATCTGTGCACAGTTTCCTGGGGCGGTAGCTTAGCTGGATCGTGCTCTCTGTCACATGCTTCATGATGAGTTGGAGTCCATCCCTTTCCGTGGTTGTTATCCTCTAACTGCATACTGTGGGAAAGAAAATTTGATGATATTTTTCACCATTGTTTTTCTTTCCCTTCTTCTTTGTCTCCTTTTCCTCTTTTCTTCTGTCTGTGCCCATTCCTCCTATGTGCTTCCATCTTTGTCAGTTTCCCTTTTCTTTTCATCTTTTGTATTGTCATTTCTCCCTATTACATCTCTCTCTCTCTGTTTTCCACTTCCCATCACTTTGAGGCTTTCTAACTTAATTCGTATATTGCCAAGTCAGCTCCATTCACTAAGGTAGTAGTTGTCTGAATGTAACAGGTTGGCCGAGTAGGGACCAAAACACATTGCTGATTTAGAAGGATTTGACTTGACCAGCAAGAACTTGAATGGATTTAACTTATCTTTCCCGGGAAAAGGTCCATCTAATACCTTGTTGATTGCCACTTAACAATCGTCATATAACTTTGGGGGTTTTAGACTAATTTCGTATGTAAAATGGACTGCAGATTTACAAATAATTTTTTATTTCAGAACATTTGCTGCTTGTCTACCTGTGTTTTAATTGTTCAAACTGAAATCTCAAAAATGAATTCCTATCTTCAGATGGCAGGATCACTTTTCTGATCTATGCCCACCCATCAGTAAAATTGCTTTTACTATTTGCCTTGTAAATAATAACCCTCACCGAACCTCTTTCATCTACCTGAGGCCACTTAATCTTTGTGTTGACAACCTCTTTAAAACTGATTTGCTGGTTGCCTAGAACCATGAGTATGTGGAAGTAATATTATTATTATTATTCCTAAAGTGCCCCAGATAATGCTGTTTGATTGCAAACATGAGTAACATTAATATAGCTCTTTTTTCTGCCTTTCTAGCCCGCTGGTATTTTTACTGTTCCAACTGCTCATGCTGATTTTTGCTTTACACCCCTGAATGTGCTGATTCTGTACCATATAAACCCCAATTTCCTTTTTAAAAAAAAGTTCCTGATCACTAAAATGAGATCCCTTAATAGGTTAAACTGACTCCATAGTTCAGAATTCAAGGAGTTACTGGATCCTTTCAGACTCATATCTTATAGCAAAATGTCTTTAATGCATCTTGAATCGTAGTATTCAGTTCCTGCAAGAAGCAAAATGAAAGTCATAAATACTCGCACCCTGATCCTCAGTGATCTACCGAGACAAGACCCTTGGAAAAATGCGTTTTGTGTTGGAGCATTGAGAGGATCAGACATTGGACTTTAATTCCAGTTTAATAAGTGGGCATGACCTTTATAAATTTTAATCCTCAAATGTTTTAAATCACACCTGGACAATCCCACTTCTAGCTGGGAGTGCTTGATTGCCTATTAGTTGTTTGCATTATTCCCATTGTAGTAGACCCAAATTATCATGTTCCTGGATAGCTAAAGTTCACTTCAGATTGCTGCGGTTACTTGTATGATAAAGTTTCAAAAGGTTATATTTTATATCACGTCACAGTGCTGATTTTCCTTTAACCACCTCACACGCTAAAATAATTGCTGATCTTACTTTTTTTTTTAGCTCAGTAAATTTTTTGAGAACCCTTACGTGAGTTGGCAAAACATTCACCAGTAACTTTAATTAAAGAACTCTATTTGAGGGTAAGCTATCATTCCGTTTACTATGCGTTATTATTTCATATTTATGTGTTAGATTTTGTGCAGACATACAAGTAGATGTTATCTCTGAGCTGCATATCTGTTGTCTCTGAGGTGCATAAGAGGTGCATAAGAGGTGCATAAGAGTGATAGGAAACAGAGAAGGAGTTCAATAGATTGTTTCATATAAATATTTCAAAGAACTATGCACATTTGTTAGTTTTATTTTGAGATTCTCCAGTTACTTGTCTTTCTTGCTATTAATGTCAACTGACTTCTTGTGGACTTCATAGTATAATGGAGTCTTGAGAGAGGGATAACATTTCATCTTAAATCTGTATGGACCCCTGGCATGTTACATTTTTTATTTTTTTTTGGTCATCTTTACTTAGATTATCTCACTTGTTAAACCCTCATTAAATCCATTACTGGACAAACTGGCCACTTGTCATGCCAGCATGGACCTTTCATACTGTTTGCGCCCTGCCCTTTTAGAACATGCTGTCAATCTGCTGAACCGCTAATCTTTACAGCTGCATTTTCTGGACACAAATAGATATCCATTATACTCAATTTCCATGGCAGCTTTCCCAGCAATTTGTCTCCTAAATTACTTATCCTGTCTCAGACATACAGTCCTATAATAAGTTTTGTGGGTAGTGTAAAACTTAGCTTCCTAAGGCACAGTATTTCTCAGGTTTATTTTCCACGACTATGGATTATAAACTTTGAATAAATTTGTCCAGCTTGAAGATGCTATTTTCCCCTCCTTAAGAAAAAAAACAAACAAGGCAGCCAGTGTGCTCCAACTCTGGCACTTAATTTCATACCCAGGTAAGAGTAGTTTGAGTTTCAGAAGTGGCAGGCATCTGCAGCTTCTTTTGACTTGACTGGAAGTCAGGGATGCTTAACATCTCTGCTCATCAGGCCACCAGATAGGAGCCTAACATTATGCCCTGAAGATTGACAAATATCCAAAGAGCTTTGACCTGAGTGTTTCCTTTTTTATTGAAACAGAAACTGGATAGTCTAGAAGTTCTTCCTGCATTACTTTTATGTAATTTCTGCTGCCAGTTGTTCTCCATGTTCAGTTTGTTCTGGTTTCCTTCATTTGTCTGTAACTGCCGCAGTTAGTTCTCTAATGGACATGGGGTTCTATCTGAACTTGTGGCTTCCTCACTTACGTTCCTCACAATCTAAACGTTCTGTACGTTTTTCTAGGTTAGCAGATTCACTTTTTGCTTGTTTCCTACTTACTCATGGCATTGAGTTCTGTAGTTTATTCATCCCCTGTAGCCATTGTTTGGCATTGGATTAC
>QEPC01000055.1:1951362-1973605 GCA_003113815.1 Sphenodon punctatus | reverse complement strand
GGGGGGGGGGAATTGGACTCAATGTTTCCATTTTGGCTTTAACTAGATAAATATGCTTTTCACACAAGTGTATTTGCTAATTTAAAAACTCTACAACTGCTGGAACAGTTTTTAATACGCTTTATGAAAGGATAATTCAGCTCTCCAGCTTAAAAACATAAGAATTGTGAAACTAGATTTCCAATGCAATGGTGTTTTGGAAGTGGAGAGATTTTAAGCATGGTTATAATGCCATTTATTAAGGAATCCATAAATTACCGACGTGTGAATGTACAAAATCTCAGTCATCTTGGAACTGAAAAAAATCATAATTTGAGATGTGAAGTACTAGCAGTCCATTCGTAAACTTACCATTTTCCCCTTGAAAAGTAATTGACAAATACAATGGTAATCTGTTGGTTGTTCTTGAATTCTTCTACAGTAAAATAAGTGTATGCTCACTCACAAATATATAAATAAATATATTTATTCTTCTTGTGTAGCGCACGTACAACACCTTCTTCATATACCTTCACATACCTATTATTGCTGCTCTGTTCTCCAATAAGCAGAAGCAAAAAGATGTTGTCAGTCACTCCTGTAGGCTTGCTTGCCCCACCTCTTCCCATCTTCAGGTTTTTTTCTTCTCTCTTAGAAGCAAAGAACATTTTATAGAATTTCTTAGTTATTTCTCTCCTTCAAACATTCTTCTGTCTTTCTGTAGTGTGTGGGCTGCAGAGTGGTTTTCAAGGGGGAAAGAACTCTCCCAGTTAGAGCTCAAGAGCAGTGGAAACCAGATCTTGTAACATAATTACAGCATCAGCTTTTCTCCTCCCTCCCACTCCTAGACCCTGCTTGTTTGGTTTCAGTGGTCCACAGAACTTCTTTCTTTTGAGATGGGGCTAGCTAGTTTGACTAAAGAAGGATGTTGGACACTCATATTCTGTCCCTTGAACATTTTAGCTTTCAGGCTCCAGCTGGCAAACCTCTGTAACACAGCATTGCTGCATTCCACACAGCTTTTTCTGTTTTCTTTTCCTCTAGAGTCTCAGTATCATTTCCAGTACACATAAGCTGTAGAGATAGGTCTTTTAAAATCTCCCACTGATGATTAATCGGTAATGATAAATCAGTTCAGACATGCAAACAAGAGGTGGAGGGTCCAGATGCCAAGGAGAGTAAGTAATGTATTATCCACAGACACTCTTTAAATTATTTGCAAAACTTTATTTACCTTAGAGATGGAAACCCCTGTTGATCTATCAATAAGATCTTATTGATAGGGCAGCTCAATTTCTGTTTCCCTTGTAATTATGTTTTTATGGACCCTGTTGATTATTAATGAGAACAGACCTAGGTTACGCTCAGATGCTTAAAGACTCAAGTGCCTGCGATCAAGAGGACTAGATATTTTTCATTTCCCAAAATAGATTCCTCTGTGGCAATCCCAACTAGGTCAGCATTCTCTATGGAATTCATTATCTCCCCACCCTCACAGCCTTAGTTTAATAGGTGTAAGGATGTGTCCTTCGTAAGTGTATATGAGATCTCCACATCTGGAATGTCCATTTGTTGCTTATTGTCCATTTGGAGCTAGAACACTCCACACAGTTATTCCAGAATTTTACATGGCAATCATTTTCAAGCTTTTTTCTGCAAGGAAGATGGTTTGAACCTTTTCTTAAATGAAAAGTGAGATGTTCTGATTTTTATCATAAATGTAAAGACTTTAAAGAACCACCTAAACCCTTAAGACATGATAAAACCACCCTGCAACTGGTATAAAATGTCCCATTACATGAGTCTTGGGGAATAGCTCACAGTGTGGCAGAGTGAAGTCTTCTCCAGCCTGATGCTGCTGTCACAGGATAACATAGGGTCACACACGTGTGATACTGGCCTACATGTAGATTACAAGTCTGGTAAATATGTAAAGCAAAAGGTTCCACATGTATGTAATGTTACAATTGAAAACTGTAAAACCCAAATCAGAACTGTAACGTGTCCAAGCTCCAGGAAATGCAAAGAGATACAAAGAATGTGTATTTGGCAACCCTAGCCACTCAGACCTGCGGCAATGCAAAACAACCTTCATGTTTGCCTGGGTTGCCTACGTGACAGGTCACACATCTCCCCTAGGCGGGAAACCCAAGACAAAGGGACAAGGCAGGATACTTAAGCAAGGGCCATTAAGCCAGCTTCGCTATCTCTCTCCCTGAGCAATCTCGAGCAGTTACATCTGCATACGAAAGCCTGCCAGTAAGTCAGGCTGGAGACCATGAACTGAGAGAGATGATTTTGCTTTCTACGCTAAGTCTGGAGACCCAGTCGCTTACACCAAAGGACTGAGAGAAACTTACAGACCTTTGTAGGGTAAGATGTTTATTTAGGAACTCAACCAGTATAGATCAGGAATGCGTTATATTTACCTTTGATTTCTAGTAACCACTCTGTATCAACTATCTTCTTATGTAATCAATAAACTTCTTATCTTTATGAAGAAGTGTTTGTGTCTAACATTGGAACACAAGTGAGCAACAAGAGTTCTCAAACTCTTGCGAATCCAGAGAGTAAAGAGTCTGTAAATGGGAAGGATCGGGCCCTTGAGTGACAAAGGAGTTGTCTCTGCGGCAGACTTAAATTAGCCAGAGCGAGAAACTAGTTCAAGTGGGTTGTGCGTGAGGGAAACTGAGTCACTCAAACCCGGTAAAGTGGGGGTGCAGACCCTCTGACCCATGACAGCTAAAACATGCAGTTCCACTATTGGAGTCTGGGCAGCAATCTGCCAGGTGCATGTGTGGTTGTGAGAGAGACGGTTGTTGGAGTTACCGTGGTGTGGAATTATCAAGGACAGCAGAATACTGCATGCAGGAACAACATACCACTCTAGGTTTTAGGAAAACAGTAAAGGTGTTGCTTCTGTTAAGGTAGTCCGTGCAGCCAAAACCTCCCTTTAGGAAATTCTCCATACTAGAACCTTTACTCTACTTGTTGAAGATAGCCAGTGCACTCTAGTTACCCTAACCCAACCCCATGTGCTGTTTTGCTACAGTAGTACAAGTGTTCAGAAGTACAAAAGTCAGAAGTACAAGCGTTCTATAAGAGAGACTAACACATTAATGTAATTAGCCCCTCCAACTTACGTTGCCCTTTACATGTCTCCAAGCAGCTAGTGGCCAAGTAGACAGTTGTATCTCACACAATTGTAGTTGCCCTAACATTGGGGTGGGGGTGGGGGTATTACTTCACTGAATTATATTTTGTAGATCATATCAGTACTACCTCGCAACCACAATAACGTTTCTTTAAAATGTAATCGTTTTACATTTTAGTAGGGCCGGCCCAAGAGTTTGAGGGGCCATGTGCCAAGCCTTGCTGTGGGGCCCCAAAGGCTTGCCGGTCTGCTGACGGCTTTGCCACCGGCGGGTTGGCAGAACCTTATGGCTGGCAGAGTTCTAGGGAGGGACTTGTCCATTGTAGGCGGAGCCTCCAAAAATCCAGCAACAAAGAGTTTTCAGCATTAAGATGTGATGGACAGAACATTAGTTTACACTGGGAACTCCTTGCTGCTGAGTAAAACCCTGCCACTTGGGGACTGAGAGAACCCTCCTACTAGCATCTCATCCAGTAAGTGGATGGAACTCCAGTAGGATAACTCGCTCTTTCTCGCTCTTTCAGCCAAGCAGCACCCATCGCTCTTTCTCCATCAGTGGTAGTGCCATAGCAGGATAAAAAAATCCTATTCACATATTTAAAACATACAAAACCTCTGGGCCACATCAAAATAGCTGCATGGTATTAACAATACTTGATCACACAAGCACGTTCATATTTAGTAAAAATAGCATGTGAGGAACTACTCAAAGAACAGAAGGTTGCTACCTTGTAAATAAGGTTCTTTGAGATGGCTCCGAACATCAGCAGCTGCGTTATTACATTTTATACAGGACTATGAGCCGCCTTGCACTAAATATTTATTTAGCCTCCTTGCACTAAATACCCACCCTTCCAGCCTCGCATAGAAATTTTTCCTTCTATTTCTAGAAAGGGTTGGAAGGAACTGTCATTCTGAGGGGGAGTGCACTTTTTATACTACAGGAGACCATCATGTGGCTATTATTTGAATAGGGTGAGCATGCACAACCCAGTTGTGAGAATGTTAGGTGCCATCTCGAAAAACCTTCTTTACAAGGCTACAACCTTCTGATTGTCACGTGGGGAGGAGCTGTTTGTAAACAAACAGCTTTATTTCCCAGTCCGATCGCTGCTGCTGCAGTGTGAGCCCGGCAGCGGAGGCGGTGGATGGGAGGAGGGGACATGTGTCAGCCGGCAGGGGGGACCCAGGGCAGGGGGGTGGGAAAACCAAGCCAGGACAGGTGGCCGCCGGGGCTTTGCTACTAATGGGGTTGGGGGGGAAATTTAAACTGCGGGGTCTGACTCCATCTCCGAGGTGCGGGGCTCCTCCCTCGGAGGCTGCTGCGGGGCCATGTGCCTGGGCACCGGTGGCACATGCCTCGGGCCGGCCCTGCATTTTAGTAGGATTTTCCCCCTCTCCCCGCCCCCACACACATTGCCATTCCTCTCTAAATGTATTTCTTTGATAATGGAAGGGGAAACATGCTGAATGCTAACTCTTGTCCCAATTCCCCAAATTGTTCACTTTTCATCTAACAGTTCCTACTCCTGTGGAATTAGCTAAATTAAATATAGCTTTTTTCCATTTTAATGTAGATATATTCAAATGACAAATGTAATGCAATTTAAAATCATCGTTGTATAATTATACATTAGACTACGTAGTATGAAAGGGTATTTTTGTTCCTTGTTTATGGTATAGCAAGAACCTGCATATTAAGCCTTACTCATAAATATTTAGTGCAAGGAGGCTCATAGTCCTGTATAAAATGTAATAACGCAGCTGCTGATGGCAACTTTGTCTAACATATGTTTGACAACACTGTAAAAAAAGTTTCTGCTGGTAATGTTAATGCATCTTTTGTGCATATCTGTTCATCTCTTAGGGCTTTTCAGTCTTGGAATTAAAAAGAAGCCAGAGTATTGCAGTTTTCTTAAGACTGTATTTGTGCAGTTTTATGGTTAAAGGCATAGTCCACTCTATGTATTTTTGAATTGAATCAGGAATAGACAGGATTTCAGTAGAAGTATTTGAAATAGGCTGTGCCTCTGTAGCAGGGGAGGGGTGGCCCCGCCTGGCAAATAAGTCTTCTCCTGGGCAGGCTGGCACAAATTTGCCCTCCCGTTGAAAGCGGGGGGTGGGGGGGGAGGCGTTCTTTTGGGCCCACATTACCCACAAGAACAGACAGGACACAAGTATGGGATAACGGCACTGGCCGCAACTTTATTTTATGACACCACAACATTGAGCATAAACCTGTGTGCATAGCAGAAAGGAACCATGCCGCATAAAGCAGAAAGGGGGCTGGGCAACCCCCAACCCAACTACCCGGGTGTCTCAACCCTTCGAGGTCACCCTCCCCTTGGGTCAGAAGGGTTAAAGCCCCATTCCAGCTGTCCCGAGCCTGGACCAGGGCACATGCTACTCCCTGAGTGGTGATGGGGTGCAAACGTGCCCCCTTAACTCATAGTGAGTCTCACCACAGCATGGTTCCTAAGCCGCTAGCCGCCACAAAAAGGGAGAGGAACCCCTTCACCTGCCCCTTTTCCTCCACACAGGTATGCCGAGCTGCCACTGTAGAGCCTCCCGCAAGTCCTCAAGCCAAATGGTGTTACCCCGCTCAGACAGGTGCACCCTGTCCTTCAGAAAGAGGCCTGCATCATGGCACACAATTAGCTCATGATGTACAACCCTGCCTCCAATGCATTCAATGAACGCCCAGATCATTCTGTTGATCTTGCACTTTGCCCTTTCAATTTTGCCTAGGTTATCAGCGTAGCACCAGGACTGTCGTTTCAACAGATCAGACCTCCAGATGGAGGACTGTGGCCACTCAGCTGTTAACTGGGAGATGTTGCACTTGATGTTGCCAGTGAGTCCCCATTCACTGCACAACCCCAGGTTGTTCACCAAGGTGGATGACCAGAATGTCAGGAGGTCTGTAGTGTGCGGCCCTGTGGAGAAGTGAAGCAACAGCTGCTCCCAGCGCATACTGCTGCACTCAAACCAGTAAAGGCAAGCATGAAGAACACAGCTGAGCTGGGTTCCAAAGTCCGAATTTGCTGTGTGGTGTACGACCCAGTGCGCTATGCTGTGCCCACATATCCAGATGGTGACCAGCTGTTTGGAGCCTGTGGGTCACAAAATAAATCAGTTACGAACCCAAACACAAATCCCCTACTGGGAGGAGCTGAGGGGCCGCGCATTAAGTTTATCCA
The DNA here is from genome assembly GCA_003113815.1 of Sphenodon punctatus. Lineage (NCBI taxonomy): Eukaryota > Metazoa > Chordata > Lepidosauria > Sphenodontia > Sphenodontidae > Sphenodon > Sphenodon punctatus. Next base: position 1,967,272 of record QEPC01000055.1, on the reverse strand, counting down.
TGCCAACTTCGGTAATCTGTTTCAGAACTGCAAAATCTAATTGAACATAGTTTCATATAGGGGAATCAAGTAAGCTTTATTCTCTGGTCAAATTTGGCAGTAAGGTTACAAATTTTCCTCCTTTTATGCTCTCAAGATCATCTTGTTTCAAGAGAAAAATGAAATAAGAATAAAACAAAAAATCAATAGAAGTCGAAGTGTTTTTGGTCTGTATTATTGCATTAGTGTTTCTTGTAAGATTCATCCAGTACAAATTTAAACAGATAATGAGTTCTGATGAACAAGAAAATTACAATATAGGACTGTTAAACAGCAACTGTGGAATTCAAAATCCCTCGATTGAGGGAGAATAATCGTACTGTGGATTTGAAGCACAGGTACCAAGTCTGATGTCTCCAGTTTACATTGGCATAACTACGTTGGCTTTAGCAAAATTAATCCTGGTTTGAGAGAAGACTTGCGTCTCTGTGGCCAGTGGCATCAGGCTTCATGCTGTGCTGCTCACCTTTGACAATAGCTTGAAGCTATTTGTTCCCTCCATTGTCTTTAAGATAAGGGGTGCCACAATTTTACAATGATTCAGGAATTTGAAAAATTAAAAGAGTACAAAACAAGCTGAATGAAAACTGTGGCTTCTCCTGAACCAGCTTCCTCCTATTTCTTTTCCTATTACTTGTAATGGAATGGGACAGAATATGATAATAACTCAAGCTCTATGCCAAAGGAAAATGAACAATGAATAGTGTTGAGGTTGCTGTGTTCTGTAAATGTGAGTTTTTGGCTGTGAACTGTCCTTCATTTATCAAGTATTAATATTTAAATGAAGGTAGTTGTGAGGAAACTTTTGTCACATTTTCCTCTTTGCTCAATTCAGTATTAAGAGAAGCTATTAGTATGCTTATGAAATGAGATGTTTAATGAGGCCTGAGATATGAAGTTAAATTATGGTGCAGAAGGAGAAGATGTTTAAGCCCCATAATTACAAATATAAAGTCTCACATAAATATTGTGTTGGTTGCTGAAACCTTGAGAGAGAGAGAGAGAGAGAGAGAACCAAAAATTCTCTTAAAGTATTAACAGAACAATTTCTGCATACAGGTTAACTTTCTAAACCTTATTTGCATGCTAAATGTTAAAATTCTTTGTATGAAATATAATTTAACATTATTTAAATGAGTGAATATTAGCAGCATATTTGTGCATGCTATTCCATCTTATCTGGCATCCTAGTTCAATATTGTAGAAATTGGGTTTTAGCTGCTATAATCATCTTTGATTTTCTGTTTTATGGCATGCCATGTCAGATTTGAAATATAAACCAGATATTCTTAAAACAATAATTCTTCTTAATCAAGCAAAAATTGAAATGAACAATTAAATATTCTTAGTTTTTTCTATTATTTTGATAACCAAAATGTCATCTCCCTAGAGGATCTTGATTTTGTTTTTACAGCTCACAAATGATAATAGAAAAGGCAATCCATGACATTTAGCTGACACGCCAAAGTCAGTGTGTCATACTTCTTAATTCTTGATGGTTCTATTTGTATGTTTTCTGAAATGGAACACTCTGTACAGTGGTGTAATAACTATGGACACCTTTGGCATAGAGACTGTTTTGTTTCAACATAGCCAGGCTTTCAATTATAGTTTTGTTTATGCTTTAAATAAAATTACAGTTGTAAACTTGTAATAAAGAATCAAATTTTAGCACATTAGCAACATTACAGAAATGTCCAAAGATTTTAAAAAACAACCACCAAAAAACCACCTTGTCAAAAAGATCACTAATACACACCATAGGAATAAAGAGAAAACATATTTTAGTAAGTCAACTACAAGATTTAAATGTATTTGCATTGCATGTTAGTAAATTGGTTTCTTATGCATATTTATTATTTATATACTACCAAGAAATTATACAAAATATTCTCATCAGGGCCTACATCATTATTTCTGTTTAGATGAACTTGCTTTTGGCTTAATTGTGAATATTTAATGACTGAAGCTTTCATGGACAAAAACGGCATTTTATTACGGATATTTCTTTATAAAGTTCAAATGTTATCTACATGTTTGTATACGATTGTGCAATAGTGATAATGACATACAAGAGAGAGAGTGAGAAAGAGGTGTGATTGCTATGTTGGTTTCAAATATAAGAGATGCAGACAAAGTAGTTCAGATATCTTTCATTGGACCAACTTCCATTGGTGAGAGAATACAAGCTTTCAGGCCACACAGGGCCCTTTCCCAAACATGTAATACATTAGAACTAAATAGTAGTAAGAAGTCAGAAAGTTCTGCTTTGTTCATTGTCTGAAAAAAAACGCTATGTGGCATTGAAACCTTGCATATTGTTACCAGCAGGAGCTGGTCCAATGAAAGGTATCATCTGAACTTTGTCTCCAATCCATCTCTGATATATGTACTGAACAACATCCAACAGGCTTAATTTTCCCAAGATTATTGACCCAGACAGTTAGGCATGACCTTTTGATGGTTACAGTTCTTTGATTGCTCAGGGGTTTGAATCTGCTGAGTTATTGTAAAGTTTAAAGATGGTGCTGCTTTTCCATGTTTTGGAAAGCTGGGTTTAAAAATCTAGCTATTGGGGATTATTTACAAAGCGACCAGATGCCGATTGTGCCATGACTCTGGCTGTGTTTTAGATGTCACGGGAACCACCATGGAGTAGCACAGAAGCATCTTGGGGTTACCTGATGATGATTGTGGCATCTGAGCAAATCCACCATGTAATCCAAGGAGCTGATCACCATGTGATCTGAGGAGGATGTTCACCCCCGCTACCAAACAGCTGATTGGGGGTGGGGAGCATGCTTACCTGAAACACCCTCCAGGCCTTCCTCCCCCAATCAGCTGTTTGGCAACTGCAGTGAGTGCACACTTTGCAGCCCACCCCACCCCCATCAGCTGTTGGACAGCTGGGGTGAGTGTGCTCCTCTGGGCTCACCCCCGGATCAGCTGTTGGGCAACCAGGGTGAGTGTGCTCCTCTGGGCCCGCCCCTGGATCACCTGTTGATGGCCAGGGTGAGCATGCTTCTCCAAAACCCCCATCAGCCATTTGGTGGCAGCTCCTCCTGGGGGCCTGATCCACCCATGTGGATGGCTCCTTGGCTGACCTGTGGTGTGGAGGAACTTGTGATGGCAGCCCTCCCCCCTGGCCTGGATTCCCTGCAGGTGGTGCTTGTTTGGACTGCCTTCCCTGCCAGCCCAAAATGTTGTAGTTGTAGTGGCACTCCCCCGGTCGCCTTACCCATAATGATAGTATAACTAGCCCCAAAAGGGCCACCACAGTGTGTAGGGGATAGAGTGACACAGAGCCACTCCACCCTTTCTGCTGATAACATGCAAAATACAACTAGGGGTAAAGAATTGTGGTCAGAGTGCTTAAAATCTCGGTACCTCTGGGGTTTATAGGGGCAGATATCGGTTATGAACAGCCCTAAGGGTACTCTAAATTATGATAGTGTATCAGCACTGATACATACAGTAGTCAAGGGATTAGGAAACTGCAGCCCCTAACCACCATCCATGAAAATCTAATTCAGTTGAGGCTTGCAGCATAATGAAGGAAAAAACAAGATGCCCAAAGAAAGGTCATTTGGTAGAAGTTATGCTAGCATTATTCATGATGCTAGGATTTGGGAACTCATATCTCACTTGTATGACAGAACAAACCATAGGTTTCCTATGTTCTTCCAAAGCAGATATACTGGTAGTCTTTTGCATAGACACACAGACTTTGGAGTAAGTACTAGAATCAGCTTTGTCAACTTCCTGATGATACAGACACAGTTAACTTAGATGTAATTTGATTTAATACTGTGATCAGAAAATTGAAGCAGATAGTCCTAAGATCCATACCGTCTTCAGTCTGTTGCTCTAAGTTCATTAACTTCTCCATTTTGCACCTTTTGGAGAAAAATCAATATCTTTTAGGCTACTGTCACTCAGCATGGTTCATATTTGCCACCGTCTTAACTGGAAAAGGAGAAGAGCGACAAACCCACTCTGTGATGTTTAGTTGTACTTTAGTTTCAAAATGCAACTATGTTGGTAAAAAATATATACATATTTCACCAATAAGAGCCCTTTTCACACAGACACTCGAACACTGATAAAATGGGTGTTACATTTTATTATACATGTTGCAGGGTACCCATGGACGACACCTGCAGCCCTGCAACATGTGTAATAAAATGTAACACCCATTTTATCAGTGTTGGAGTGTCTGTGTGAAAACGGCCATAGTCATATTTTCAATCGATCTGCAGTTCATGGTGAAGTTAATGACATCTTCCATTTGAATCAATATATCACACTCTTGTCCTGCACCAGTTCTAGAAACCAGGGAAAAAATAGTCCTTCTGTGTCTGAAACTTGGAAGGGTACTATTACTCTTTTGAAAGGGCTCAGGACTTTAGACTTCAGACACCACAATGACACCAGACTGTTTATTCTGCATGAGGACCGTTGGTGAGGTGAGGAAAGATGGAAAGGCTGCCGTCAAGTCTGTTCTTACCAAATAGAAAAGTCTGTGTTACTGAGCTTTGTTTGGTGCTACCAGGAAGACCTGGGTGCTTTGGATGTCTGCTGCACTGAGAAATAAGCTGTGAAAATAAATGCATCATCCCTGTAGATTTGTAAGGTAGCAAACATTTGAATAATATATTCTCCATTGTTTACATTCTTTAAATGCTTCCATTTAATGCTTTATGAACAGGCATCTGTTGAATCTAAAAGTGCTTCAGGCAACCATGAGGTAGTAGGCCGACACAAAGCATCTGGACACAATAGACGATAACAGTGAAAACGAGAGAAACTTTTTCTTCCATGTCAAATTTCTGTTTTCAGGATCTTCTATACCAGCCTAGATCCACTCTCACAATTGCATTCTACCAAGCTTCATGTTCTTATTCTAGCCCTCATGCAGTCAGGTGATAATATCCATAAAATGTCCCTTTCTGCTGGAAAGGGAAAAACTAACTCACTTAATCTTACTTCTTGAACATGTTTAATTTCCAAAGACTCATTGATTAATTTCATTTACTTTTTTAGAGACCTGAATTCAACAGTATACCTGATGTTTGTTGTTAGAGTGGGTTACTAGGTTTCATATGAAAGAGATATATTTGTAAAATATGGTGTTACGCATATATTTGTTTTCTGTTCAGGGCAAATTTATAAGTGTAAATATATATATATAATATATTACACACACCTTTCAGTAGTTTGTCTGGCCTTAGGTTTTGTAATTTAAAGGGGAACAGTTCTGCAATCTGCTGTAACTCATTTAATGTAATTTTTAGTGTAACTTTTACAAGTTCTACATACAAAATTCTTCATTTACCTTCAACTTATATCAAATTATCTTGTTTGAACCATTCATATGCAACCTCCCTAGTCCCCCCTGGTGTATGGTACTCATCCAATTGCCCATCAAAGGAAACTCTTCTCAAGGATGAAGTTCTTCAAAGCAAGTATTTTATTTTGAGCTAGATTCTTATGATCTGGGTCTCTTACATGGACAATTTCATAGCTGAAAGCATTGTAATTTAAGCTCAAGATAGGTGTCTGTAGCAGGGGGTCTTCCCAGGGCTACACGGGAGCGCTGGGGTGTCACTAGGGGAATTAGCTAACCCCGCTGCCATGCCCATTCAGCCTTCAAATGTGGCTGTAACCTCAAGTAGGGGTGTTTGCCACTCTGGGGGGTTCCCCTGTAGGGGCCCCACCCATGGCCTCCTACCGCCCCTCACAGCCAAAGCCTACGCCACCATATGTGTGCACACTCTGTGTGTCTAGGGCTTGACCCCCAAAGCCTTTCTCTATGACTCCACCTTAGCCCCTTCTTCTAGGCATGGGCCCTCTGCTCTAAGCAGACCCTTTACCAAGATTACTGTCCAGGAGTAGGGAGCTCACAGCCCTAGTTCCTGCCCCTACACTGCCCCTCTCTCAACTGAGCCTAGGCCCTTTATAGGCCCCGAGCATGCTCAGTTCACCTGGCCCCCACTGAGCATGTCTCCATACTAGAGAGGGGTTACAAAGCTCTACGGAGCATGCCCCAGCACTTAGAGCTCCAAACGGCTCTGAAGTCTCCACTGGGCATGCTCCCTGGCTCTAGCTTGGCTATTCAACCTTTCAGGGCTAGTGTCCAACCCAGGCTGCCTTCTCACCTTCTCACCAGGGACTGGCTTCCCCAGACCCACGCATGCGCACAGCCTGCCAGCTAGCCCACTCAGCTCCTTTCTTAAGGGGGCCGCAGCCCCAGAGGACTGCTCCCTGTTACAGTTGTGCTTTAAACAGATTTACCCAGCTCCTACTAAATGTTCAGGAAAATGAGTTGTTCTACTGTCTTGGAAGTTTCTAATGTGATCAGAAGTGTTGCCAAGTGGCAAAAATGCTATTTTGATAAGATCATATATTAGTGTATTTATACTGCTGTTTATGTAGCACATTCACTTAAATCTGGTTATGTCAGTTAAGATCTGTTTACAAAGAACATCAGGAGGTAGGCTAACCCATGGGTCACCCATGGGTACCAAAGGGTAACACTGTGTGCCTGTTATCACATAGAATCAGTCCCATCCATAAACAATGATCTGGAGGAAAGAAAACCATCCTACCCAATAAATAACCACATGTCTGCTCGAGGTAGTATATGGTTATTTGCTACAAGAGGAGGTGCCTCCATGCAGTATCAGTGAGTGGGACCCTGCTTTATAGCAGTCACAGAAACAATGTTACCTTTGACTAAATTACTCTTACATTAGTTTATTCAGGAGTAAAATAACCTCCAGTATTTGGGTGAATGTGCCCCAGTGTCATCCTAGTCAAGCATGTGCATGTTGGGGATATTTCTGAACCTCTTATTATTCAGACTTCACTATGGACTGTGTACAGTGGTGGCTTGTGGTGGTAGAAAGTAGCAAAGGCAGAGTATAACACTGCTTTTGAAGTAAAATCCCCATTAACTTGTTATGTATTCAAAAGTGAACAGAAAAAAACAAAGTTGCAACTCTGACTTTGCAACCAGAGGTATCTGCCATCTGTACCTCTCCTCAATACTTTCCTTTCTGTCAGTTGTGTTGGAATGTTCCTCTTACCTTTCTCATTGCTCATCTATTTTATCTAATTTTATCTTATGTTTTTAGGATTGATGGGTAATAAGTTATAGTTTTAAAAATGGTTTAATTGCTAGTTTATATTAAGTATTTATTTGCCCTGATTCACAGAAGTTGTGCTGGTGGTGTGCATGATTTTCCATTAAAATTTTACTCTTTTCATTGTTTGGGTGGAGGTGGGTAGTCTCCAGACGAAGAGTTAGAGACTTCGGAGACCCAAAAAAGGAATGGGGTCACTGGCTAAAAAGTCTTCTAGCCCTGAATTGCTGATTTCAATTCTTGAGATTAGCTTAGTTTGAGATATACTTTGCCACATATTTCAGTAAAAATCACAAAATTTCCATAAATAAGCTATATAATAGTGTTGCTTTGTTCTCTGTATGGGAAAATTTAATAATATATACAATGCTGTATATTATTTATTTTATCATTATTATTTAAACAAATAAGCATAATTATAGACCTCTTTAATTTTCTTTAGAAATACAGACCTGGACGATGTGATGATATTTTGAAATGGAAGCCACCCAGTCTGAATTCTGTGGATTTTCGTCTAAAAATAACAAGAATAGGTGGAGAAGGGTAGGTAATCTCCTCCCTTTACTACTTTTTAAAATGTAAACTGCAACATTAATTAGAACGAACTTTTAGCAGTAAATATTTTTCTGATAGTATTTCCTCGCTTCAGACCTTGCCACTTGGATTTGTCCATTTCAAGAACATAGCCAAATGTTGTTTTGACCCATAGACAGTTCTGTACAAAGATGCTTAACTGCAGATCTGAAATAAAATGTGGATGTGGTCAGTCTTGCAATTGAATTTTCCAATCTTCTTGTTTCAAATTAAATAAATAAATCCTTTTAAATTCAACAATTTATCTTGGGCACTTAAAAACTAAACAACCCATTCTAATTTTGTGAGCCACATTCCTGTTTCCCTTTTATGTTGCTAAGTAAAATTAATAAAGTATAGAAAGTTTTATCTAGCCTCAACCATACCGAATGATAGAACAGTGAACATTTATTGAAGATCTTACTTTAATGTAGCCAGTAATGTTTTCACTAGATAATTTCACTGGCAAATCTGTCCTCTTTAATACCACCAAAACTCCAACTAGGGAAGTAAGATTTTGTAGCCCTGGAAAGTTAAACATTATTTAATTTACATCACCTTTGCATATTTCTTTGTCTAGTAGTCCACTGTTGCTTGGTATTGCATAAATGGCTCAAACAGTGGCAGTTACCGTGTGTGCTTATGGTAGGAATCTTGTCATTAAATTATGTTTCCCTGAAACAAGGATTTGTTTAAAATCAGGATCATTGATTTTTTCAGGTGCTTAATATTGTAATATCTGGTAGCCATTCCTTCCTGCTGACAGGTTGAAATATTGACTATTACCATGCCACTGGCAACTGTTCTGAGTGTCGTTTAACAATTAAATACAGCTCATTATTTATAGTGAACAAAATCTAAGGATGACAATAGGACATCTAAATCTTTTTAAAGCTTACATGCCTTTTAAATATATTTTGAATACATTGTGTTCCAGGAATTTGCAGAATTGATTGCTGAACATTCATAAATAACGCCCGAGTGTGACAAAAGGCCAAACCCCCAATGTTTTGGTTTTGGCAATGTAGTAACCAGTGGGAAAACAATTACTATTTGGGAACATTTAATATTTGCATTTGAGTCTCAGATGTTTCCAGGTTTATTTTTTTTTATAAATAATTTTCAATGGGCTATTTATTAAATATGCTGGTAGTAATTATAAATTATTTTTCAAATGAAAAATAAACTGGGTAATACAGGAAGGGCATTTTTAGTTTTTATTCTGGTTATTTTTAGTTTTATTTTGTGTTTTGTGCTGCTACAGCATGAAAAGTGACTTGGTGATGAGCTGCACAACCCAAAATAAAAACCAGACTTGCATTTGCCCCCTCATTTTACTTTAAACTTAAATATACATTTGATAAGATGCTATATTAAATAGCAATTAAAAGCATTAAAAAATTGCTGTTAACTTTGACTTTACCAAAAAATGGTATTCACTTTCCCTCTCTACCCCCGCCCCCCCAAAAGTTAACTAACAAGCATCCTTTTCAGAAACTTGAATTAAAATTGGTTGGTGGCATGATTCTGAACTAGACAGTGAGAGCATAAGAAGTGCCATACTGGGTCAGACCAATGGTCCATTCAGCCTAGCACTTGTCTCTGACAGTGGCCATCTCAGTCACCTGAAGAAGTACCCAACAGGTCACTAGTTAGTTAGTTAGTTAGTTCAAGCATTTTTAACCCACCCATCCTGCCACAGGCAGCTCTGGGCGGCGCACAATATGAAACATTAACATTAAAAACAACTTTTAAAATAGACAACAACGGGAGGTATAAAAAATTCCCAACCACCCCCCACCCTAACCCATTCCCCCCACCCTACCCATCCTTCCCCCCTTGAAGCCAGGCGAAACAGCTACGTCCTGCAACAGCATCAAAACGAGGGGAGATCTGGGGCCAAATGGGCCTTCACCAGCAGGGAGTTCCACAGCCGTGGGGCGGCCATTGAGAAGGCCTTCTATGGGGCAATCCATTCCCTGTTGTTCACTCCCAGCTCCCGACAGTAAGAGGTTACATACCCAAATGTACTTGGCTAATAGCTGCTAATGGACCTACCCTCCAGAAATTTGTCCAACCCTTTCTTAAATCCTCTTATAATTCTGACCTTGACCGCATTGTCTGGCAACAAATTCCACAACTTAATTGTGCATTGAGTGAAAAATATTTTCTTAAACATGTTTTAAATCTGCTACCTGTTAGTTTTATGGCATGTTCCCTAGTCCTATTTGAGGGGGTAAATAACCGTTCCCTTATCGTGTTCCACACAACTCATAATTTTATAAGCTTCTGTTATATCCCCTCTCAGTTGTCTCTTCTCCAAGCTGAAGAGCCTGAACCTGTCCAGCCTCTCTTCATAGGGGAACCATTCCATACACTTGATCATTTTAGTTGCCCTTCTCTGTACTTTTTCTATTTCTACTATATCTTTTTTGAGATGGGGCAAGCAGAACTGCACGCACAATTTGAGGTATGGTTGCACCATAGATTTATAAAGTGGCATTATGGTATTTTCAGTTTTATTCTCGATCCCTTTACGAATAATGCCTAATATTCTGTTTGCTTTTTCGATGGCCGCTGCACACTGAGCTGAGGATTTGAATTTATTGTCCACAATGTCTCCCAAGGTGCTTTTCCTGAGTGGTGACTCCTAATTTAGAACCCAGCATCGTGTACATAAAGTTTGGATTGTTTTTCCCTGTGTGCATCACTTTGCACTTGTCCACATTAAATTTCATCTGCCATTTAGATGCCCAGTCGCCCAGTCTTGCAAAATCCCCCTGTAATTCTTCACAGTCTGCTCGTGTTTTTAACTACCTTGAATAACTTGATGTCATCTGCAAATTTGATCACCCTACTCTTTGTTTCCTATCCTTTAGTCAGTTACCAATCCACAATAGGACACTGTCTAAATCATTAAAACGTGATTTTTTAATTTCCTTAAGAGTCTCTCATGAGGGACCTTATCAAATGCTTTCTGAAAATCCAGATAAACTATGTCAACCAGCTCCCCACCACCACCGTATCCACATGCTTGTTCACACCCTCAAAAAATTTTCTTTCCTTTGCTAAATCCATGTTGACTCTTCCCCATTAACGCATGTTTACCAATATGTCCCATGATTCTGTTTTTAATAATAGTTTCCACCATTTTGCCCGGCACAGACTCCAGGTTCACCGCGGTGTCTGTAGTGTCCAGGATTGACTTTTGGAGCGTTTTTAAAATATTGGCGTTACATTCGCTCCCCTTCAGTCCTCAGATATAGTGGCAGATTTTAGCAATAGGTTACAATTTACCAGTAGTAGGTCTGCAGTTTCATATTTTGAGTTCCTCCAGAACTCTGGGGTGTAAACCATTTGGTCCTGGTGATTTGTTACTATTTAGTTTGTCAATTTGCTTGAGAACCTCTTCCAGGGTCATGTTGATCTGTGCCAGCTCTTCCGATTCATCACCTAAAAAGAACAGTTCCAGTGTGGGGGTATCTCCAACATCCTCTGCTTTGAAGACCGAAGTCAAAGATTTCATTCAGCTTCTCTGCAATGGCCTTATCCTCCCTGAACACCCCTTTTACTCCCTGGCCATCTAATGGCCCAACTGACTCTCTAGCAGGCCTCTTGCTTCTGATGTATTTAAAAAAGTTTCTATTATTAGTTTTTGCCTCATTAGTGAGTCTCTCTTCAAATTCTCTCTTCGCCTGCCGTATTAATGTTTTACATCTAATTTGCCAGTGCCTGTATTGTTTCCTATTTTCTTCATTAGAGCTAGCTTTCCATTTTTTAAAGGCATGCTGTTTTGGCTCCAATAGCCTCCTTCACCTCACCATTTAGCCATGCTGGCAGGTGTCTGGTCCCCTTGCTACCTTTTTTAACCTGAGGAGTACGTTGGATCTGGACTTCCAAGATGGTGTGTTTAAATCGTCTACATGCCTCTTGCAGACATTTAATCCTCGTCACTGGTCCTTTTAGTTTCCTTCTAACTAGTTTACTCATTTTAGTATAGTCTCCCATTTTAAAGTTAAATGCTACTGTGTTTTATTACTCTCCCTCCAGTAATTATCTGAAATTTAATTATATTATGATCAAATTTGTTATGATCAAAGTAGGTTTGTTATGGTATAGCTTTCCTTCTCCTTCACATGTGAAAACATTCCATTCACTCTAATAATACAAAAGTAATTATTTGTTAGACACTCAACCTGCAAAAATGACTTTCTAAGTAGTGTGTGAAGAACCATCTAGTGCTTTTATTCCCCTCAATGCAGGAACTGCATAAGTCATTTAGGCACCCGCTTTTGAAAATTAGGCCCCTAAAATGAAATTGCAGTATGGCAAGAGGAAACAATTTTGGTCATGAGCTAAATATTTTAATCGGGTTTGTTTATTACTGCACACAGTACATTCTTCAGGGTGTGTGGTACTGTGTCATACACAGGAAGTGAGTGAAGTTTGTAACATAAAGGTCATCCTATAAGAGTCTAACAAAAGAAAGGAAATGCAGGTTTTTTTCTATAGCTTGTGAAGATATTTTTATACTGAGTCATGATTGGTAAAATTAGGCTCTGACCAATTAACTACAAATATGTACAAAAATACCATGGGATTAATTTGTTCAGTTGTTAACCAGATTACTTCATTTACTGCTTGGCAAAAACCTTCACATTGTTAATATTCTTTCAGAGTAATAACAGAAGTACACTTTTTTATGCTGGTGAGAGCTTTTTAAAAAAATTATTGTAATTTTATATTTTTAGAAGGTGATGGTATAATAAAATGGCTATGTAGAAAACACACATTAAATGGAGTTCTAGTTTAACTAAAAATTTGTTCCATTGACTTGAATGTCCTGCTGCAGGCAATTCCCAAAATAAGATTTATTTCTTTTTGCTTTTTTTCTCAAGTCAGGATTTCTGAAGAAGCAGAAATTGATGTCAGCCTGTTTAGATGGGAAATATATTTTCCTTAATTGAAAAATATTGTGCAGAGATTGATGATAGTGGAGAACAAATGTGATTAGATACCTTACCTTGAAATCCATCAATTATTTTATGATATAATTAAACAATAATGTTTATGGAGTCAGAGTTTGTGTCCTCATATTGATCTGTCACTGACAAATGGTGAGCCAAAGCCAAGGCATTTATCTCAAGCACCTGACAACCTTCTTTGAGAACTGCGGGGAGCCAAACAAATTGGTTTTATAATAATAAGCAAAGGATACATAATAGAATTTACAAGGACTCCCTCTTATATAATTCTTCTCTTTGTCTTTTTTTTCTTTTAAATGCCTTAATCAGTACCACTTCAGAATGTGAACTTATCACTCACAATCTAAACATGTTCGTTTATAGGGTTAACCTCTGGTTGGAGATTTCCATAAAAAATGAAGGAAGGAAGGGGTGGCTTGATTCTGCAGGTAGCACCCTCATTTCTGAATTAGATTATAGGGTGTAGGGGTGGGGGAACCTCCGGCCCACAGTCCACTTCCAGCCCTCGGGGCTCTTCTCTTCAGCCCCTGCTGCTTCATCCCAGCTCCCATTCAATATGGCCCACCTACCTTGATAGAGTGATCTGTAGTCTCTCCAGGGGGCCGCATTGAAGGGAGCCCAAGAGGAAAAACTGGTCCAGAGAAAGGTGTCCTGTACGTTGCATAGGAAGGAAGATCTTTTCAGTGCCTGCTGTTGAACTGGGGAGGTGCAGCTTGTCTGGGGGAAAGGCTCTCGCAGTGGGATAGAGCAGAACTCAGCACCATGAGGGGGACAGACAGATAATACGATCTTTCTTCTGGCTTACTGTGCCTCAACCCCCTCCAGCCCAGCTCACCATCCAAATGTTTTGCAGCCTGCACCTCACCCTGCTCAAGCTGGCCCCTTCTTTTGGCATGTTGCACCTCTATCCTGCTGCTAGAGCAGCTGCACCTTTATTTTGCATGTGTTTTCCCAGCCCCTTCCTTGGGGAGGCAATGTGGAGTGTCTTTTTAAGAGCCTCAAGGCAACTGAAGTGGGCAGTAGCCTCTTTCAACACCTGACTCCTCCTGCATTGGTGCCATAGGTGTCAATGCAGGCCCTGCAACATGTATGCTTCATAAGTGGTCTGGAAAAATATACATAGGTGGCAACCCTACCTGCCTGTGCCAGCTGGTGTTTTGCTAGGAAAAGAGCATTACACCCCCTCCCTTTCCCTGAGACCAAGTATGCTTGTCATCTCCCTCCTGGCACCTCCCAGCTTTGAGGAAAGGAGCCCTACCCTCTTCTTGCTGTGCCTCTGATCCTGGAACCTCCCAAAATGAGTTGCTTGGACTGGCTAGCCTGTTCCCTGGGATCCCATGTCCCCTGGGATCTGTGCCCCCAGGATTGCAGGTATGGAGGTGTGTCCCCAGTAAAGTTCCAAAAGGCATCCCCAGGAGCCTCTCTGATTGTAAATTCCTTGGGACACTGCCTGCCATTCCCTTTGTGTGGTGCACAGAGAATGGCTTTGGCACTGAGCGAATCAGTGCTGCCTCAGGGGAGGGGCTCTGCTCTTCAGCTCTGGTTCATCCCCTTCCTTGTTGGGGAATGCAGAGTGGAGTGTAGAAGAGCTGCTGCCCTCCCCTCTCCCCCCAAGTGTGCAGATGGGAAGGGAGCTGTGTTCTGCTGCTGACATTTCTGGGGAAGTTTGATTTTTCAAACCCCAGTGCCTGAACTCTGTTTCAGAAAAGCTTGTTGTCCAGGAGTGGAGAAAGGAGAGCTCTTGAGTGGCACAGAGTATTTTGTGTGCACGGCTGGCTGTGTGTGTGCACACGCATAGCTGACTCGGGTGTGTGTGTGTGTGTGTGTAACTGATTTGTATGCATGGCTGGCTCTGTGAGTGAGAGTGGCAGAAGATTAGAATGTGTGCAAGAGGAGGTAGTGTGGCTGCATGTGTGGCTCCAGACATCCAGCAATGAGTCTCAAATTTATCAAGTAAAGCTTATTTTTTAAAGTTAGTAAATTTCAGGTTTACACATAAGATGATACATGTCTTGGTTAGAAATAAAACAGGGATATGGAACTTCAGGCCTCGGACCTTAATGTGGCCACAGCTTGTTCTTATTTGGCCCCTTCCAGTTCCTGGAAGTTTGAAGTCTATATTTATTTATTAAGCATAAGCTTAAAATTATGTTGTTGTTTTTTTTTAATGTGGTCCCCTGGTCCAATTTCAAATTTCCAGTGCAGCCTCTGAACCAAAAAAGTTTCCACACCCCTGATCTAGGCGACTGATTTACACTATTACTGACGCATGTCACCATGGGCAGCCCAACGTAGCGCGCTTTACAGTAGCCCAATCTGGAGGTGATGAAAGCATGGATGACAGTGGCCAGGTCCGAGTCTGAAACATACGGCCGAAGCTGTCACACCAGATGTAATTAGCGAAAGGCACTCCTTGCCACAGCCTCCACCTGGACATCCAGGCGGAGCTGCGAGTCGAGGCGCATCCCCAGACTCCACACCTGGGAGACTAATGGAGGGCAAACCCCATCAATGACGTGCAGTGGCGTAGCTAGCTTGGGATGGTCCCAGGGACAAGAAATGTCCGTGGGTCCCCCTGCCTCTTTTTTCCTGCCGGTGGTGAAGCTTCCAGATGGCCTTTTGGGCCGGCAACAAACTGGTCCCACAGTGCACTCTGTCCCTCGTGGATCACTGTCCGCATGCTGGGACCAAGCGCAGCCAGCGTCAGCAGAGCTGTTGCTGCCCCGGCCCACTTGACTAGCCCTGGAGGCCAGAGGCTGGTCAGGCAGGTCAGGGCAGGCTGGGCCGGGAAGGTGTCCGGCGGCAGTTCTACTCCATTACCGAGAGAAGCCGCTGCCGGGCACCTTCCCACTCAGGCTGGGCCTCCCTAGAGCCAGCCCTGCCCGGACCAGGTCTGGACTGGTGGGGAGGACTCCTCCTCCATGACACAGTGCCAGGGGTGTATGTGAGCCAAGCCGCGAGGCTTGTGAGTGTGACCTGGTCTGACACAGACTGCTACATAAGGCCCCTCCCTGCCCACAGTTGCAATGTGGGCAGGGAGGGGGAAGGTGCACATGCAGCAGCTGGAAGGGCCCAGAGCCAGCTCAAGTAGCAATTTAAAAGAAAGGGGGGGGAGGGTAGCTGGATATTGGGCCCCCAGCCAATATGGACCCCGGGACAAATGTCCCT
>QEPC01000055.1:1912553-1943954 GCA_003113815.1 Sphenodon punctatus | reverse complement strand
CGTGTCTGGCCGAAAATGCTTGCCTCTCTAAGAGCAGTCTAGAGCTTGCAGCTATTGAAGTCTCTGAAAGCTTTTTGCTTGCCCCCCCTTGAAACCACCCCTCCCTCAGGGAGAATGGGGGAGTATAAAAGGAGGGGGCGGAGCCTGTCCCTCAGTTCGTTTTACCGTGCTGGCAGAAGTAACGCTTGCTGCTTTCAGAAAGTTAGTCAGCAGTCTTTAGATAGTTAATACTTAGATAGTTATTAGTTTCCTGTAAATAGTTCTATATTAGGTTTGTATATAGTTTTAGATTACAAAAAGAAAGAAAAAGTCTTTACCTCAGGCCCGTAGGGGCCTGTGGATGGCGGCGCAGCCTGCTAGAAGAACGGGTTTTAAGCGCTGTTCCTCTCATGCTTCATCAATCCCTGCCTCAGATCAGCACGATTGCTGTCTTCTCTGCCTGGGAGAGGCTCATAACATTAGAGCCTGCATGGCTAGTCAAGCCCTATGCTCCCGAGCCCTTACAGCCTCAGGGTAACGGCTCCCCTCCCAAGGCTCCGCCACAAGAAACAAGAAAGGTAGGAAAGCCCAGGGAGCCCACAAAACAAAAGAAGCAGCAACAAGCTCCTCAGCCTGAGCCCATGCAGGGCGCTCTCTGTCAGGCACAGCCCGTACAGGGCTCTTCAATGTTGGCTCAGCCCACTCAGGGCAATGTTTTCCTGCTGCAGTCCATGCAGGGCTCTATTTTACCCAGGGACTTGGGCTCTTACCACCAGCCTGTGCCCCTGTTGGATTTTACCCAGACCCCGAGAGAACTCCATTTCTTCTCTAACTTGATAGAGGGGAACCCTATCCCAGGGGTCAGTGGATTAAGCAGTTATCAAGACTCTGTGTATCCTGAGCTGAGTCACCTTCCAGATACTGTGACACTGGGTCCCAGTGGGCTTCCTCACCCTCAGAACCAGCCATCCCAGTGTCAGAGTCCTAAGAAAAAGTCCTGTAAATCAAAGAGGCACAGTACCCCTCCCACCTCCTCAGTAGAACACTCCCGGCACGGAGCACTGTCTCCATGGCACCGCAGCCTGTCAAATGCACCCTCTGGTGGACAAACAGCATAATAGCAGGGCTCAAATAAGACAGCTGTTCAAGTATCCCCGCAGGGGATCTCCAGTACAGGGAGATCTCCGGTACAGGGAGTCTGTGAGCCTCCAGTTGAATGCCCTCCTACCTGGACTCATCCAAGGGGCTATGAGCCGGTCCGTGCAAGCCCATATAGTTAATCTTTTTACCCGCCACTGGGATGGGGATGTCCACCTCCATGGCATGCAAGTAAGGACCCTTACATTCAGTCATATGGGCCAGGACCCCCAGATTAGCAATTCAATCCATGGGCACTGTCACGGAGGAACATAGGGTCTACATGTAGACTACAAGTCTGGTAAATATGNACAGATGAGAATGCACGGAGCCATCTTGAAGAACTAAGTTAAAGTAAGTAACCTTTATTTTCCAAAGAAAAACTGACATGCTAAAGCTGCTAGTAAATTTGAAGTGTGTGCTGTGTGTAGGCTTAATAATACTGCAACATTCTATCTCTGCATTGCATAAACAACTTTAGTAAGAATGTACAATGAAAACTAGGTAGTTTCTCTGTGGAACCTTTCCTAGGAATCTTGATTTCTCTTCACTCAATAGGAAAGAAAAAGGCTTGAGGTTTTCCTCCCTGTTTTCATATGTAATCTTCTAGTAGCCAGGATAAACCATCTGAAGCTGACTGAGATACCTAGTTGTCCTTGTGGTGTACTCTAGAATAAGGTTCCCAATACTTTGGGTTGGACCCCCCAGATATGGTCACAGTTTCATTTGTTATAATCTACATGTCTCTTTGCTACACTGAAATTTGTCAAATTCAGTATTCACTTTAGGTATTAGTTAGGGCCCTAACATACATTTGTGTGGGTTTTGATTTTCTATTTTCTTTTACATAGTAAAACAAACAAACATCAAAATGGAAATGAAAGCAAGAGATTAAAAGATGGTTGTTTGTGTTTCCCTGAATGCATGATTTCAGCTTACACAGATTTAGAAATAAATAAGAGATATGTTACCCAGAGATACATGCTATCAATATAGTATGGTATCTGTGTCTGTCCAGAGTGTTACTGAAGAGACCTGCTTTCTGATAATATAGGGTAAAGCCACACAAGACAGGGTCAGAACACAGCTGCCACATTTTGGGCTGGTGGGGAGAGCAGTCCAAATGATTCTTCACCTCACCCCTGGGAAACTGGGTGGGCAGACACAAGCCCCACCACGCCCTCGGGCAGGCTGAGGAGCCATCCACACAAGTGGGTGCCCAGCCCTGCCCCACCCACTACAGGAATGATGAACTATCCCCACAGCTCTATGTTGCTGGCAGACCTCGCCACAGGGCAGGCTGCACAGGACTGGCTTGATAGGAGGCGGCCCATGACCCAACACTGTCCCGAGTGGGGCAACAGTAGTTCACGATGTGTCACTGACCTTCTCCAGTGGATGTGTCATGTAGCAGTTGGCCACCTGCCCCAGGACAGAACAAGGCAAACATTCAGCCGCCACCAGACTGACAGCCAGCTGCATCGCAGGCTAATGTATGGGGTAAGGTGGCCCAGTGTGGGATAACATCTTGTGTGGCCTTACCCATAAGGTTTACATAGATTTTAATATCTTTTAGATTTATCGAGGTAGAAGGAATGAAAATGTGGATGATTAGCACTCTTCTTTCATACTATATCAGTGTAATCTGTATTTAATGAAAAAAAAGATTATCCTCCCACATCCTAGTAGAAAGTAGTACTGTGGTTCCATTTCCATAGTCATTAGTGCTACCATAGTACATCATGGATGAGTTTTACATAAACCAAGTGCTTATAACTTAGCTAAATTCTCATGACTAATGTTGTAAGGCTCTAAACATGTGGGGTGTACATATATCATCTTTCTTAATTATGAATATGTTCCAGTAATCATGAACTAAATGGTACAGTTGCCAGCCCATCTTTTCAGTTGCAATTATGATCCACAGGGTAAAGGACAGCAACTAGTCTGGTATTTTTCTAATGTCAAAACTAAGAATAGAAGGTCCATTTTAACATTGGCTTGAATTCTCCTGCCACGCTTTTGCCAGATCTGGATAGTTAGCAGAATACTTGATTAATCTTTGGTCATATTTATGAGTCTTTGTTATATCTGTTTGACTGCATAAAATTATAAAATGCTAATTAATATGGTTTCTGTTTAATATAACGAAGGAATTGACATTGGTGTTTTGCTGTGTACTCCGCAGAACTGCAAAATGCCTAAGAAAATAACCTATATAGAGAAACTGCTCACACTTCTTCCTGCAGTCTTGAGGGACATATGTGCTGCTCAGAATTATTTAAACTAAGTTGCAGTTGATGCTTACAGACATTCTTTTTCACTAGTATGAATTAACTGTTGGAAATTATCACAATGCCCTGAATCATGATTTTGCCACTATAAGAGCTCATGTTTTTCATATTTTGTATTTGAATGTGTTTTTTTTAAAAATAGATTAAAATTATAGACATTCTATTTAACACACAGCTTTGGCCCTGCTCAGTCAAACAGAATTATAGGATGTCTCTTGTTGTACCATTGTCAAGTTTGAAAAGAGCTTTGAGCAAAATTAAATATTTGCTCGTTTATGTGACTATCTCCTAAACTGCTTCTCAGACTTGCAGTATTGTTCTCTCTTAATTTATTCCAGGATACCACTTAGTTTTATTAATCTTTGTTTTGTGTGTGTGAACTAATCACTGGTTTTACTTTTTTATATTCACACGAATTTCAAGTTGATACCTTTAAAATGAATTTTAATTTATTTATTTTTTGTCTTTAAAATATTGTGTGTGTGTGTGTATTAAATAGGAACAATGATTCAAACATTTAAAATATTGTTTAGGACATGATCACAAAGATTAGCAAACACTGGAAAGTTTGGCTGAAACAGAAAGCTTCAAGCACCTTTAGGTGTCGTGTGGTAAAGGCCACCCTACAACTTGTGGGAGAAGGACTAAAGAGATGTTACATCAAAACTGTTAATATTCTGTTTTATATTTGTGTGTGTTTATACACACACCCACGTATGTGCATACATAGTCATTCACTCACAAAACAAGAGGGGGTGAAAACATTTTGGAAGACAGGATTAGAAATAAAATAATTTGGACAAATAGAGGGCTGGGCTGGAAAAAAACAGAATGAAATTTAACAAAGGATTACACACAGGAATGTAGAACTCAAAACACCAATATAAAATGGGGGATGGCTGGTTGGGCAGTAACACTGCAGAGGAGGATCTGGGATTTATGGTGCATCATGAACTGAAAATGGGTCAACAATTTGATACTCTTGCAAAAACGCCCGCAAATGCCCTTTTGGGCTTCATTAACCAGTGCATCATCTCCAAGATATGTGAGGTGGTGCCACTTTACTGAGCACAGGTGAGATCTCACTTGGAACATTGGGTTCTGTTTTCGGCACCACACTTCAAGAAAGATGTAAACAAATTGGAGGAGATTGAGAGGAGAGCAACTAAGATGGTAAAGGGGCTGGGAAATGAGCCATATGAAGAAAGGCTAAAAACTGGATATTTTATCCTGGAGAGGGGATGATAGAGTTGTTGCTATTGTTGTTGTTAATATTATTATTAATAGTGTTGAGAGTTCAGATGAAAATTTCGATTGGGTTCTAACCCAAACCAAACCATAATTTTTCAGATTTAGGTTTGTATTGCTCGGATTTGGTTCGTATCTGAGGAATGCTGACCTAAATCCATGTCTGCTCCCAGCTCTGGTTCGCCTGGACCCCTGCCAGCCTCCTCCAGACTCCTAACTCCCCCCCCCCGCCAACCTCGTTGCCCGCCTTAGCCTTCCCCCCCGGACCCAAGACTAGGCTGTGGCAGGCGATGGGCCAGTTGGGGAGGAGTCTGGGGAGGCAGAGCTGAGGAAAAAGCAGCCAGGTAGAGCTCATGGGGTGGGGAGAGGAGAGGCGAGTAGGTGCTTTACCTTTCCTTCAGGACTGAAGTTTGGCTCAGCGCCTGGCACAGCCTTCTCAGGCCATGCCAGGAAGAAAATAATAGAAAATAAATGCTCATGTGCACCATGGCCATTCTCCACATGCGGCACCATTTCCCCAAATGACACCAGCAGCGTCAGTACCATTTTGGCAGGTGGTCTGTGCATACCCGGCATGTGCAGACCGGCTTTCATTTTACAAAATTGTGCTGACGCTACCGGCGTTTGGAAATTGACTGCACATGCACAGAATGGCCATGGGGGCCATTTTTACAAATGCACATTTATTTTCTGTTTTGTTCCTGGCATGACCTGAGAAGGCCACACCGGTTAAGTAAAACAACTATTTCCTCTCTCTCTCTACCCCTGTCCGGCCCCTTACCTGGCCCCTCTGCGCCCAGCTCTGCCTCCCCATGATCATCGCCTGCCGGACCCATGGCCCACCGCAACCTACCCTCAGGAGGGGTGGGGTAGGTTGGGGTGGTTGATGGGCTGGGTGGGCAGATCTGGGGACAGAAAGAGTTGGTCACGAACTGAATTTTGGTATTTTGTATCCCCACTATGTTTTTTATTGATTCTTATCAATATGAATTGTTCAAATTCAGATGATTCGTACTGATCAGAATCTAAGCTGCCATCCCTAATTATTATTAATAATCTAGTGCCAACAATGTACATGAACAGTCATGACTATAGAGACAGGATCCTGCCTCAAGGGGTTTACAATCTACAATGGTCAAGGGGAGGGGCACATAGGTAGGGACAGGGATACATTCATAAAGCTGAGATGTTGCAGGTACACATGTTCTCAAGGAAGGAGGGGGATCCTGAAGGATGAGCGTGTAAGGAGAACAGTCTATGTGGGTGAGCAGTTGGGGAAAGTCTGACAGACATGACAGCAGTTTTAAAATATCTAAAAGGATGCCACAAAAAAGATGGTGAATATTTTTTTCTCCACCCTCACAGAAGATAGAAGAGGAAATGGGCTTAAATTGCATCAGTGTAGATTCTGGCTAGATATTAGAAAAACTTCCAAACTGTAAAAACAGTTAGGCGATGAGGATATGTCACCCATGGAGGTTGTGGGATTTCCCTTCTTGGACGTTTTCAAAACCCAGCTCGACAAGCACCTTTCTATGATGCTGTAGGCAAAGGATATCCAAGAGAAAGAGGTTGGACTAGATGACCCTAGGGTCTCTTACAGCTCTATGATTATATTATGCAGTTGGTGCCCTTGAGTATCTGATATGTCTAAAAGATGTATATAAATAGGGGGAATGAGTCTATCAGCAAAGTAAATTTTGGCACACAGAGCCACTGAACAGAAGATATTTGTATTTTAAGCCAGTGTTTTATCTTCCTAATATTTATTTTTTTCAAAACATTTTAAATTTTCTGATGGAACCAGAAGTTTGTTACACATCACATGAACGTAGATAAACATTCTAAATAATAAATGCATTTGAAGATGAAATAATTCATGACAGCATAACTTAGAAGATAATGTCAAAATGAAATCCTCAGATAAAACATACTGAAATTTATTTGGAAAAGAAGCCCAGGTTTTACGGCTTACTGAATTCACAAACACTCTGAAATCGGCATCTTGTATCAAAAAAATACATTGGTCTACTACAGTCTAGTTGCATTTCTGCCAGTCTGGGATCTAAGTCAAAACAATGCTCCAGATCCAAGAGCAGCAGTCATTTAGTTGTCGGGGGCCAGAGCCTGGTCAGACTTTTTGAGCATCAGAGGCCGAGCAAGGATGGACAGGAATCAAGTCAGAGCATGCACTAGGATCCAGTGCAAAAACAACCAGATAGCCATCTAGCTGTTTGGCCACCCTTCGCTTCCTATAAGGGCCCAAACCACTAGTGGTGATAAAGGGAACACCATCCATTTGGGGACCAGAGACATAGGGCCATAGTTAAGCAAGACTTCTTTCCTCAGTGTATACTTACGGAGCTTGGCCTGGGGATCGCTCACATGTAGGATGTAGGTCAGTGCTCTGGTCCTGTATCACCAGTTGTCCAAGTTTGAGACAAGCAAATTCTCATACTGCCATACCAATGTTACTAATAAATAAAATGCTCCAAACCATGCTTAACCTGTGAAAAATTTTATTGAAGATTCCATCTCTTTCAGTTTCCAACCATCATTAGACAGAGTATGGTTTACATGCTTTCTCTAGTCCTTAAAAGTATTAGAAAAAAAAATCTTTCAATTTAAGATGAGAGAGAGGTCGTCATACCCTAGGCTGCTTGCCCACGTTAAGAAAGGGGTGAGAAATAACGTGAGTTTAACTCCTATTAGTCACTCACATGAAACCCCCAATCGTGGGCACCGGGGTGGGGGGAGGGGTGTAGCGTTATTTTCCCTTCTCCTGTTGTTTTCAATAAAGCAAGACAGGGCTGGATTTTGAGCCCTGTCTCGCGTTATTGAATTTAATGGGGAAAGGGAAAATAACACTAAATCCCCAGTGACTACAATCAGAGGTTTCACATGACCAGACTAACGTTAAACTCATGTTCATACCCGCCCCTTTCTTAACATGGGTAATCAGCCTAAGTTTGGTGTATAGTCTGAGCTAAGAGACCACAATCCCAAACCCCTCCGCGTGGAGTCTGCACAGCATAATGCATTCCCAATGGACGTGTGCTCATGTTGTGTGAATGTGCATGTGCACAGGATCCACAGGGCATGGGATTGGCACCACTGACAGGAATTGGATTATTGTTAGGGAGAAAAAATGAAACTAATTGTTACTCTTCTTGAGATAATGATCACTCTAGACATAAAAGATAGGTATACAATGGAAATCTAGCAGGTGAAATATTTTAATGTGTGTGAAAAATTCTCTACCTTCATTCCTTATACTAAATTGTTTAAGTTTTGTTGGTAAGCATATGAGTATTGGAAATGAATCAGTAGTAACAAATTCCATAGTAAAAAAACCTCCGGTTTACAAGAAGAGTTAAGGCTCTTGCAAATTCAGTCATGCACTAAGGAAACTGCAAGTTAAGGCTCCCACCTTAACATCCGTGCCATGTTAGCAGTAAAGACATTGTACAGTCTCACATATTGTGCTCACTTACAACTTAGGCTCCATGCACCCACACTTTGCCTTTGTCTTTCAGCCCCAAACCTCTTCCTTTGCAGGTTGGGGGCAACACTGAAGCTGGGGACAGGAGGGCGTGAGCTGGCCCCTCACCCCCTCTGTTTCCTCTTTAAGAAAGAGAGAACTTAGGAGTTCTGGCTCCCGCCCCTTCTCCCCATCTAGTCTCCTTGGTCCTAACCCTTTAACAGAGAACTCTGGACTCCTGACTTCCAGCCTCTCCACCCCACTCTAATCCAGTAGGCTGCACTCCCTTCACAAGCAACTCAATAGTCCTGGTTCCGAGCCTGTTCTCCTCTCCCCTGCTCAGCTCTCAACCTTGTAACCGACAACCCAGAAGTCCTGGGTCCAAGTTGCCCCTCAAACCCTCTAGCCCCCACTCCCCTCACAGAGAACTCAAAAGCTCCGGGAGAAATACAGTGTTTATGTGTGTGTGTCATATGGAACAGAAGTGTGTGTGTGGGTGTAATAACAACAACAAAAATAGGAGCAGAAGTGGAATAACAGGGAGGGAGGCTATTGGGACTCAAAGGATAGGGTGTCAGCTATGGTAAATGGATTAAACAATAGGACTGCTCCCCCTGGTATCCCATCATTCTTCTGAATCAGTTATTTCACTTAGAACCTTGTTATTGTAACTATTTCTAATTCCTCCTGTCATTCCACCCACTTGCTGCACACTCTTTATTTTTCCCTGTCATTCCAACCGTTCCACTTACTGCATCTGGTGCCTTCCTCGTTATTTCACACCCTCTTGCCTTCCCCATGTACTTCCAAAGAGGGAGCTGTGTTGTATTATTTCACAGTCACTTAATTGGATATTGGAATGACAATAGTGTTTATTTAGAAATTGGCACTGCTGTTGCCTCAGTTCCTTCCAATGGCCATTCCATTTAATTAATTTCAATACATACCCAACTTAAAGTTTAAATTAAATATTTGTATACGATTGTACCCAGCTTTACTGTGCTCTGGGAGGCCAGTGGGAACTAGTGGGTAAGAGGGAGGGTTGTGAGGCATTACTTAACTGTCCCATTCTCCCCAACTGACATGAAAGAATAGAGGGAATGGAGGGCGTGAAGCTGATGCCCTCCTGTCCCCAGCTTCAGTGTTGCCCCCAACCTGCAGAGGAAGCGGATTGCGGCCGAAAGACGAAGGCAAAGTGTGGGTGCATGGAACCTAATTTGTAAGGGAGCACAATATGTGAGACTATAATATCTTTACTGCTAATACGGTACAGAAGTTAAGGCAGGAGCCTTAACTTGCAATTTTCATGCTTTTTAGTGCATGATTGAATTTGCAAGAGCCTTAATTCTTCTTGTAAACCGGAGGTTTTTTGACTATGGAATATCTTTGTTAAATACCAAGCACACCATCCTGCCCTCAATCCCTTGCCTCCCCCAGACCCAAAGTGGCCCCCCTGCCCTTCCTCCCTTGCCCCCTACACCCAAAGCGCTACCCTGCCCTTGCCCTCTTGCACAACCAAACCCAAAGCGTCCCTGCCCTCGCACCCTTGCCCCCCTGCCCTCACTCCCTTGCCCCCACACACACCCAAAGCACTATCTGGCCTTGCCTCCCACCACACAAAGCGCTCCCTGCCCTTGCTACCTTGCCCCAGCTCCCTTACCCCCACACTCAAAGCGTCCCCCGCCCCAACTCCCTTGCCCCTCCACACCCAAAGCGCCTCTGCCTTCACACCCTTGCACCCCCTACCCTCGCTCCCTTGCTCCCTCACACTCAAAGCGCCCCCCGCCCTAGCTCCCGTACACCCAAAACACATCCCACTTTCGCTCCCTTGCCCCCACACCCAGAGAGTTCCCTGTCCTCGTTCCCTTGCCCCCACACCGAAAGCGCACCTCCCTGCCCTTGCTCCTGTGCCTTCCCTTCCCACCCCCTTGCCATCGCGCCTGTGCCTTCCCTTGCCGCCCCCTTGCCCTTGCTTCCTTGCCCCCCACACACCCAAAGCACTTTCTGCCCTCGCTCCCCGGTGCCTGGGGGTTGCAGAAACCTCCAGACACATTTGCCGCAAGCCCTGCTCAGGGAAGGGAAAGACAGGAGAAGAGGCGGTGAGCAGCGCTCCTCTTCAAAGCAGCCCTGCCCCTCTCCATAGGCTAACATTGGGTTTTTCACAACCCCATAACTTTAAAACTACTCATCAGATTTACAAATAAAACCTCAAAGTCACCCCCTGTCAGCCTCCTTTAATTTTCTAAAAGGCTAATTTCTCCTCTCCACCAACACTCAACCCTTCTACCCTGCCCAGATTGAGACGGTCTGACTAAATGAAAAATCAGGCTGGAAAGTGCAGTTTTCAAACTGCGATATCCCAGCTTTTATCTTATGGATTCAGGTGAAATTTTCACAGCATGACCTGTTTACCCCAGTGATATTCCACAACAAATTTCACAATCATAACCCCTGGGTATCCCAGGGGCGACGTTTGAGAGGGCGTTTTCAGTGGCCGCATCTCTGCTGTAGAACTTCCTCCTGACAGAAGTGCTCCTCTCTCTGGATCTTCCCTCCTTCTGTAGACATTGTAAGACCTGGCTGTTTTGCCAGCTGTTTGGTGAGGGAGACAGGTAGCAGGTGGGGTGTGTTATTTTATGGGGAGGTTATTGGGTTATTCGAGCCCATCTGTTTGTATATAATAGTTTTTATTGTATTTTTTGTATTTTTATATTGTGTTTTTATTGTTTATTGTACACTGCCCAGAGCTGCCATTGGGCAGGAGTGGGCAGGCTATAAATTATGATTAAACTTAAACCTTCCATTAAAGGCTGGAGTCCAGTAAGGGAAGTATGTTCTTTCGGGTCTAGAGCTGAAGTGACTTTGTCCAAATCTGTATAGTCGACAATGCCATTGCTGTGCTTGCAGTGTCCCATGAGTGTTAAGGGCTGATGCTAGGAAAATGTAGTTGTTACAAGCATCTTTTTATTGTGTTTCTAGCCTGTTGTCTTTTTGTTTTAAATTAAATGTATAACTTGAGACACCAATGCTTCCCAGTAAAATGACAAACATAATTTGATAGGTTAAAGCCAGCATGGCTTTAGCAAAGGGAAATCATGCCTCACTAACTTATTAGATTTGTGTGAGATTGTTAATAAGCATGTGGATGGTGTGATCTGGTTGATATAGTATATTTGGATTTTCGAAAAGCTTTTCACAAAGTCCCTCAGCAGAGACTCCTGAGCAAACTTAAGTAGTCCTAAGATAAGAGGAAGAGTCCTGTTATGGATTGTTAGCTGCTTAAACGATCGGAAACAAAGGCTAGGAATAAATGGTCATTTTTCAAGGTAAACAGTGGGGTGCCTCAGGGGTCAGTACTGGGACCAGTATTATTTATTAATGATCTGGAAAAAGGAATAAAGGGTGAGGTGGCTAAATTTGCAGATGACACCAAATTATTCAAGGTAGTTATGACCCTGGCAGACTGTAAGGAACTACAGTGGGATGATCTTGCATGACTAGGTGAATGGACAATAAAATGGCAAATGAAATTCAATGTTGATAAGTGCAAGGTGTGAAGAACATAGTAAAAAATAATCCTCACTTTACATACACAATGCTAAGTTCTGATCTGGGAGTAACCACTCAGAAGGATCTTGGAGTCATTTTGGATAGTTCCTTGAAAACATCAGCACAGTGTGTTGCAGCAGTCAAAAGGCAAACTGAATGCTAGGCATTATTGCAAAAGGAATAAAAAACAAAAGGGAAAGTATTATGCCACTGTATAAAGCATTGGTACGACTCCACCTTGAATATTATGTGCAGGTCTGGTTGCCCGATCTCCAGAAAGATATAATAGAATTGGAAAAAGTTCAGAGAAGGGCAACAAGGATGATGGAAGGGATGGATCGAGTTCCATATGAAGAGAGGCTCAACAGGTTAGGGCTGTTTAGCTTGGAGAAGAGGTGATTATGGGGGGATATGCTAGAAGTTTATAAGATCATGAGCATTGTGGAAAAAGTAAATAGGGAATTGTTCTCACAATAAGAGAACAAGGGAACACACTGAAGTTAAATGGCAGCAGATTAAAAACAAACAAAAGGAAGTACTTTTTCACTCAATCAGAAGACACTACAGTTGTGGAACTCATTGCCAGAGGCGGTGGTGAAAGCCATAACTAGTTTTAAATGGAAACTAGATAAATTCTTAGAGGAAAAAGCCATAAATACTTACTAGTTGGGGCTTAAGCCCGTAGTGACCAGTAGTTGGAAATGGTTAGCAGGAGATGAGTCACACCTCCATGACCTGTACTTGACTTCTCTCTAAACTACTGTAGCTTGCCACTGTCAGAGATGGGATGCTGGGATCAATGAACCATGGGTCTGACCCAATATGGCATTTATGCTCTTAAGGCTGTGCAAAGACTTTGTGCTATTTTTCTACAGTTCTGCCACTAAGGAAATAATCTGTTTGCCAAAAAAAAACACAAACCAATCCAAACCTCACCCTCTCATTCCACCCACTGCCAAAAACAACCTCCCAAACCCTCAAATATGGTTAGGAATATTTAATCATTAGGATATGCTGGCATAAAAAGGAAGAAATTAGTTTAAAATAGCATGTAAAATAGCATACATTTAGCATCCATGTCTTTGCATGGAGTTAAAATGAGTCCATAATTTTCTTAAAAGAATATAATTTCACAGATGATAGTGGCAGAGTAACAAACAGAAAACTCTTGCCTTTAGTTGTTTTCTAAGACAGCCTGATACTGTTTGTGTTCCAAGTAGGTATATTCTCTATAGAAAAAAAGTTGTTTGGTGGATGTATGCATGGGTTGTGTTTGTTTTGCTTTTTTAAAAACACAAATCAGTAGGCATTTCCCCGAGACTGAACACAGTGCATCATGCATCATGTTGACACATAAGTAGTGGGAGTTTGATCCTCAATTACTCACATAAGTAATCTAACGGATTTGCTTAGCCACCTTTTAGAATGTCTTCTGTTAACTACTCAAGGCTCCAACATTTGTAGGAAAGGGATTAAGTTATGTGCTAATGAAATAAGAAATATTTTACTACAATGATCCTAATAGGCCATATGGTGAAGTACATTGTCATTTCCTTCCAGCAGCAGGAGCACTACTTACTTACTTGCTAATTTATATAGCCAATATCTTGAGCGACCTTTGTGTTAAAAGTTATCCACAAGGAATCCTTCATCTTTCTGTCATGGCACATCCAGTTACCCATCAACTTATTTCAACATCTTACCTAATCAAGGATTTTCATCCATAATCCAATAGTTATCTAATCTGGACACAAGATGCCTCAAAATGATGGAAGTGTATAAAAAGATATATTGAAATGATTAGCTAAAGAATCATGTAGCTTATACATGGCAAATGCTAGAAAATGTGTTTAAAATGCACAACAAAACCCTTGCATTTTACCTTCACATTGTACAAGCAGAGTTTATAAAGCCCAGAAGTCCAGCTCCATCTAGTGTACCATACACAAGAAGTCCTTAGTTGTACAGATATCTGATAATCATTCATATCTTAATTTTGATAAATTTGCTGAAGTAAAACTTCCTTCCACCCAATTTATCTATCATCAGCAATAATCATGTTTCGTTACAGCTATAAATATGTACAATTTAGTAGAGGCTTCTACTAAATAGTAAAAAAAGTCAGTGTGTGTGTAATTTTGAAATCGGTTTTAGTTATCTTATCTTAGACACCTGGAAGTTGGGTTGGTTTGCCAGGACATACTTCCTTTTTCACACCACTATTATAGGAGAAATACATTCTCGTCTTGTCAATTCTGAAGTGCCAGCATCTTTAACATTCTAAAAGTGTTGCTCAATCTGTTCCAGCTGAGATCAAATACAGATCTGTTGCTGCTAAGACCTGAGAAACTAAGTTTTGTTTTAGAACCTGATTCCTCACTCGATTTCACATGTAAACACTCAGACTTCCTTTCCTACCTTTTATCGTTAATCCCCCTCCCTGAAAAAAGTACTTATTTCCATTTTAATCCGCTGTTGTTACTGCCAGAATGTTCTTCGTTCTTCAGTGAACTAAAATGTTTTACATTTCAGTATCTGACCTATCCAGCCACGCTTTCCCTTCTTCTTGTTATCCTCTTCTACACACGCTATGGCTGTCAATGATTACAAATTCTGTTAATGTTGCAGTGTTATTTTTGCTAGATGCTTGATTGTTCCTGCATCTGTACTCTGTTTACTGTATAATTTAGTGATCAAATGTTTTCCCCATCAATGTCTTATTGACAGGGAAAAAATAGAAAGATGTTTAAACAATAAAGAAACAAACCATAATGTGATACTGTGCTTCAGAATTTTAGTAAGCCAGGTTTTCATTGTATTATTGTTCCCTGTTCTTTTTCGAGGAACTCTACAATTCTAACTTAAGGGATTTCCCATTGCTCCGCAGGTGGCTGGAACATTATTGCATCAGCAGTTACTAGGCAGACTGTATAGAAGAGGCAAGGCTCTTGCCGCCTCCACCTCCTCCTCAGCATATGCTTTGTCTTCTCATGAGAGAAGAGATAAAAGGTGGAGGCGGAGCCTCCCCACCTCGGTTCTTCCAGCCACCTTCCGTGAAAAGGCAGGAATTCTCTCAGCTTATTTTTAAGCTTCTTTTGTCAGCATCAAAAAAAGTTAAGAATTCTAGTTACTTGTATCTTCTATAGTTTATATGTTAGTTTTTTCCCGGGGTCTTAACCATAGGAGAGGAGGCCCCTTCTCTCCGACATGTCAAAAAAGTTGGCTTTAAGCACTGTCTGCTCTGCCCAGCAACACTGTCCATCTCCAACCAGCAAGATAAATGTGTAGTCTACCTCGGTGTGGGGCACAAGACCAAGAACTGCAGAACTTGAGCTGGCCTGTTCCTCCTGAGCTAAGAAGGAGAGGATTCTCAGGCTGAGGAACATCCTCTCCAGAAAGGCCTTCCAAGGAGATAAGGGCCTAATCTAGCTTGAGGGCACTGCCACACAGCACCCCAGTCCTGCCTTGTCAGGCGTGAGGCCTTAAAGTACCACCGCACCAGCCATGATGACACCTGTTGACATGCCACCTGCAAGCACCACTATCAGCACCACCCTGGACACCACCTCCAGCACTGACCCAGCCTTAGAATGGGAAATTTGAGCCCCTAGAACCTTCTGAGATTCCCTCCTACAAGAAGAGGCTCCGGAGCACCCTCCTTGGAAGAGGAGAAAAAGGAGGTTAGGACTCCACCCTGCTTTTCAGGTTCTCAGCAGGAAACACTTCTGGTATAGCGGGCTCCCTCCCTGACAGTCGAGATGGTCTTTTTGGAGGCTGAATAGGCACCGACAGCACTGTCTGATCACTTTCCCATAAGGAGTCAATCTAGATCATCTTGCTGGTCCAGGACACCTTCACTTGGTTCCCTCTAGGAGGTCTTGCACTCCATACCACCATCCCTCTTGGCACCAGGAGGTACCAAGTTCTTGGTATGGTTCTCTTCCCCCCCCCACACTCACACTCACACTCTCTCTCTCTCACACACACACACACACACACACACACACACACACACNCACACACTCACACTCTCTCTCTCAAACACACACACACACACTTTCTCTCACACTCACGACATCAAGGGCTACTCTCCATGCAGTTGTTGTCTTCTCCCTTGGCACCCAGGGGAGCACTATGGAGACAATACTATTGTGAGCTGGATTTGAGCTCTTGTATTTCAGTCATCGGCACCGCAAGTGAACAAGATCTCATCTCAGTCACTCCACTAGGAGTACAGGGGTCATCCCAGGGACAGTGATCCTGGGTACAACCCAAGATACCCAGAGCAGCAATATCTGGTACCAGCAGCAGCATCAGTGCTACCACAGCTTCTCATCCTGGCCACCCCCTTTACCAACGCAGCCTCCAGGACCAATTTCTTCTGTGTTCATGAAGCTACTTACTCCATCAGCACTTATGCTGCTTAACCAGCTTGGTCTTCCAACTGTACCTCCCACTCTCCTGCCAGTGCCCCCTTCAGGGTTCTCCTTCCTTCAGTCATTATTTATTTTATTTATTTATTTTAAGCATTTATGAGTCGCCCCATATGCCTACGGCATCCCGGGCCGACGTACAGCTAAATAAAACATTCATAAAAACAATTTTTAAAAACCTCACACAATTTAAAACATCACAAGGGTAGGAGAATAAATAGAAATAAAATAAGGGCAGGGAAGAGCTAAAAACCCTATCCCACCCTCCCCAAAGGCCTGGGCAAACAGCCAGGTTTTACAAGCCCGCCAGAATGTTAAAAGGCTTGGGGCCAGGCAAGCTTCCTCCGTGAGGGAATTCCAAAGACGCGGCCTGGCCACCGAGAATGCCCTCTCCATTGTGGCCCCCCGCTTAACACGGGGGACTTCCAGGAAGGCACCCCTGGCAGACTGAAGGAGCCACTCTGGGGCACAGAGGGCGAGGCGGTCCTTGAGGTATGAGGGGCCAAGACCATGACATTACTGGGACAACCTGGTGCGCCTTCTTCAGTAACCAGCTGACTATTCCATATTCTGATCCAGACACTGGGAAGGATGCTCCCACCACCTCTTACCTCTTCCTGGATTCAGATGAAATGGTGGGACCTCCTGCTAGAGACCTGGTCTCTGACCCATTGGTGATGCTAGCCACTGAAGACAGTAAAGCCTTTCAGGGGATGCTGCGAAGGTTTACTACCATCATGCTTTGGGTTCCCAGGCAGGTTGCTAAAAACCGATATCTTCGAGGACCTCATGGAGCCATTGGAAAGTATTTGAGAAAACCCTTCTTCTTCTGGACCCACTAACAAGATGGTGGACTCTTTTTATGTTGTTCCCCAAGATGGGCCTTTAGTGTTTTTCAAACACCCCTCCCCCTCTTTAGTGAGAGCAGCAGTTTCCCAGAGCTCCAGGTTGCAGGTGCAGACATTCCCCATCAGACTGGGAAGGGCAGAGGCTAGACACATCCTAGGTAGAAAAGCTTTCTCTTCTGCCACACTGTCCTTGAGGGAAGCAAGTTATCTATTGGCAATGTGTGGATACCAGCATTGGTTCTGGTCCCAGACCACTCCCACCACTGATCCAGCACAGATGGTAGCACTGCAGAGAGAGGGAACTTTGGTGACTCAGTCCCAGCTTACCACCACAATGCACATTGCAGACTGTGCATTAAGGAATTTGACTTCCGCTGTAACGATGCACAGACATGCATGACTTAAGTCTACAGCTCTAATACCTGAGACAAACAAAATGAGGATTGAAGACCTTTCATTTGATGGTGTAGACCTCTTCACAAAGTCCGCAGACAAAACCCTTGAAAAGATCAAGGCCAGATCTGCAGAAGTAATAAGATCAATAAAACGGAGGTGGTATGCAGTCCATGTATCCTATCCTTGCCACTTTATGAAAAGAGAAAATCTTCACAAATTTTATCAATTAATGTATTACTTAAAATATTTAGTAGCTTTTGTATAGTTTTATAGCGTAGGAAATTTAATCTATTGAATTGAGCAGGGAACTGGTTATTAAAACTCCTGGGTTCTATACTCGAGTACACAACTCAAACCACCCCACACAAAAATGCGCCAAAGTAGAAGGTGGAATAAAAAACAATATATCCACACCAGAAATACTAAAAGCAATATATAATCTATATTATAAACAAATATAGAAAGAATTACAAGGTGACACCCTGTTAATCCTATATCCAAACCATACAGCAAAACTTTGGTACTTATATATAACACAGCAAACCGAAGGTATGAATTCATAACATACAAGTGAAATGCATAAGAACTAAATATATAAGCTGAAAGCACTAAACAATCAGATACATCACAGCCTAAATAACAAGGATCTTGGTAGTAAACATTAAGCCCTTCATAAGACCAGAATGATTTTACCACTTTGGAAGATCCTATGTATTAGTAGGCAGCCAAAGGCATAACCTATTGATTGACAAACAAGATAGCCTATGTGTTGGACACAGCCATGTTTCTAACCAGATGTCCTGGTCTTCATCAGCAACACAAAACAATCAGCTTTAAGTATATCAGTGGAGCTTGTCTCAAATGGCAAGTCTGTGAGATGCAGGTAAATCTATAAAATACAAAAGCACATATCAATATAGCTGGTAAGATACACAGCAATGTTGTATTGAGTATTGCTCAATCCCAACCTACCAAACTTATCTCTCCAATATATTGGCTGGTCTGGAGTCTCCAAATATCTACAGTAAACAATACTGAAATCAATTTCATTATTTAAATGTAACATATTATACAAATAAACTCCAAACCTCAGGTCACAGACTTACCAAAAAGTACAAGTTCTCAAAGGTCAAGTGCTTACAATCCAAATTGTAAAACAAGTGAACCCAGCAACAACAGGAGGCGTACCCTCCATCTGCAATATATACTCTGGGCTCAGGAGTCCCTTATAACTAATTTCAAATCAGCTGCAGCAGTACTTCCAATCATTAGCAGTGGGACCAAACGTCTCTAAGTATTTTCCCAAAATCTCTCTCTTTCAGTTCCAGAAGCCAGGCTCTCCATATCATACGTCCTTAGTACGGGGATCTTCCAAAATGCTGGAATTTCATTCTTCCAATATAAACTGTTCTTGTTTAGAGTGTATTCCAATTCTCTCCATAGTGTCTCCAATAACAAAATATAATGATTCCTCTATGAAAGCTGAGAGTCCTTAGGAAGTAGGACAAGATAGGAGAAATACAATACCAACGTAGAATACAAGCATATACCATACATATAAGTAAGGTCAAAATACATAGGTCCCACTGCTTCAGTTACATGGAAAAGGCAAGCTAACAAATCAGGCAACTATGCTATGATCGTCGACCAATTTATACCTTCATTTAAGCCATAGGGCATCAAAGTCTTAAGTTTCAGAATCCATCTCGCCTCCAGCTTTAAGTACATTCTCCAAGATATTGGACTACAGACAACAGAACCTTATATCATTAGGTGAATGGTTCAGTTGTAAAAAATTGTTGTACTAGTGGTTCCATTTCTTTTCTATACCAAATATTAGATCTCTGCTCTATAATCCTCAGTTTTATCTTCCTCTTTGTCTTACCCACATAATTCAAATCACATGGCCATTGAATAATGTAAATAACCATACTACTTTTGCAAGAAAAAAATATCTCCCCCTCCTCTTCTGATTGTTCTCCCCAAAATTCAGCCAATTTTATCTTTCTGACCAATCTCTGTATGTCAGTACCTGATAAACATGAATCCTAATTTGGAGTAGGTACAAAACTTAACCCCTTATTAAGAATCTCCAATTCAGTGTCATTGAGATCATAGTGGGATAAAGTAATCACTATTGACTTGTAAATACTTGCATTTTCTAAAATCTTGATCTGTCTCCTCTCCCATTCCTTCTCCAGTGGGGTCTGAACTCTCGACCCATCCCAGAAAAAGGCACAGAAGATCCCTGAATGGTTTGGGATCTGGTCAGGACCCCCCTAGGAGCTGATCCATCCAACCCATCTCCACTCATGTTATCTTCCTCACCACTGGAGTCTGTTGTAACATTGAAAGATACCCTTCTAGGTGTTGGTTTCCTAGAGAGGTGCCAATTATACACCCTATCTAATTCATAGTCTTTAAGATCCTTCTTATATTTTTGAAATTTCCCTTCTTTCAATAATTGTTGATCCTTATCCAGTGCCTGTTGTAATTTCCTCATCCTATCCTGGTAATTAGTCATCCCCAACTCTCCCTTAAGATTAGTGCTGAGTGAATCCAATTCTGATTGTATAGAACACATCTCCTGTTTTGAAGTTTTAATAATTAGAAGCATTAAATCCATAGAACATTTGTTCAAAATAGCATACCATTTGTTTGAAAAAAACCTCATTATCAGGAAACATATAGGATTCTTTTAAAATGCGCAAACCTCTAGGAATTTTATTACTCTTGATATATTCGCTTAAGGCATTCAAATGGACTTTTAGTCTCATTACCTTGTTGTTCAACTTTATAAATGTATTCCAGGTGCTCCCTGGCATTAATTCCATAAAATTAGAAAAAAATGTTCTTTATCAATAATTTTTTTCTGTTCCTCAGAATAACTAAATAAATTGCCTGATTTTGCCATGTCCCAAACCTCTTAAAGTACACAACTCAAAGGGCTATTTAAACCAATAGGTTATATCTTTGGCCACTTACTAATAGGTAGGATCTTCCAAAGTGGTAAAATCATTCTGGTTTTATGAAGGGCTTAATGTTTACTACCAAGATCCTTGTTATTTAGACTGTGGTGTATCTGACTGTTTAGTGCTTTCAGCTTATGTATTTAGTTATGCATTTCACTTATTATTATTATAAACATTTATATAGCGCCAGTCGTGTGGCCTGGTGCTGTACAGAACATAGAATTAGACGTGGTCCCTGCCTGTGGCTTACAATCTAAAATGTTATGAATTCATACCTTCGGTTTGCTGTGTTATAAGTACCAAAGTTTTGCTGTACGGCTTGAATATAGGATTAACAGGGTGTCACCTTGTAATTCTTTCTATATTTGCTTATAATATAGATTATATATTGCTTTTAGTACTTCTGGTATGGATATATTGCTTTTTTATTCCACCTTCTACTTTGGTGCATTCTATTCTTGAGTCCCACTCCAAAACTCTTAAAGTTACTATGGTGACCATGAGCATCCTCCTTGCCTTGCATCTCATTTTACACATCTAAAATTGATATATTATCTACTTTTAGATTAGTTGAGCTCTGCTCTGTAGTGGTAATTGGTTTGGGGCAGTGCTCAAATTTTTTTGTTTAGTTTTTAAGTGCTGGAATTCAGCCATTCTTCCCTGCTTCACTGTGTTAATGAGCAAAAAGGTCTTCACAAACTTTCTAGCACATTGACTATGCTCACAGATCGGAAAGCCTGCTACTATCAGAAACTACAGAACGCATACTGTAAGTTTAACTCTGCCCAGTAGTGTTGACAGCACAATCCTCTCTGCCCAACATTTCATCTCATGGAATGCTGTCCATAACTGTACTAATGGATGGTGGATTGGCAAATTATTTTGTATGGAGAAGAGAGAATTAATTAAAGGGACAGAGGTAGGGTTGTGGTGCATGGTCTGTGGTGTGTATTGTAGTTCCAGGTAACACTAAAGTAAGTGCCTGTGGGAGGAGATGATATTTACACTCAGGGAGATAATGCATTCATTGACGGACTTTGTTTTTGAGAGAGATGCTTCACAAGATAGCTTTTTTTCATTTGAGCATGCAAGAGATAACATGAAAGTCAGCCATATCTCTGATTTGGTAAAATTGCTAGGCAAAACATTTCCTTGCCCGCCTAATTTACTTATCAACAGTGTTCACAGTTCACTACAGCTATATGTAGCTATAGTGGGGCTACCTTTGGTGACGGTTTGAAGACTGCAGCTAGTGCAGAATGCAGTGGCCCACCTCCTTACAGTTACAGGCCTCTGTGACCATATAACACCAGTTTTTTGCTTAGGCCCGATTCAAAGTGTTGGTTCTTACCTATAAAGCCCTATATGGTCTGGATCCCATTTACCTGCAGGACTGCCTCACCCCCCAGGTCCTGGAGCCTGACCTGCAGTCAGCTGGGAGCACCCTTCTTGAAATTCCCCATGTTCAACGGGTGGCAACAATGGAGAGGGCGTTCTTGGTGGCAGCGCCACGACTGTGGAAGTCCCTCCAGGCAGAGATTGGCCTGTCCCCGGAACTTCCTTCTTTTCGCTGTCAGTGCAGACAAAAACCTGACTGTGTCATTAGGTTTTTGGTGGGGGAAATGGGTAGGAGGGGATGAGTTGGGGGGTTCTTCTTAATTTGGGGGCCTGTGTTTGTTGATTTTGACTGGTATGGTCTTATATGCAATATTTTAATGTTTATTCTCACATAGTAAGCTGCCCCAAGCTGCCTCTGACAGGAGGGGGTGGAATATGAAATATTGATCAATCAGATAAATAAATAAATAAATAAATAAAATAAAAATATGTTCTGTTTTAACCCCATACAGCTTATTTGGATGAAAAATACATGATATTTTAAATTTCTTCCTAAATATTCACAGATGTATGTGTTTTCATGGCATATCTTCTTAGTGTCAGTATGTTAGAGAAATGGCACCTTAGGAGTGCAATACTCATCCATATGCACAAGGGAATTGTGTATACATACATTTTGAGCCCTGTGTCACAATATACTAACATGGGTGCCAAATCTTCATTCACAGCAAAGATGCATTGTTTCCCATCATCCGCTCTCACTTGCCCATTGTGTCACTTCCCAGACAGGCCAGCACAGCCTCTCCCTGGTCTGACCATTCGGAACTCTGCTCCCTAGGTAGAGGTGTATTCCAGGTAGGGCCGAAGCAGCAGTATTGTTTGCCGCTTCGCTCTTTGCTGTCGATGTTTTGGCATTCTTGCCGCTGATCCAATGACATTTTCTGACAGTTTATGCCTCTTTTGGCAGTTTCCGGTTTCTGACAATTTATGACAGTTTCCGGCTATTGCAACAGTTTCCCCAGCTCTTGGCAGCCTGCTTCAAGCCCATGCCCCACTGCCCATGCTGGCACCAAACGGCAGTACTCATGTTGCCCTCTTCACTGCCCCCTGTCTGCTCCCCACGCCCCCACCTGGCCAGCACCCACACCCATTCCCCACTTCCGCAGTTACTAACGACAGGAGGCAGTGGCAGCGGTGCTGGGTCTGACTCTCATCTGAAGATCTCGGGGTCAGAGGTGAGTTGTCAGGACATGGGCTGCGCGTGGCAGGGTCACGTGCGCGGGCTCGGGACTGGGCATGTGTGGGGAAAAGTTTACCCCCTGCTTTTTGGTAATTTGTGGAACTTTTGTGGTACTTTATCCCCTGCTTTTGTTGTAATTTGTTGAACTTTGTGGAACTTTCCAGTACTTTGCAACACTTTCTCAAAATTTGCGGCAGTTAAGACTCAGACTTGACTAGCGATGGTGTGCCAGCAAAAAGGCAACAGATGGGCAGTTTCCGACAAAATTGTCGGAAACTGCGACGTGTAGTTTCAGGCCTAATTTGAGACAGCAGCTCACTGACCATAATAATGCTGCAAAACAAAGCTACTCACTATGAATGAACATTCAGTATCCACTTAATCTAGCGAATAAACAACAACAGGGATATATGTATTTGACACCCCCTAAAATTAGTCAAAAGTAATAAGCATGAAAAACATAACGGGGGCCCGGGGGGAGGGAGGCGCGTATCGTAACAAATAAATTACAATCTTATTTACAAAAACAGAATATGTTTTACAGGGAGGCTTTGTCTTATGTGATGAACTTGATTTTTAAAAAAATGATGGGGTAGGAATACAGTAAAAAGGTTCTCATCCCTAATAACCACCCCATCTTCTAACAACAGCAGTTTACAGGATGTTGCAACCACAGCAGTGGCATTGTCAACTACATGGCTTTGGAGAAAGTCACTTCAGGTCTAGGCCCAAAGGAAGATATCTCTCTCACTGAACTCCACATGTTCACAGGATGCGATTCACATGTGCCTTCACTGGGAAGGGAAAGAGAGGCATTTGCAGCAGCATCAGAGTGAAGAGTTCCTTGATGCTTTCACAGAGCTTGAAAAGACTTTGCACTCAGACTCAACATCCCTTGTTTGTCCTCTGTATGGCCTCCGTCCTCTTGTGTGTCCTCTGTATGGCCACACTTCATTATAGAACATCACTGGTGCCCAATACAAGGTGTTCTGCCTAGCCACATGTTTGCTGCCTGGTTATAAAAAAAAAAAGAAAGGAAAAAATCCACAAATACGCAGAGCTCTACACCAGCACACCAAGTGAGCACATTACCAGGTTGCCATAATGCTGAATGACAAGAACTGCAGCACCAGATAGTATGTTGCCGGGAGTACGTTGTGAAATACCAAACAGGGCAGGATTCTATCTTGTTGCTTGGCTGCCCTGCATAGACTTATGTAAATGTCCAACTATTGAGAACACTGACTCCAGAGCTGATGAACTTGTCCTTCATAATTATAACATGCCTGGTGAGAGCAACATTCTTGGGTAGAATGCCATGATTTTCAGACTGAAAAATAAAAATGCATTTTCCTTGGTGAATAAGCACTAAACATGAGTCAAAGGCACCACTGGATGTGTCTAAAAAAATAATATTCTCTTTTAGATCAATCATTACATAAAATCGAATGCAGATAAGCTGTCACTTATAATTATTGGAGAAATAAATCTTGTATACAAGGGGATTCTAGTAAATGTTTATTTTATGGTTTGCATTGTTTGTCACGGTAAATAGCAATACTTTAAGTATTTACATTAAATGTTCATCTGATGTATTGCATCTACAATATGATGTTCCTAGACTGATCTACAAACATTCCTTTTGGAGAGTAAATGGTAACATACTTTAGTCTGTAGTGAAGGCAGGTGACACAGAGACACAAATTATGGGGTTGGGGTAATGCCTTGTTCTATACTTACTATAAAAAAAGGAAACAGTATAATTATTGCACATTATCTGTTAAACTGATGACTTTCTAAAATTTTTGATGCATAAAACATCCCAGAAAGGCAAGAATTGGTTCCTATCACACTTATTGTCCATGGCTGCAATTCCAAATGGGATCCGCGTGGGACAAATGTGTTCTCTATGGATATGCTCGTGGTGCACATGGGGCATGGGATTGACCACAATAAATACTAAAAGTTAGAATTTTCTCCCAAATTTGGTGGTATTTGTAATATTTTTCTTGCATATAAAAATTCCTCATTCCATCCAGTATTGCCTTTAACATACTTCCATTCGCATTTCTATCAATTTTAGCCAATTTGGACATTTACAGAGGAAATATTAATGGAGTTATGAACTCCTTTTTATAACTCCGCCATCAACACTGGTTGATAAGCAAATAACATGACCCAAAACTAACAGAAACTTCTAACGTAGTCTCTCGGGCTATTGGCTATATAAATCTGCAGAAAGTTAATAGTTCCCATGTTACTGGAATAGATCTCAATTTTCTAACTGTACATCTCAATTTAGCATGTTTTAAAATTGAGTTGATATAATGGATTAGAGAGGATGTGAAGGTATTTTCCTCCATGTATAATACTTAGTAAACTGGTATGTTATTTTTATTTTATTTTATTTTTTTAGATGAGTAACAGAAATACAATTCTTTATTTTCCATAATAAAATTGATTTTAATACCCTTAATTCCCTTGTTCTGTGCACAGATTTTTATCATTTGTTTTATTGTCGTTGGACTGGATCCCAAACCCCATGTGCCGCGTAAACAACAGATTTGCTGTGTGCACATGCATAAACCCCATGGTTTTGGATCAAGACCATTGTGTTTTCTTCTGAAGAGTTTGTTCTCTGTCTATTATACCTTTTTAGTATGTGGTAAGTTTTTTTTAAAGGTTATGTTAAAGATAACTTTTTCTATTTTCCAGTGCTTTATAGTTTTTCCATGTGTATTATTAGCCAGTTCCCTTTTATCTTCAATAGTAGATAGTACTGTAAAAGATATTTGAAGATATCTTCTGCAGATATAAGGACCCAATCCAGAATTTGAATAGTAATCTGCATAGATTGATTGCACAATCAATTTTTTAACCTATAAAATGTTTAACAAAGTGTAGAATAATTTTTATAATTCTACACTTGCTCCCCTCTTGTGCCATCCTATCCATCGCATAAACCCCTGTCCTTGGCTCACCCCTACCATCTGCCACCTCCAGTCCTGCTCTTGAGCCACCAAGAGCCTCTGGTGGAAGTCTCGTGAGTTTGCTGACTTTCTCCATTTTAAGTTTACTCTTTCTGCCTTTACCGATGCCCTTTCCCTTGTCAAAGACCACTGTGACTGCATGTTAATCAAATCTCACTCTTGCAGCCCCCGTCATCTCTTCTCAACATTTGCTTCCCTTCCGAAGCCTCCCTGATCTCCCCACCTCTGGTCTCTGCATGGGATCTTCTCTCCTTCTTCAAACACAAGTTTGATAAACTCAGCCTTGCTATTGATTCTAAACCTTCTGCCTCCCCCACTTCCTTCCCTACTATTCCCCCTCCAGCCTCTCTCCTCCTCCTTCCCCACTTCTCTTGATGAAGTCACACTGCTCCTCTCTTCATCTAACCCCTCCACGTGCC
Source organism: Sphenodon punctatus (assembly GCA_003113815.1). Classification (NCBI taxonomy): domain Eukaryota; kingdom Metazoa; phylum Chordata; class Lepidosauria; order Sphenodontia; family Sphenodontidae; genus Sphenodon; species Sphenodon punctatus. Next base: position 1,917,630 of record QEPC01000055.1, on the reverse strand, counting down.
CCTTGACCCCATCCCCTCTCTTAACAGCGATTGACCCCACTGCTGCACCTTCTCTTCTGCACATCATCAATTTCTCCCTCTCTATTAGGTCATTTAAATTGGCTTTCAAACATGCCACTGTCTCCCCTATGCTTAAGAAGGCCACTCTTGACCTCTCTGGCCCTTCCAGCTATGGCCCCTTTATTTATTTATTTATTTATTTTCTTACATTTATGAGTTGCCCCATATGCCTACAGCATCCCGGGGTGACGTACAATTAAAATGTATAAAACCTTTACTTTCATAAAAACATCAACAATTAAAACATCCAGGAATAAAGAAAAATAAAAAATAAAGGCAGGGAGAATAAAAACCCTAACCCACCCTCCCCAAAGGCCTGGGCAAACAGCCAGGTTTTACAAGCCCGCCGAAATGTTAGGAGGCTTGGGGCCAGGCGAGCTTCCTCCGGGAGAGAATTCCAAAGACGCGACCCGGCCACCGAGAATGCCCTCTCCATCGTGGCCCCCCGCTTAACACGGGGAACCTCCAGGAAGGCACCCCCGGCATACCTCAGGAGCCGGTCTGGGGCGTGGAGGGCGAGGCAGTCCCTGAGGTATGAGGGACCAAGACCGTGAAGGGCCTTATGGATCAATACCAATACCTTGAACCTGGCTCGGCACGCTATTGGCAACCAGTGCAGAGTCCGGTGCACAGGTGTTATATGCTCCCGATGACCCGTCTCCATCAGGAGCCGGGCCGCCGCATTCTGCACTAGCTGCAGCCTCTGAGCCAGGAACAAGGGCAGCCCCACGTAGAGCGCGTTGCAGTAGTCCAGCCTCGAGGTGACAAAGGCATGGATGAGGGAGGCCAGGTCCGGCCTGGAGATATATGGACGTAGCCGCTGCACCAGATACAACTGGCAGAAGGCAGCCCTTGCCATCACCTCCACCTGTTGATCCAGGCGGAGGTCCGAGTCCGACACCAACCCCAGAGTCCGAACCTGCAGAGCTACAGGAGAGCGAACACACACCCCCAATCAGGGGGAGCCAACACCTCCCTCGCTCTCCCCACCACCATCACCTCTGTCTTATCGGGGTTGAGCTTCAGTCTGCTGTGCCACATCCACTCCGCCACGACCTCCAAACACTGGGATAGCAACGAGACAGCAGGGTCTGGATCAGCTGAAAAAGAGAGGTACAGCTGAGTATCATCAGCATATTGGTGACAACACACCCTGAACCCTCTCACGACCTCCCCAGCGGGCTGAATATACACATTAAATAGTAGCGGAGCCAGAATAGAACCCTGCAGAACGCCGCAGGACAAGGTGCGGGAGCAAGATGTTTCTGCTCCCAACACCACCCGCTGACTTCTCCCCGAGAGGAATGAGTGGAACCATTCAAGAACAGTCTCTTCCAGACCCCCCAGGTCACACAGCCATCTCAACAGCAGCCCATGGTCCACAGTGTCAAAAGCGGCCGAGAGATCTAGCAGGACAAGAAATGTAGAACGTCCTGTGTTCATCTCCCGGCAGAGATCGTCGACCAAGGCAACCAAGGTTGTCTCGGTGTCATACCCGGGACGGAACCCGGATTGAAAAGGGTCTAGGAAACCGATGCTGACTAGATGCGCCTGGAGCTGGATCGCCACCGCCCACTCAATAACCTTCCCTAAAAAGGGAAGCTTAGAGACAGGTCGGTAGCTGGCGAGTGCGTCCACATCCAATGATGGTTTTTTCAACAGGGGGTGCACCACAGCCTCCTTGAGGCTGGGCGACAACCTCCCCTGCTGCAGGGACGCGTTAACCACTGTCGCCGGCACCATCCCCAACGTCTCCCTGGAGGCTTTCACTCCTACCCTTCGCTTCGAAGCTCCTGGAGCAGGCGGCCTACTAGGGCTGATGCAGCAGCAGCTGTTAGCGTGCCGCGATTCCATTCAACCATTTCGGAATTGCCCACGCCACACCGTGGCTTTTCTGCAGACATTCCGCTAATTCCACCGGCATTCTGCAAATTGCGGAATTGCGGGAAAATTGTGGAAACTGTCGGAAAACCGCTGTTCCGCTATTTTGTGGTGCTGACGGAATGGCAGAAGTAGCAAAAATGTCATGTTTCCACGATTTTGCGAAGCCTGTGGAAGTAGTGGAATGAAATTAGCGGAACTGCTGAAGTAGCGGAATGAAACTAGCGGAATGAAAGCCTCTGCCACGTCGTACCACTAATTGCGGAAATGCTGTTTCCGGCGGAATTAGCTACCGCTGCGACATTCCGCTACAGCCCTAGTCTACACACGCTGTCTGGATTTCCTCTCTTAAGATCCCTCTCTTCACCCCCTTCAATTGGACTTCTTCCCTTTCCACTCTGAGACTGCCCTCATCAAAATCACCAGTGACCTTCTCTTAGCTGAGTCTAAGGGTCGCTACTCCATTCTTGTCCTCCTCGATCTCTCTCTCTTCCACCTTTGACACTGTTGACCATGGACTCCTCCTGGATTCACTACACTCCCTTAGTTTCCAGGTCTCTGTTCTCGACTGGTTCTCTTTGTATCTATTCAACCGCTCCTTCAATATTTCTCTTGCTGGTACCTCCTCTACGTCGCTTCCCCTCTCTGTGGAAATTCCCCAGGACTCTGTCCTGGGCCCTCTTATCTTCTCGCTTTCCACTCTTTGTCTGAGTAAACTCATTGAAATCCATGGCTTCCAGTATCACCTGTATGCTGATGACACGCAACTCTATCTCTCCACTCCTGCGCTCTCCCTCCATCCAGTCTCTCATCGCTGTCTCGCTGCCAACTCAAGCTCAATATGGTCAAGACCGAATTCCTCATCTTCCCACCTCCCAAAAGTTCCGCTCCTACTTCCCTCTCAATTTCCATTAAGGGAGTCACCAGCCAAGCCGGTCCCTCAGGCGTGTAGCCTGGGATTCATGTTTGACTCCTCCCTCTCATTTATGCCTCAGATCCAGGCTGTTGCTAAAGCCTGTTTCTTGGTTTCGTATAATATTGCTAAAATTGGACCCTTCCTTACCGTTTCCACCTCAAAAGCCCTAGTCCATGCTCTAGTCATTTCTCGCCTTGATTACTGCAACTTCCTCATTACTGGTCTCCCATGGTCTAATCTCACCCCCTTATCTCTGTTCAACATTCTGCTGCCAAAGTCATCCACCTTGCCAAACTAGATATTACTATTGCAAAGACTGCCCTATAAAGACATTTTTTCTCTTGTTATTAAACTGCACATAGGAAAGGAAAATTAGAATTTTGGCAATCCAGACAATATGGACATGTGAATTAATTAGAGTCATTCTTTCGGTGACATTTTCTTCAAAATAAATGTTTTAATGGTACAGTTTCCACCTAAAGAACTCTTTCGGATTCCAAATAGGGCTTGTTTTATTATTGAAATTTACACTACTGTTTAATGATTGGCAATCTTGTAACACTTGCTTGGTAAACTACAAAACCAAAAACTAAAGATGAGCCCTGATGAAAATTGCAACATTTTGGAAGACATTGGTTGGCTGGAGAAGATAGTTTGAAGAACAGAGGTGGAAGGCATGACCCAAGCTGGCACTACAGCACTGACTAGAACATAATATATGCTAATGTATGCCCACTACTCTTTGGTAAAGGCTGAATAAGAAAATAACTTTTCTACCCACATGCCTTCAAATATCAGTGCTGTGTTTGGGGCAACTGGCTCTTCCCCAGCTCCTACCCCAAACTTGGAATGCTGTCTTAACAGTCTTTTTAAAATCACATTCTTCAGAACTGCTTCCATGATATTAGCTATTAGCTTCCTTTTCCCAGAACCCAGGAATAATTTGGAAGCAGTTCTGAAAAATGTGATTTTAATCTTTTAAATGACAAAATAGATCAATTCTGACTTAATCTACTCTACAGTTATGGTTGTTGGAATAAAATTATCATATGTTTGTTTATTTACTATTTATATAGAGCCAGCCTGGCAATGAACAGTCATCATTAGAGATGGGTCCCTGCCCCAAGAGGCATTCAGTCTAGTATGGACAAGGGATGGGCACATAGGGTGACATAGGGATACTCTCATGAAACTGAGAAGTTGCAGGTACATGTGCTTAACTAAGTTGCAAGTGGAGGATGGGGATCCCTACACTCTGTGGTAGCAGATTTTCTCAGCAAGAAGAAACAAGAGCAATGAAAGTAACTGTCAGCCTATTTAATTTCAAATATTCACATATTATTTTTTTCCAGAGAACCTTTTCCTTATTTGTTTTTTGTGTTTAATTTTTTATTAAATAAAGAGCAATTCCATCATGTCAAACAAGCAGCAGGAATTTGAAGCTTTAGGACAGACCTTTACTAGTTGAGCTAATGGGGAACTGTTAGTAGTAGTATGTTTTTAACTTCTATGTGAAGCTGCCGTAAACAGGAGCAGGGGAAAGCAGAGGGAGACGAGACATGCTTTGTTGATGTGCTTCACAGCTATTTGCAGAGATGTTGGCATTAAGATAAACCTCTTTTAGGGATGGTTTAGACATAATTGGTTCTGCTTAATAGGGATGGGCAAACGCAGTTCGGAAGTTCGGAGTTCGGACCGAACTCGAATAGTTCGGTTGACCGAACTGAACGTGCGAACCGAACTCAAATTCGAACGTTCGGTTCGGATGTGTTCAGTGAGTTTGGAATTTAATTTCCATTGGTTTCAATGGAAAACACATTATCGGCTGTAACGTTTTTGTTTTTTATGCTATGTGGCTGAATTTTGGGGTGCCTATACCTCCAATATTACAAAACGATTGGATAAAGGAATCCGATTTTAGAAGCAGTTGAACTATTGTATTTTGCAATATTCTACATATACATTCGTAGCTGTAACTTCTTTGCCTCACATGTAATGTAAGTGAAACTTGTCCAGTTTATACCCCTTCCCATATGTAGTATCTTTGCCAAATTTCAGAAGGATTGGGAAAAGGGTCTTGGTGGTATAAGCAATTAACATATAAATGTATGTCTGACTATAACATCTTTGTAGTCCAACCAGTGTACATAAAATTTGGCAGGGCTATATATTACACTTTCATGATCATCTCTCCCAAATATCAGAAAGATTTTATAAAGG
>QEPC01000055.1:1849801-1912375 GCA_003113815.1 Sphenodon punctatus | reverse complement strand
TGATAATTGGCCAGCCTGGATGTGTTTAAACTATGTCTCCTGACTGCTGGGATGCTATCTCAGAAGTCCCAGTTATGTTGCTTATGCCCGCCTCAGGGCCGCCCCCTATGCCCACCTCGAAACCACTACCAATTGGTCCTATAAAGCTAGAAGTTTGCAGTAATGTGTTTGGCCATTGAATGTGTCTGTCAGTCTTTGGGGTTGCTCCACATCCTTCCTCCTACAGTCTCTCTCTCGCTGCCATGCAGGGTGCCTGCCTCTGACTGGCACTGAATATGCTGATATTAATCTGAATAATGATCTTCACAGGGACAACATCAATTGCTTATATAATTGGGTCCCTTTATCAAAATCTCCTGTATGTTTGCTGAACTGGCAGGAAAGGAATTTGATACAATCTTGCCAAATATCCTGTAAACAGAATGGAATATCAAAATGTTATAGCTGGAAATGTATTTTCAGGTTAATGTCTTATACCCTTGGGACCCTTTATCCACTCTTTCTGAAAATTGGCAGAAGTATTAAGCTTATGGAGAGATGTAATATGCACAAGTTTAATGAACATTGGATGCAAGATAAAGAAGTTGTAGCCATGAATGTGTATGGAGCTTTTCTTAACATCACAACATTCAATTGCTTCTGAAATCGGTTCCCTTTATCTAATCATTCTGCAATTTGGTACACGTAGTGCACTCCATCGGGGGTACAATCTCCCCAAATCTCATCAAAAATGAATAAGAAACAAAAATATTATAGCCGGAAATATGTTTTTCAGTTTTTTCCCTTTATTTCAAAAACCAAATGTCATTTTCAGTTCCCGATTGCACCGAACTAAAGACTGAACCGAGCCCGAACAAACTGAACACCGATTCCGAACTCATTGTTCGACCCAAACCACCAAACAGCCGAACATCCGAACCTGGTTCTGTTCGCACATCCCTACTGCTTAAGTGCAGAAGCTTGGGCAAATTAACCTCCTAAAGTCCCTCCAGCACTAATATTCCATGGCTCTAAGGTAGTGGTTCCCAAACTTTTTACCTGAATGATCTCATTTTGAGACTTAAGTATAAATCCTGAAACCACAGACAGCAATGAAGACATACAACATGTATGAAATATCGATCATATGGTGTGACCTCACTTGGGGTACATCTGCTCCAAGGAATCTATTTCAGGTTCTGGAGAGGAGTGTACTTAGATCCTTCTGACCCTGTCCTCCCCCCAAACCTCCATCCTACTACTACTGTTCTCTCACATGTCTCTACCTGTGCTACCACAACCTCACATTTCTGAACCCAAAATACCATATAAATTGGAGAATTTGGGCAATATTGTGTCAAAAACTCTAACATGCAATCAGCTGAATCACTTTTGTTATGAGAGAGCTGCTTTCTTCATAGGGTTAAAATCTACCCTGATTTAAGAGTGCAACTGAATTAATTGTAATAAAACCCTTTTAAACAAGAGCTGAATCAGGCCTGCAGTGCTTTAAATAAAGGATGTGAACTGCATTGTTCTGCCAATGTGAAATTAATTGGAGTGCACTTGTATGCCTAAAAAGGTTGATTACCTATGTAAATAACAAATAGTATTTGCAAAAGAGGCCTTTTAATTGGAACATCCAAATCTATTTAATCATATTGATAAATTTTAGATTTTGGGGGAAATGTGACAATACAGCAAAAACAGCATGTACCAGTAGCTTGCAATTCAAACAATATCTTTGGGGTACACTCTAAACAGGACAAGACAATGGCTTTACAGTTCTTTTGATAATTGATAACGTAAATTAAGCTACATAAATCTCCACAGAAACAGATAAAAGGAGATCATCCTGATGCCAGTTGAATCATTAGTTATCAGACAGTCTGGAAATATTTATTTCTTTAGTCTGATGCAGCTAGCATGTTTCATCATAATTGCTCCTTTTTTCTATGCCCATATAATAAAAGTACATAATTCAGCAAAATATGCCTTTTCTCTGTAATAATAATATACCAATTTTCATGAGCACAATTATTTTTTTTCAAATGTTTATAAGGAAAGCTGAACAATAGATGTTTTTGCAAGATGCTTACCACCAAACACCCAGATTCTGACTTTTTCAAGTGTCTGTCACAAAACGATAAATACAACCATAAAATGGGTTTATAAAAAGACAGACTAAAAAGTATTGATAGTTTGTGGGGAGGTTGCAAAATGTTCGTCAGACAAAAGTCTTTTAGTAATGGCTGAATACTGTACTAATCGGGCTTTCAGCCCATACTTAGCTGCATTGTGAGTTAGCTGCAAAGTTCCACTCTAACAAATGGAGAGAGATTAAAAATTTACTCACTTTTTTCTTGCGATTTCCATCTATGCTAATTGTGGTATTTGTGTAGACTGTGATTCACGCTGGAAAAGAGTCCAATTTTGAGTTACCGTGCTCAGTTAAATACCACGTTCAGTTATACAAAATACAGCCCCTTGTATAATTTTGTGTTAGAATGATTTAACAGTGATACCTCTTAGTACATTTGAGCACTTCCTTTTAGTATACTGTATACTGTTCACATTTAAGCTGTTCAGAAAAAGACGATATACAAATTCTGTTGTGTCCTATCCTCTTGCCACAACATTGGCAATACAAATTAACAAGAATGCAACTGGTCCTGGGTAGGTAAGAATTCTCCTGATGTAGCAGCGCTGAGATGATGGTTTTTGCTGGCATATCCAGCTTTCTGGTATTTGTGAAGCGTGAGCAGAGGGTGTTGAGACTGGAGTATGGCAAATTTCAGAATCCCCAACTTGGATACCTTCATCCGGTGAAACAACTTAGAGGAGCCCCCTGGATGATAGAATCCCCATAAGATTTAGCTCGTATGCACTTTGGATCATTTATAACCAGTTCCTTGGTGGCGCTCCCTAGTACACGCCAAGCAGATTTCTAGGTTATCATTATTTAGCAAATTGAAGCAGAATATTCTAAGCTATTTCATGATCCAGTTTACTACTTGTCCTGCACAGAAATTGGTTCAAATATAGTTTTGAGAACTGGAAAGAAGTTGAGATTAAATCTTATTTTTCTTCATTATTCCTGTCCCTTTATTGAAACAAAGCCCACATTTCCAACTCTGAATGCAATTTTGCAGATATCGGACAAAAGGTGGGCATGCAAATTAGGGTTTATATATACTTTGGGGCACTTGTGTACCTAATTTAACTCTATACTAAGATGTGCATGCACTTCTATGGATGTTTGGAAAAAAATTTCCAGTTGTGGCTAGATCTCGTAATTTGTAAGGAGGGTCTAACATTTTGCAAAACAGACACTGGAGCTATATTCTTCAGCAAGGTCCCTTAATTTGTGAAGGGGCATGAGGCTTATGGAAAAAGCTAGAAAAATATTGATATATGCTTTCTATTTTTATTAATTTATGTAAAATGTATTCATTTAATATTTAATTGTATATGTTTCTGATTGTTTTATCAATCATGCCATGCTTCTGACTGACTCCTTGTATATTGGTATGCCTCCTATTCTAGAAGATATGTGAAGGTATCAGTATGTGAAGTTAGTCTGGGTCAGGCACTTAATAAGTTGGAGAGAATCCAACAGTCCAATGGAACAATAGATTCCCTATTTAGAAAAGAGTGAAATACAGATAAGGGAACTAATTTAGTTGTTTGAACTTGAGATGGGATGAAGCAGCAAAAGACTGTTGCTACTTTGTGCAGAAGCATCATTTCATGGGCTATAAAAGTGATAATCTCTCCATGGTGCAGGATGAGCGCTGCATTGAGTGTATAATCAGACATTTCAGACAGGCTATCTCATTAAAATAATGTGAACAAATGTGAAGGATGTCATAAAGGAGCTACCAGAATTATCTAAATTGAGTTGCTTATGGAGAAAAAGCAGAGGAACTGAATATAATTTTTGAGGTGTCCAAAAGATATAGCTACTAAGGAAGAAAAAGAATGGTCTGGCAGAATGTGCGTCTTTAACAAGAAGTGCACATCTGCGATGCTCAACCTGCCGATCCCAAAGTGCTTTACAAATGTTAATGCATTCAGCTTTGAAACACAAGCATGAATTAGATATGTTTTATTATGTCCATCTTTAAAAAGCAACAGAGAATTGTAATTGTAGGAACCATGTGACGCTTATCCATAGTCCATAGGAGAACTGAGAAAAGCTCCCATATCTTCTATCCCTGTGATTTAATCATAAAAACATCCTTGCAAAGGGATGAAATTGAGGTAGGGAAAATTGAGGCTGATTACCAGGAAAAAAATGTAGCAGAGAGGTCTGTTAGTCTCCCAAAGGAAATTATAGAAGACCTGTTTGAATAATTTAAAACTAGACTGGACAAACCATTCAATGTATTAGGGAACTACTCTCCATAAGTAGAGACATGCATACTATTATTCTATGGATCCTTTTAATCTCTAATGTTTATGATAGTTATATGTAAACATATGACATATGGAGTGTATCGGTTTAGCTGTGAGATAAAAGATCAGATGGCTCTTAAAAGATCTACATCGTTAGATGTTAGACTTAACACCCTTAAAATGCAACATTTAGAAAAAAGTGCTTTAGGAAACATCTGGGATGGTTTTAACTAATTATTATGTACAATAGTATGCCTCCTTAAAAACCTGTGCCTGTCTGGAGATGCATCTAAATAAACAATAACAGCCAAAGCATGTCTTAAGCATCCCAAAAGGTAATTAGTCTGTCTTAATTCTGTAATAAGTCTTGTGCTGCCCCCACCCCCTTAGCCTTCATTCTTAAATCAGTGGCAGCTTGTTCTTCAAGAAACTGCACCCTAAATTGTGGAATAATAGTATTTACAATTCTTGTTTTTTTAATTGGCATATGTAACCATGCTAATAGCCACAGATAGTGCAACGGACTTATTATTCACTGAGTGTGTGTCCTTTCAGGGATCAGTTATTTTCCAGACCCAAATTGTCAGCAGTCCCTGACAGATTGAGTTATTATTGAGATTGCTGCAGTTATATGACCGTTTCTAAATATCTCATATTGAAGATGTAAAGGGTAGTTAAAGCAAAACCTTAATGTTTTCCTGAGTAGGCTGTGTTTGAATAAAAGTGTTGTATATAGTACAATTATAACCTTTTTGTTTCATTTTGGGATACTTTGCCACATCCACACTCCAAACTTACACATCCAAATTTAAAAACTTGATCTCCAGAACACACCGTAGCTTTCTGAATATCATTCCTTGCACTAGTTACATATGCACATACAAGTTGCAAAATGGGAAATTTCTGCTTTTGCTTCCAAAATTCAAATGGCTATAACTCATTTTAAACAATTTTTTATTTATATTTGGACACATTTCACACCTCATCCAAGTGACCCTTCCATTCTGATTTTATGATGATTAGAATGATTAACATGTTCATGATTATTACAGTGCAATGCAGGTGCCTTAACTAATTACTGAAGTATATTTAAAATGTGGCTACATAAATATATTACAGAGTACTAGAATGCTTTCCTCAATTTTGTATACAAAAGTGGAATCCATTTAAGCAGAACTTGCATAACATAAATTTCAGGAGAAGTTAAATTAATTTGTTTCCCCCAACTTCAGGTCTGTGGGGGTGTATTGCTTTTTGATCTGGATGATTGAAAGCCTATACTGTGGCTGTAAGGGCAGCAAAGAAGGTGTTCTTTGCTTTTCTCATAGCATCCACACGATCGCGTCTGGTGGAGCTGTTCCAGGTGGTATGGGGTCTTGTCAGTCCAGCCTCTCTCTGCCTGGATATGGATTTGTTCACAGCCCACTGTGACTTGATTTTGGCATTTTTTGTGGATAAAATCACTTGTATTGAGCATGACTTTGACTACGTCATTTTGGATGCAGTGGCAGAACCAGACGTAAGGAACTCCCTGTCTGGTCAGGTTTTGTGGGAGGAGTTTCAACTGGTGACACCTGCCGAGGTGTTAGGGTCAGTCCGGGCCACTACGTGCAAATTAGATCCTTGCCTGTCCTGGCTGATAAAAACTGCCAGGGAGACATTGGGGCCGGTGCTGGCAGGGGTGGTTAACACCTCAATTCGGGAGGGGAGAGTGTCAGCCTTCCTTAAGGAGGCGGTTGTCCAGCCTCTCCTCAAGAAGTCATCTATTGACGTTGATGCCCCGGCAAGTTATTGGAATGTCTCTAACCTTCCCTTTTTAGGGAAGGTTATTCAATGGGAGGTGGCCCAGCAACTGCAGGCACATCTGGATCGCACCAGTTTCCTCAATCCCATGCAGTCCAGCTTCCATCTGGGGTACCGCACGGAGACCACGCTTATGCCTTTGGTATAGCAATCGTATGACCCTACTAGTTCTGTTAGATCTATCATTGGCTTTTGATACCATGAGATGTTGGTGACACACCTGTGGGACTTGACCAGGATGGATGGGACCGTTTTACGGTGGTTCCGTTCCTACCTTACGGACCATTCCCAGCGGGTGGTACTTGGTGCCTGTACACCTTCGCCGGGGGACCTCCCGTTCAGGGTTCCACAGGGTTCCATCTTGTCCCCGCTTTTGTTCAATGTGTATATGAAGCTGCTAGGGGAGGTGGTCCGCAGCTGGGGTGGGGGTCCACTGTCATCAATATTTGGACAACGCTCAGCTGTCTTTGCCTTTTTCATCAGACCCAGGCCCTGCAGTCTCCTTGCTGTCCCGGTGTTTGGTGGCTGTGGGGGACTGGATGAGGTTGAGCTGGTTGAAGTTCAATCCCAATAAGATGGGATGTTTGTTGCTGGTTGGTGGAGCCAGTAATCTGGGTGAAGGGGAGTCACCCTCATTATTGAGGGTGTCTGTCCTCCTCTAGTTCCATCTGTGCGGAGCCTGGGTGTGGGCCTGGATTAGCAGCTGTACCTGGATCTCCAGGTGTTGGCTGTGGTCAGGGGCACCTTTCGCCAGTTGCATCTGGTGAGAAGTCTCCGCCCATGTGTATCAGATTCAGAACTCACAACCATCATCCATGCTTTTGTTACCTCAAGATTGGACTATTGCAGTGCACTCTACGTGGGGCTGCCCATGGTGACAGTCCAGAATCTGCAGCTGGTGCAGAATGTAGCAGCCCAGCTGCCTACAGGCGCAGGTCTCCGAGAGCATATTCAACCGGTGCTTTGTATTCTGCACTGGCTGCCTATTGTCTTCTGGGCCCAATTCAGGGTGCTGGTTTTAACCTTTAAAGCCCTACATGGCCTAAACCCCACTTACCCGAAAGATCGCCTCACTCCCCCCGTGTTCCGGGGTGGCCCCTGCGGTTGACCGGAGATGCCCTCTTGGAGGTCTCGCAATATTGTCAGGTCCATACAGACAGGAGGGCATTCGCGGCAGCTGCACCATCGCTTTGGAATGCTTGCCAGTGTGGGTTCACTTCAGCCCAGACCACCTGGCCTTCCGACGAAATTGCAAAACCTGACTCTTTCACCAGGCATTGTGCAGGGGGGGAGGGAGGGATGGAATAGGGTGGGTTCTGTCTCAGCTCTTTTAAATTTTTGTGTGTTTATTATTTTTATTTATATTGTTTTATTGTAAGCCACCCTGCGATGCCAGAGGCATGAGGGGCGGGGTATGAAATTTAATAATAAAATAAATAAGCAGAATTCTGAACCCCGCCAACTTTGATTTTTAAGGTATGTAGAGATCCCCACCTAGCTAAAAATATTGCAACCTTTGGGTGTATTAATTATTTTTTGGCAGTATGTGGTTAAAATACTGTTGCATATACCCTGTCGGGGTGAATCTTCATGTTGGGCAGGCTGGAGATGGATATTGGGGAACATCAGTTCTAGTCTCCATCTTACATAGCTTCTGGAGTATGAGCAGGCTTGGGTTCAGATGAACCTCCATAGTTCCATAACTGTGGGGCAGCAACTGAGAACATCTCTGTACACCTTGCTGTGTGAACTTGACAGACAGATGGTAATGCACAAGAAGACTCGGTTGGCCCCCACTCTCCTGTCATTTCGACGTTTTTGTAAGACCTGGCTGTTCTGCCGGGCTTTTGGCGAGGGGTGTGTGGTTCGGGGGATGTATGTCTTTTTTATGTATATTGGATTTTTAACTGTGAATTGTTTTAATGTTTGAATTGTTGTTCGTCGCCCCGAGCTGCCCTGTGGGCTGTAGGGGCGGGATAGAAATCTTTTATAAAATAAAATAAGAGGGGCTCCCCGTCAGACCTAAGATACCATGATGGACCATGAGGAAGGAGGCAGTCTTTCAGCTATATGCAGCCCAGGCCATTTAAGGCTTTGTAGGTCAAAGCCAGCACCTTGAATTGTGCCTGGAAAGGTATTGGAAGCCAATGCATTCTTGAAATACAGGTGTACTGTGTTCATGGTGACTCATTCCCGAAAGGAGCTGGGCAGTTGCATTCTGCACCAACAGTTAGGAACCTGGAAAGTACCAAGACTGCAAGATCTGGGTTGAATGAAAAAGATGATACTGGAGCAGCAACCAAGAACCACCTCTCTGCGGGCCCTTGTATGAACAAGATTGGCAGGTGGTGCCTGCAAGAGAGTTCTCCTGGCCGACCGCATGGGTCACGGAGGAGCATGGTAGGAAAGGTGGTCTTTCAGATATGTGGGGCCCATGCCATGTAGGGCCTTAGAGGCAAAAAAACCAGAACTTTGAATTGTGCCTGGAAAGCCATAGTTAGCCAGTGCAGACTTAAAGCACCAGGTGTAATGTGCTCACGGTGACCCATACCTGAAAGGAACCAGGCTGCTGTTTTCTGCACCAACTGCAGCTTCCAAACAGGGAAAGTTAGAGACAGGGCTATAGCTGGTCAGGGAGTCGATATTCAAAGATGGTTTCTTAAGCAAGGGTTGGACTTTCCCATTTTTAAAGGTGCCCAACAATCTCCCCTCCGAAAGGGAGCCATTGACAACCTCAGCCAGCAACGGCCCCAACGTCTCCTTGCTGACTTTCAGCAGCCAAGACAGGCAAGGATCTAATTCACAACTGATTGCCCACATTTCTTCAAGTGCATCCTCCATACAAACAAACAGGACAAGGCTGAGCTTCCACAACCTCAAAATGACTCTGCAGGTAAAGTAGCAGCACCCACGTTGTGGTGATATGAGCAATTTTATCTGCAAAGTAATTAATTAAAATGTCACAGCACACAATAGATGACTCTAGTTCACGGCAGAGAGACACTGGATTAACCAGGCGATTCATCACCCAGAACATCTCCAGAGAAGACTTTGCAGATGCTGTGATAGCAGAGAAGAAAGCTTGCTTTGCTGACATTACAGCAATGGCACACTGAATTAACCAGGCCATTAATCCTTCAAAAATTATCTATGCTGCAGTAGGTTGGCTTCAGCACAAGTCGAGTGCCACCTGCACTCTACCTTTACATCCACCGCCTACCCTCCCACTCCAACCGCCTCAGGCCTCTTGTGTACCAGGGAGACCTATGCTCTTGCAGCAGTGGGAGTGGGCACCTGGGTGCAAATATGTCAATGGCAGTTGTCAAAATTTCATTCTACAAGGCAAACAGATCATCAACAGAGTAGCTATCAAGGTCAGTGGGTAAATACCCCAAGGAGTTCTGGAAACCAATTGGATCCATTAACATCCAGGGCAGACCAGACTAACTGGTCCACCACCCTACTGAGGGCATAGAAGGGTAGGGAGCTGGAACTTCAGAAGGTGATGGTCCAACCATGACAACGGTGTTGTAATAACCGCCCCAATAATCTGAACCCCTGTTTCCAATCTGATGTAAAACATGTTCCCTGCTTCATGTGTCAGGCCAAGTGATATTTGGGATAGACTCATGGTTGTCATGGAGACCATGAAGTTCCACTAAGGCCCCAAAAGTTTAGTCTCAACTTGTATGTTGATGTCACCCAAGACTAAGTCTGCGACCTCAAGACCTCTTCTGAGACCAGCTCAGACTGCTCAGCTAGGTTACCTGCTGTGCAGCAGGGTGGTCGGTACACCAGCAGAATCCCCAATCTATCCCCGACCTCTAACACAAAGTGGATGCACACTAAACTAGATGAATTAGCCATGGGATACCTTCAAAAAGCCAGGATGTATTTAAAGAACACTTCCAGTCCACCCTGGTCCCCAATCCTAGACTGATGCTGCACTGAGTACCTCGCTTTCACCATCTGGTACAGTATAGGCCCAGATGCCTCATCCAGTTAGGTCTCTGTAATGCACATGAGGTCAGTGGCCTCATCTTGAATAAGATCAGAGATGGCTGATTTATTTTTCACTGACCTTGCATTAAGCAGCGCCCCACTGGCCTCAACCTGGAGGAGTTCCATCCCGACATCAGATTGAGGTATATTCAAGTACAAACAGACAGTACTACAGCTATGGTCTATGTAAACCATAAAGGGAGTGGGGGCAGGTCCAGATCGTTGCAGGTAGAAGCAATATGACTCTTCCGTTGGGCAGAATCTCACCTACTTCTCTGAAATCAGTCCATATCTGGGGAGTGCTCAACAGTAGGGCTGCACCAAATAGGCAATCTGAGTACTTGGATTGAGTTCTGAAATTCCAAAGACCATGACCAGGTCCTTGGTCAGAACTTTGAACTTTTTCTGAGTACCCAGAAATCAGAATTTCAGACCAAACTTTGGAACTCAGAAACACTTTAATTAAACTCACATTTAGGGAAAAATGCATTGGGGAGCTTGACCAGAAGTGCAATAGCTAAGCTTTCCCCTCCCTAAAGAGGTGAATGTCTAAAAGGACAGATTATAAAAACAGTGTTAGCAGGTTGAAGGTCAACATCTTTTCAGGTCATGGGTGACTGACCCAAAAAGTCAGTAACTCAGCTCCAGTTTTTACTGGTTTTTCCTTTTTGTTGGGAACCCTGTTTCACCAGGCAAACAAATTGTCCAAGGAGCTGAAAATTAATTAACAAATTGCCCCTTTTCCTCCCCAGAGTGTATCTGAACCATTAATTTGCATGCCATGGGGCTATTCATGCTTGTACATGCAAATTAGAGTTGACTCTAGCCCCTTGCATGCAATTTAATGGTTCGGATACATGCTGGGGAGGAAAAGGGGCACTTTGTAAGCTATTTAAAGCCATTTTCCGCTCCTTGAACAATAGAAAATTTTGTTTCCCTAGGGAAACAAGGGTTCCTGACAATAGGAAGGCAAAACAGTAAACACTGGAGCTGAGTTATTGAACTTTTTGGGTCGCTCACTATGACCTGAAAAGATGTTGCGCATGTTGCCCTTCAACCTGCAAACATTGTTTTTACAATCCATCTTTTTAGACATTCATCTCCTTAGGGAGGAGAAAACTTAGCTATTGTAGTTTTGGTAAGCCCCCCCGTTGAATGTTCCCTAAATGTGAGTTTAATAATAAATAAATCCCTGCTCCCCTAAGCGCCTTCGTCCCTTCTCACTTGCTGCCCCCCATGCCTGGAACTCCCTCCCTGTCCACATCCGCCTTGCACCCTCCCTTCATACCTTCAAATCTCTCCTTAAAACTCACCTCTTTCGCTCTGCTCTGTCTGACTCTTTATCCTGCTGAGCCACTATTCCTATACCTACGATCGGTTTACCCTTATCCTTGCAACATGGACCTGCCTGCTGTCATTCTCATCGTAACCAAGCCAAGTACGTGCACTTGAGACCTCGCATCTTCATGAATGTTAGACCCCTTGTCTATCCCTATGTTCCCCTTCCTAAGTCTCTCCCCCAGCTCCTGTCTCTCAGATTGTAAGCCCTAGGGGCAGGGACCGTGTCTATTTTATTACTTTGTAAAGTGCCAGGTACACTGCTTGCGCTATATACATGTTTGTTAATAATAATAATAATAAATAAATAACAGAAAAGCTTGCTCTCTGCCTATTGCCTGATAAGCAGCAGAGATGAGAACAATCATATTGGTCACTCTGCCCAGGCAGATGGTGGTGTCTCCATCACTCAATTGAGGTTTCCAACATTTTCTGGGTACTGGCCTTGGTATTCAGTACTTAGAACTTTGGAATTGTGGAACAGAATCCCCGGTAAATTCCAAATAAAACCAGGGACCAAGTTTCAGCTCTGCTCAGTAGTCAAGTGGAGTCTGAGCAGACAGAAGATACACCCAGGGGAGAGGGCACTGTAAACACAAGCTTTCCAGATGATACACAGGAATTGGGCAGGCCTTCTATGGATTTGTTCGCATCCTACAACAACCACAATGCCATGATATCTCTTAAGAACAAGGGATTGAAAGGCATTGGGGGTGGACACCTTACCCATCCATGGCTGAAAACCCTCTTATATGCATTCCTGCCCATTCTTCTAATCTTGAGGGTTCTACAATGGACAAGATAAGAGGAAGCTGAACTGATCTTAGTAGCACGACTTGATAAGCCTGAGTGTTCAGAACTACCTCACACTACACCGAGACCTCCTTTTGCAATGGCTGAAGCACAACTTGATAAGCCAGAATGTTCAGAACTCTGTCCCACTACACCGAGACCTCCTTTTGTATAGCCTGGACCCGTAGTCCCTGTAGCTAACTGCCTGGAGGTTGAAAGGACACCGCTAGGCAGGCTACTGAGGAAACCCACCCTGTTTTCATCTCAAAAGTTATCCACAAATAGGATTTATGGAGCTACGTGGTCAAAATTTGGGAAATGGTTCTCCTCCAATGGGTACAGCCCAGCACAATGGGTGCAGCACAGGAGAGGTGCTAAGATTTCTTCAATCAGGTCTAGAAATGGGCCTGAAGACAAATAAACTAAAGACACAGGTGACAGCCCTCTCCAGCATCATCACTTATAGAGATCCCTTCCCCATTTCATCGCACCCCCATGTAAAGAAGTTTGTACGGGGCAGCTAAACTAATCTGTCCCCCAGTACACCACCACTTCCCAACTTGGAAGCTGAATAAAGTCTTCAGAGCCCTCATGAAGCTGCCCTTTGAACCTTTGTCCAAGGGACCCCTGCTGTTCCTATCCATTAAAAACCTTTTTTAAGCGGCCATCACCTCTGCTAGGAGGGTATCAGAGCATGGAGCACTATCCTCAGATCTAGAACTAAAGATTTTTCATAAAGAAAAGGTGGTACTTATTTTATTTATTTATTTATTTAAAATTTAGATCCCGCCCCGGGGCGGTGAACAACATTCAATAAAAATATAAAATTTTTATAAACAATTTAAAATTACAATATGTAGAAATCCTGCCTTTATTCCCCAAATCAATTCCTCTTTCCATAGGGAGACCAAAATAAACTTACCATCTTTTTGCCCCAGGCCTATCTTATCCAGGGAAAAAGAATGGCACTCCTTAGACATCAGGAAAACCCTTAAGGTGTACCTCTCCCAAACCAGTTCCTTTGGAAAGGATTCAGCTCCTTTTGTAGCTTTTGGAGTAAGGTGGAAGAGGGAAAAGGTGGTGAAGTCCACTCTTACTAGGTTGCTGAGGACGTGCATCTTTGAAGCCTATGAGGCTGCTGGTTTGCCACCTTGTGAAGGTGTGATGGCTCACTCTCTTAGAGGAGCAGCTACTAACTCAGTTCTCTTAATAGAGATTCTCTAGAAGAGATAGGTAGAGTCGCCACTTGGTCCTCGGTTCATTCGTTTACGAGGCATTACAGGGTAGACTCTTTAGTATTTGCTGAGGCGTGCGACAGAGGGTTTTACAAGACTGCGTCTAGTGGGATATCCGTCAGGGATGGGCACCTGTTTGTGGACTAAGTGGGAATCTGCCCTCTCTAGGGAAAGCACTTCTTTGGAACTTCCCATTTGTCCAGGCTGCCCACTGTGTGCTGGGAGACAGGTGAGTTTCCACTTACCAGTGAATTCTCATTCTTCTCCCTAGCAGAGTGGGCAGCGTGGCCCCACCCTGTACAGATTCCTTTATGATACTAGTTAGTAACCTGTACGCTTCTTTGGATGTGGGAGGGTTCTCTTGGTTGGGAGCCTCCCTGTTCTTTTCTGCTGTTTCTTTATCTCGTTCTCACTTGTGGTTACAGTAGTTCTATTAGCTTTTTAGTGTTAGTTAGTTTTTTGACTAGCTTTGACAATCTCATCTTCAGTAGCTACAGTAGGATGGCCTCTCCTGCTAGCTAAGGAGGATCCTGGATCATTGGATCCTGTCTACAGCAAGTGAGGAGGAACAATCCCATTCGTCCAGGGAGAAGAACGGGAATTCACCAGTAAGTGGAAATTCCCCTTATCATCCAAAAATAATTCTGACGTTTCATATGACTCTCGCATATTTATCATCAAATGCTTAATGCCTTACTTGCTCAGTCTATTTGCTAAAACAAGCTTGTTAGCCTGATTTTCAGTAATCCCACTAACTGACTCCTGCCCAGACAACAGAAAATAATAATACAGCTTGCTGTTCTGCAGCAAAATTATTTCCCATTGCTAGTAAAAAAAAAAAAAAAAAGTGTAAAAGGAAGCTAAGCATTTCCTTTAGGGGAGAGGATGCATGCAGTGTTAAGGTGCCTTTTTCCAGTCATTCTTACAACTCTGCTTTTAATTTTTAACAAGTGGTCCTTGATGGGGCCACGGACCATGTGTGTATTATGGAAACCTGGCTGGACAAGGAGGCGGGGCCAATTCTGGCTGACCTTGTTCAAGCTGTGTATGCCATGCAGCACCAACCCCGCACTGGGGGTCGGAGTGGTGGTGTAGCTAATATTTTTAAAGAGACATGGCCTGTTAGGAGGTATGCAGTCCAGGAGATTCCAGGGATCGAGGCCCTCCATGTGATGTTCGATTTGGCTGGAGGCAATCTTGGGGTTCTGCTGGTGTACCAAGCCCCTTCCTTTGCCGCTCTAGCCGCCTACCTGCCTGTTTCGTACACCGCAGCCCCTCAGTAAACCAAAGGGCCCTGCGATGATGAGACAGAAGTAGAAGATGTCTCGGAGCTACCCTGTCAATGGCCTCCCCAAGCAAGATGTTCTAATCTCGGACGAGTTCATCAACAGAGTGGCCGTCAAGGTCTAAGGTTAAATCCCCCAGGGCCTCCTGGAACCATTGAGGTTCCATCAGCCTCCGGGGGCGGACCAACCTAACTGTTCCATTCCCCTTCTGGAGGTGGTGTGCTAAGAAGCTAGCCTGTAGGAGGTAATGATCCGTTGATGACAAGGGCGTGACCCTCACATCCCCCACTACCAAATCACCCACCTCAAGGTCAGAACAGAATACCAGGTCGAGGGTATATCCCCCCCACATGGGTCAGGAAGTTGACAACTTGGGACAAGTCCATGGTTTCCATGGCGGCCATGAACTCCCACTCTGCTCCTACAAGGCTGGCATTGGCATGGACGTTGAAGTCCCTCAGGACCAAAGTCCTGGAGGAGCCCAGCACCACCTCCGAGGCCAACTCTGCTAGAGCAGCAAGGGATGCTGCCAGACAGTAAAGGGCCCGGTATACCAGCAGCACCCCAGCCAAATCAAACACCACATGGAGGGCCTCAATACCTGCAATCTCCTGAACTGGATACCTCCTGACAGGCTAGTCTTCTCTAAAAACAATCGCTACACCACCTCCCAGGCCGCCTGTGCGGGGCTGGTGTTGCACGGCATACCCGGCCGGAACGAGATCCGCTAAAGATGGTCCAGCCAGGTCTCCGTAATACACGCGAGGTCCACAGCCCCATCCAGGATCAAATCCCAGACAATTGGGGCCTTGTTTACAATGGACCTCGCGTTTAACAGCAACAGCCCCCCACAAGCAGACCTTGGACCTGGCTCCTCCCTCCACCCCAGCAGGGGATGATACGCTGCACCTCCTGCAGGCACCTAGGTCCCCTAGGGGCGCAAGCCATCCAACCCCACGGACCATACCGTCCACGTCCAAGAACCACCCAAATGGCCGTTGCAGTAGTCCAGCCTTGAGGTGATGAAGGCATGAATGAGGGTGGCCAGGTCAGCTCTGGAAATGTATGGACGCGGCCTCCGCACCAGATACAGCTGGCGGAAGGCGGCCTTAACCACCGTCTCCACCTGCCGATCTAGGCGGAGATCTGAGTCCAATAACACTCCCAGACTCCGAACCTGCTGGGTTATGGGAGGGCGGACCCCCTCTAAGAGGGGAGCCCTTGCCCTACCCACCGCCATCACCTCCGTCTTATCAGGATTAAACTTCAGTCTGCTCTGCCATAACCAATCCGCCACGGCCTCCAAATTTTGGGACAGCACTGAGACGGCAGGACCTGGGTCGGATGAAAAATGAGGTATCCCTCTAACCTTGGCCACTTTTGATACCGTGGACCATGGGCTGCTGTTGAGACGGCTGCGTGACCTGGGGGGTCTGGACGGGACTGTTATTGAATGGTTCCGCTCATTCCTCTCGGGGAGAAACCAGCGGATGGTGTTGAGAGCTGAAACATCTTGCCCCCGTGTCTTGTCCTGCGGCATTCCTCAGGGTTCCATCCTGTCTCCATTATTATTTAATGTATATATGCAACTCTTGGGGGAGGTCATGAGAGGGTTTGGGGTGCGATGTCACCAATATGCTGATGATACTCAGCTGTACCTCTCTTTTTCAGCTGACCCAGTGCTTTCTCAGTGTTTGGAGGCCATGGAGGAATGGATGTGGCAGAGCAGACTGAAGCTCAACGCTGATAAGACGGAGGTGATGGTGGTGGGGAGAGCGAGGGAGGTGTCGGCCCCCCTGATTGGGGTGGGGGTTCGACCTCCTATAGCTCAGCAGGTTCGGAGTCTGGGGGTGATATTGGACTCAGGTCTCCGCCTGGATCGACAGGTGGAGGTGGTGGCGAGGGCCGCCTTCCGCCAGTTATATCTGGTGCAGAGGCTGCATCCATATGTCTCTGGCCCGGACCTGGCCTCCCTCATCCATGCGTTCATCACCTCGAGGCTGGACTACTGCAATGCACTCTACGTGGGGCTGCCCTTGTTCCTGGTTCGGAGGCTGCAGCTAGTGCAGAATGCGGCAGCCCAGCTCCTGATGGGGACAGGTCATCGGGAGCATATAATACCTGTGCTCCGGAGTCTGCACTGGCGTGCCGAGCCAGGTTCACGGTATTAGTATTGATCTATAAGGCCCTTCACGGTCTCAGCCCCTCGTACCTCAGGGACCACCTCGCCCTCCGCACCCCAGAGCGGCTCCTTCGGTCTGCCGGGGGTGCCTCCTTGGGTGCCCCCTGTGTTAAGCGGGGGGCCACAATGGAGAGGGCATTCTCGGTGGCCAGGCCGCATTTATGGAACTCCCTCCCGGAGGAAGCCCATCTGGCCCCAAGTTTGCTGGCCTTCCGCTGTTCTCCCAAGCCTTCGGAGAAGGGGAAGGGGGGTGGGATAAATGTTATGGGGGGGGTTGGTTTTTAGGATTTTAGATGTTTTAATTTTTTTGAATTAGTGTTAATGTTTTAACTGTGTTAAAACATGGGCATGAGGGGGGTGGCTAAGAAATATAAATAAATAAATAAACAAGTGGTTCAGTTGAATGTGAAGAAAGATATTTAATTCTCCAGTGATTTTTAGCAGGAATTCTTCTGTGATGCTGTCACAATTATAATTCATCAGTTGGTATTGAATTCAAAAGAAGATATAGTAAAGGAAATAATGTAATAATGGTATCGAGCTGGTATTGGGTTTAGACTGAATGTTACTGAAAATGGTCATAGGATGAGACTGTGCAACCGTGAAATTACAAAGGAATCTCAGAGCAAAATTTAAAGCATGGTATTGGAATTGGAAAACATGAAGGTACACTTATTGATAGCCATATCGGCCAAGTGATGGGATTATGATTAGTGCTGATAGGCATATATTAATCATGTTACTTAGAGAAATTATTATTACGATAATTGGAAGGGCAAGCTTTTGGATTTGTATATGCTGAACTGTATGGCATAAAAGAAAATTAATTAGATACTTAAGGGAGGTGGAGTTACATTTTTCTTTCGGTCCCCCTGTAAGATAATTTAACATTGGGCTTTCTGGTAGACTTTGCTGTACATTTTGGAAGTAAGGCTACCAATCTTGAGTATGCCACTGGTGGAAAGGCTGTAGGGTGACATGACATACACATTCTGTGTGGGGCTGCCCTTGAAGATTTTGTGGGGGCTGCAGCTTGTGCAGAATACAGCGGCCTGTCTCTTGACAGGGTGGGCCGGCGGGAAAACATTACACCAGTGCTTCACACTGCTTGTACTGGCTGCCAGTAATGTTCTGGGCACAATTCAAAGTGCTGGTTTTGACCTATAAAGACCTAAATGGCCTGGACCCTACATATCTAAAGGACTGCCTTCCTCTTTATGTCCCTCCATGGCCTCTGAGATCAGCCAAGAGCTTCCTCTTGCAAGTTCCATTGTTGGCCTAGATCCATACAACCTGGGCACACAGAGAGGCATTCTCAGTGGCAACTCTCTTCCCCTGGAGGTCCACCTAAGCCCTAGTTCGAGCATCATCTGGAGGCAGTGTAAGACCTGTTTATTTGGCAGGCATTTAATGGGCAAGGGTAGATCCGGGGGTGGGGAGGTGGGTTGTGCTATAATGTATTTTATGGATTTTACTTTGTATTTTATCTTTTTATGATGTTGGCCACCCTGAGCCTTAGGATATAGGACAGGATAAAAATAGAAATAAATAAATTCCTACTTGGAAGAACAAACACTGCTTCCTGATAATACTATAGCTAGTAGTTACCTGAAACGGGTCTGGATAGGAGGTAATATGAAGTAGTATTGAAAGGAATTTATGCTACACCTTGGAAAAAAAGTCAGATAGTTGCTGCAGCATGTGCTTCTCCAGAGCCATAAGAAAAGGTATCTGATTCAGCCAGAATCTTTATCAGTGGCTTTTGCTTCAGATCTCTAATTTCTTTCAGAGTTGGGGTGTTTTCATGATCATGACTGCAGCAGGGTTGCTAATCAGAAGGAACTGCTGGGGAGTAAAAGTCTCTCTTCGGGTTTGTTCTGACAGGCACTGGATATCTCACCACATAACACTTGCAACCGTTCCAGCTGGCGAGGGTAAGCATTACATTTAGTTGCACAAACCCCGAAGCAACCCTCGGAGGGAACATGAGTTTGCTAAGGTGTGTTCTCTGAAACATACTGGGAGAAATACTCTGCAAACCCACTGGACAGCCATAAACACCCCACAAAAGTGACATATGTTTATTGACAGCCCCCTGCCACATGTCATTGGTCAGCCAGACCACCAGATGTCACCAGTGGGTTCTGCCTTGTTAATTGCACCAGCACAGTGTCTCAGGGCTCTTCCTTGTTGAGTCCCAGAGGGAGCTGCCCTCCATTTTCACTGTACGGAGCTCAGAGGTTGCCAGGGGTCTGGTCACCGTTTGCTGCAGCGGCTGTGGCTCGCTTGTCTATTTCACTCTGGAGCACAGCAGCATGATGCTCTTGTCTATTTCACTTCCCAGCTCGTTTACAGCTCTTGTATATTTCACTCCAAGGCTTCTTATGCTCCAACTTGTCTGCTGAACCTGAGCAGAGGGCTATAGCTCTCTGTTTTTATGCTGTTTCCCAATGGTCAAAGTCCATTAGGTGGCAGCATAAACATAGTTTGACCAAATTGCTCTGCCAATGCAACACACACACACCCAGCTTTGCCAAAACGTTTTCAACCATAGTAGCCAATAGCCAGGTGCGCTACCAGTCCTATGATGACACATGGCCAATACTGGCCAGTACTTGGTCACATGCAACCAATCCTAGCTAGGCATCTGCCCAGCTCTTTAAAATTTTCAAAACATTTGGCGTGTGGTCTACAGACTTCACGGATGCCTTTACTGCAGCTATGGATGCCGAGAACTTCACGGTGCTTGTTATCATGCTCCACACCTTCATGACTGGTGCTGAGCAGAACCTGTGAGCAATCCAACAGATTCAATCCACCTGTTTTGTTGGTTTGATGAGATTTCTAGGCACAGACGGGCACTTGCTTGATCTGTGACCGTGGTAGTGGGATGCACCAGAACACGGAGGTGGTTCCTGCTTCAGTACTGTGCGCTTGCCTTCCCCTGGCAATAATGGGTCATGCTAGGGAGGATCAAAGTCGTGTTAGGGCAACTGATACGTACTGAGAGTTACCTCTCAGGAGACATGGCTTCAGTCACCAACGCCCTGCACATGGCTGTACCCACTGAGAGACTTGATGAAAAGCACAGGCTGGTGGGAGAACATGCCATCCTCATGGGGAGATGCTGAGTGGATCTCCAACTTCAGAATGCCCCATCACCTCATGCTGCAGATAGCTGAGATCCTCAGGCTTGAGCTGGAGAAACAGAGCACAGTGATCCGGTTGCCCATCCCCGTGGAGAAGTGCATGGCCATTACCATCTGGAAGCTTGCCACTCCCAGACTCCTGCCATTCTGTCAATTTGGTGTTGCAACCTCCACGGGAGGACACCATCCTAATCGAGGTTTGCACTGCAATTCTGAAAGTGCTGCTGGACTAGGTGGTGTGATTGACTGACCCCCACAGAGGTAATGAAGGGCTTTTGGTGGGAGGGGTTCTTGAACTGAATAGGGGTGATTGATGGGAGCCATATCACCATCATCTGCCCACCCCATAGCAAGGATGGCTACTTGAACCACAAGGGATTCTTCTCCATGGTTCTCCAGACCATAGTGGACCACTATGCCTGGTTTGTGGATGTGCTGGCCAGGAACAACCATGACGCCTGTATCTTCCACCAATCCCCCTTCTTTGGGTGCATGTGTACTGGGGACTTTGGACACACACACACCCGAAACATACATTGAAGGGGTGCTCATGTGGTCTGTTCTCTGGGACCTTGCCTATCTACTGAAAACCTGGCTTATGAAGGCCTTCAGTGTTGCCCACACTCCAGAGCAAAACTACTTCAACAGGCAACTCAGTGCCACCCACTCTGTTGTGGAGAGGACTTTTGAAGCAGTGCTAGAGAGCAATTCTGTCCAGGATTGATTTCCAGCTGGAGACCGCTCCCCTGCTAACCACTGCTGCCTGTGTTCTCCACAACATTAGTGAGACTGGTGGGGTCATGTTGGAGACTCCCCACCCTCAGTTAGCTTTGGCAAGGCAGTGCCCCTGTTCAGGACCAGCTGAGCAAAGCAGAGCAGTGCATTGCTGGAGAAATCCAGGGTACCTTGTGCCAGCACATCAACCACAATGCTAACACAAACACCCAGCCTTAAGTGACAGTTTACTGAACAGTAATAAATGCTTTTAAATGTTCAATAAACCCTTTAAAACAGTTTCCTGTGTCACTGTTTCTCCCTCTGCCCCATCCAGTCCCCCTCCCATGCTGTTTCCTGTCCGTTCCTTCTGCATTTCTCTATTGACATTTGCAGACAAGCCAGCTGCAGCCCTGAAGCTCTTAATTTTCCTATTGGGATTAACATGCTAGCCTGCTCTGGGAATGTCAATAGGAAGCACAGAGGCACAGGTGTGCTGCCAGCTACTATACCCCGCCCTCAAATGCAAGTGCATCTGACCACCAGCCCCCAAAGTGGCTTATTGTTATGCCATACCACCATTCTCCACTGCCCCCACAAACACCCAAACTTCCCAACTTTCCCAGAACAAGCACGGAAAACATGGATTGTGAAAAATACAACTTTAGTTAAGAATATAAATTTTAATTTTAACTTTATTTACTGAATTTCAGTGAACTTTAATTATTTTAAAAGTTCATTTATGAAGAAAGTCCATTTATTTCTTTTTCCACCTACCCCTTTTGGGGGCAGCAAGGCATACACTCTTGCGGGGTGGTGGGACTGGTGGGGGCGCATTTTCCTCCTCCTCCCGCAGATCCAGCTGTGGAGGTTGTGTGGGAGTGTCCCCTGGAGTTGTGCTGCTCATGGTGGGACTGGTGGCAGGGGAGGCGTGCTTAGCCCATGTGGCATTCAATGACATGAGTGCAGGATGGAGAGGGCTCAGGTGCTTTGGCTGAGGGGCTGATTGCTGGGGAAACCAGAGCGGGCTGTCAGGATCCTGGTGTGGGGGTGTGAACTGCCAATGGCAGTTGGTGGAGGGCACCTGCTCCTGAGCAACAGTGCTTGCGGTCGAAGCACCTACATGCTCGAGAAGGGAGGTCTGGATATGGAGAGATTGGGACAGATTGTCATTAGTCTGTACCAAAATATCTGCCATATCCTTGCTCACTTTCTCCAACATGCTGTCCAACATCTCAAGCTGCTGCCAGAGGCGGGCCCAGTACCTGTCCTCCTGCTGGCTGTCCAAGTGGGCCTCAAATGCAAAAGCCTTACATTCCACAGTGTTCTACCTCAGAAGCTGCCTGTGCTTCCTGGTCATGCCCTGAATCACATCCCAGATCTCATTTGCCTGCTGCATGGTCTCTCCGGGCCCTTGCCAAATAATTTTTAAATTTTATTTATTTATTTAAATGTATACCCCACCGTTCCCAAATGGCTCAGGACAGCTTACAAAATAGATACATATAATACATAAAAAATGACTCCCAATCTTTCCCCAAAACACTCCCCAACCACCCCCCTCAAACCTCCACTAAAACCCCCATTATTCTTTTATTATTCTTTACTAAAAAGAAAGGTCTTGCACCACCTCCAGAAGATGTCCAGGCTCGGGCTCAAACAAACAACTGGGGGAAGGGAGTTCTATAGCACTGGGGCAGCACCGAGAACGTCCCCTGCGAGCCCTCACTGTACAGACAAGACTAACAGAGTGTACCCACAGGGAGAAGCTCCAGGCCGATTGCATGGGCTGCAGTGGGGCATGGAAGGACAGGCGGTCTCTCAGATATGTGGGGCCTAGACCCTTTAAGACTTTAAAGATCAAAACCAGCACCTTGAATTGTGCCTGAAAAGCTATAGGGAGTCAGTGCAGACTTCGGAGCACCGGTGTAATGTGCTCCCAGTGCCTCGCCCCCAAAAGAAGGCGAGCCACTGCATTCTGCACCAGCTGCAGCTTCCAAACAGTCATCAAGGGTAGCCTCATGTAGAGCGCATTGTAGTAGTCTAGCCTTGAGGTAATGAAAGCATGGATGACAGTGGCCAAATTCGAATCGGAAAGACAAGTTCGCAGTTGCCTCTTCACCACATGGAGTTGGTGAAATGTGCTCCTGGCCACCACCGCAACCAGACAATCCAGGCTCATCAAGGGGTCCAGAAGCATTCTGAGGCTGCGAACCTGACTGACAAGAGGGGCCCAGACTCCATCAATAGCAGGAGTCCCAGTCCCCTCTGGCCAACCATCATCACCTCAGTCTTGACTGGATTCAGCTTCAATCGGCTCTTCCTTATCCAGTCCCCAACAGTAGCCAGGTTTTGGGTAAGCACTGACACTGCAGGCCCTGGGTCGAATGAAAAAGAGAGGCAGAGCTGAGTGTCGTCAGCATACTGATGGCACTTCACCCCAAACCTCCGAATGTCCTCACACAGTGGCCTCATATACAAGTTGAAAAAGAGGACGACCGAATACAACCCTGAGAGACCCCACAGGCAAGGTCCCGAGAGGATGATGAGAAGTCCCCATCACCACTCTGTGACCTCCCCGACAAGAAAGAGTGGAACCACTTGAGCAATCCCACACACCCGTGCCAGGTCCCACAGTCATGTCAACAACACCTCATGGTCAACTGTATCAAAGGCCACTGAAAGATCTAACAGGATCAAAAGGGTAGAATTCCCCCCATCAATCTCCAGGCGCAGGTCATCGACCAAGACCAGAAGTGCAGAATCTCCATACCCAAGACGGAAGCCCGACTGAAACAGATCCAGAAATCTGATGGTGTCAAGGTGAGTGTGGAGCTGTTGGGCAACCACCCATTCAATAACCTTTGAGGGAAGGTTAGAGACAGGCCGATAGCTGGCAGGGGAGTTAGCATCCAAAGATGCCTTTCATTACCAGTTGCGGAACCACAGGTCCTGGTTGTGTTGGGCGTTTGTTGCTGGGGGTTCTGTCTGTGTCCATTGCTGGGGCAAACCTGTAACAAGGAAAGCCATTAGTTCAGACTGTGGAGGTCTGTGGGGGAGTGCCACATCCCACTTCAGTGTTTCAGTCCCTTCCTGCCCTTTCTCACGCATTTCAGCGGCCGCCCTTTTCCCCCAATTTACGACCTCCTGTCCACCCGAAGGGAAGCATAAATTAATACCTGGCCTTTTCTTCTGCTGTGGTGGTTGCTGTGGGAGGATCTCAGGAGCACGTGGTTCTCCTCTGGCGATCACTGCAGAGGAGTAAAGAAGTACAAAAATAAAGAACTACCATTTCGGCTTACAGGCCCTCACCCACAAGCCTGCTTCCCTGCCATGGTGCCTTTCCCACCCGGTATTTCAGCCTCCACCCACCTAATGAAGGACATACAGAAATCAAGTGCTTACCATTCACACCCCATGCTGTTGTGTCCCAGGGATTTTCATATTGCTCCCTGAGCTCTCATGGCCACCTGGCAACACAGTTAAGAAAAAACAACATGTAAGCAGGCTGCATTCCCATCTGTGGTGGCAGCAGAGGGAGGGGCGAAGGAAGACGCGACAGCGCGGTAGAGCCGGTGCGAATGGGGATCTGCTGCGGCTTCTCTCGCCCATGTCAGGACAGGATTTTGAATACTGTCCATGTAAATCCCAGCTCAATGACAAGAGGTCCAGGTACTTACTCAGGCAAAGGAGGCGATAAAACCATTGTTCACACCCACAACTTTAAATGTAACTGAACAAGAATACAGAATCATAGTTATAAATGTATAGATTATTTTTGGCTAATTTTTTTAAAAGTTATTACTATTATGTTTTTTTAGCCATAAAATTCCACAGAATCACATGATTCTAAAATACCTACAAAAGTGTAGCATACCATTCCCTGGACAAAAGAATATTCTTTACAAGAGCAAGGTAAAAGGTGATTGTCGATTTGTTTATCCTATCAAATTTATTTTCGTATAAGGTGGTATGTGAATATAGATAAAAAGCTAATACTGAAGCATTTTCAAGCAGAGTAATATTGACTGCATAGGAATAAACCTGCAATTCTCTGTCTAAATATTAAGCAGCAACATTTTGACCTTTTAGTGGAAGCAATACACTATTCTACTGTGTTAACTTTCCTTTCAAGATCTCTGCCATACTGTTATAAATTGTGCTTTGACCTTTGAGACCTTTTTTTTTTAAAGTTGGCCTCTTACAGTTCTGCATAGCACCTGACCTACCTCCAAGAATAAAAATTCCTTTGTATTCTAAGGTATCTTACCTTCTCTGACCAGTTTGCCATACTTCCTGCTAAATCTTACAGTAGTAAACAGAATCTTTTGAAATAGGAAGTGCAGTAATGATTATTTAACATTTAAAACAATAAATGACAGAATGGTATTTTTTGTTTCCTATTACTGCCATAATAGTTTTTGTCTCTATGCAGAACTGTCCAGATTTTTTTTTTAATTGCTAAAGATTCAGTATCTTCCATGTAGGGTCTTTGCTTTAAGACAATCATCGTCATGGTCCTGTTATTGTAAAAGAATAACAATAAATGGAAATGGCAATTATGGGCAAAAATACATGTGACGGCAGCATGGTGCCATCATAACCCAGCCCGGGGCCAAAAATCCCAGGTGACCTGGACCAAGTCAACTCAGGGCACCGGACACACATACCTGCAGCTGGGTCATGGGAGGGGAAGGGCTGCAACAGACGTGCGGTTGGCCGACCCCATGCTGCACCCAACGCCCTGCCCCCCCACCATGATGGGCAGTGTCGGCAGCCAATGACAGCCACCCTGGTAGCCAGCCATGGTGCACCCAATGCAGGCCAGGTCACGGCAGGCTACACCACACATGATAGCCTGCTGTGGCCTGCTTTGACCTGGGTGGGCAGGCCCGAGACCAGGCTGTGCCCTCAGAAGTTTTATGAGGTCATAGCCCCAGCTCACCATCAAGACAACTTGGGGCAATCCCAGGCCAACATCTGGCGTTGCTGCAGCAGACATGCTGGTGGCCTGTAGGTCAAAGCTGGCAACAGCAGTCCACCGTCACGTATGTTTTTACCCTATGTTTGTTGTCTCCCTTGCACAAGAGCAAATAACAGTACTAAAGGTTTTGTATATTGATTTTAATGCAGGTCTCCTTTTGGAAGGATCATGTGTTTTCAGTTCATAAGATGTGGTGACAGTCGCCTTTTAATGCAACCTTTTCCTCCTTAGGTAGTTTATCTTGCAGCCAGGTAATTTGTGGAAACAGATTTTTCAGTGACCTTTTTACTGTATTATCCGAAAGGTTTCGCTGACATACATTTAGTTACAACTACCACTCTTGGGGAAAAAAATACATGATCTTGTTTAAAAAAAAACCCCACCAAAAACCTCCTTATTCCTTACATATTCCTTAATAGACATTTTTTTCTCTTTTAGGCTTCTTACTCAGAATGTTGGGCTTCTTTATGTTGGAAGTTTTGACAGACCTTTTGCCCAAATTAAGGTATGGTTACCAATTTTTGTTCTTAATTTAGCTTATTGAACTTCTGAATGTTTTAAAATGTAATTTCCAAATACTTTAAAAGATGAGCTGATACAGATTCCAGAAAAAGAAGATGCTTTTTGGAGTTTGTCATTTTCTGGGGTTATTCCCAATGACATTTATGTATGTCGCTTATCAAAGAAATTCAGTGTGTTCTGTCATCCTGTTTTGATTAATTTTGTCGGTAGGTTAATTAACAGACACAACATGTTCAATTTTTTTAGGTTACCTTGTCAGTGACATTTCAAAACAAACCCACATTTTGAACCCTTTAATTCCTCGAGTCTTTAGTAGAATTAAAGTGCTTATTTAAAGGACTTAGTCAGCTGAAGAAAAATTTCTTTTACATTCTTGTTTTTCAGCTGAAGTAAAGATGGTTGTACTGTTTGTAATTGTTGTTTACTAATGACTCTTAAGCGTGACCCTTACAAATTCATATTTTATTCTGTTTTTCATTCCAAATGGGAAGCAGGTTTTGTGGTGTCAAGACTTGTCATAGTTATTCATCACCGTTTTATATTTACTGTTAGTTGTGTCTGGCAGGGCGTCTAATTGAAAGATTATTATTTGAACACATTGATAAACTTTATCAGTCATCTTACTGAACTACTAGCCAGTATGTCAACGCAATGTAAAATGTCTGATCAAAATCACCATAACAATAAAAATTATACTATGTCAAAGTCAAGTTTATTGGCACTGGCTTCCGCCCTGGCCGTACAAACACAAAAATAAAAGAACACAGAAATATTTAAAAGTTAATAAAATGCATAGGATAAATCAATCTTATAATACATTGAGTCGAACAATGACGACATGAAATAAAAAGAAGATATACCGCAGTTGACCAGAAAGGAAAACCTTTCCGATCCAATCTTTAGCGGAAAGCTGTCTGCAATTATACCAAAATGCTGCCCCTTAACATTCTACTGGTTCAGGAGAGCATAAATGGACCGACTGTGGATTGCCTAACTCAGTTGTGGGGCGTCTAGTTGGGATCTAATCATTTTACGCCGTTTGGCAACAAGAAAGAAAAAAAGTTGCCACAGGCACTAGCTCATTTGTATTTGACAAATTGGCTAAGAAGATTGAGTTGCAAGTGATTGGACCCCTTACCATCCAAAAGAGGCTTCAGCCAAGTCTCCCTCAGATGAACATAGTATGGGCAAGTAAATATTAAATGCTCCACTGATTCAACTTCTGACAGAGAGCACGAACATTTGCAGTCCCCATAAGGGACTTTTGCAAATCTGTCCTCTACCACTGAGGTTTGAATAAGATTGAAACGAAAAAGGGTATAATATCTCCTCAAATGAATGTTCCTCAATATATCTAAGTAAGGTTCTCTCCCAAAGGAATCCTTACTTATCGCAAGATTGGGGGCCATCCTCCATTCTTTAAGGGCGGCAAGGTCCTCCTGAATCGCTATATCTCTAGATCTTTGTTTAATAGCTGATGTCATACCAACTAGAGATTGCCCAACAAAATAGTGAACCAAAAAACCCAATTTATTTAGCGTTATAGCCACATACCTTATCCAAGGGTAGGTTCTAGCTCCCTCATGCTGCAATTCCTCCCCCAAGCACAAAGCTTGTAGGGAGTCAGGCGAACAAGCCAGTAGCTTGACCCAATACCTTGTAAGAGTTAACCTAACCTGATGCTCTATCGAGAGGATATCTAGTTCAGCTCTTGCAACTGCACCAGGGGTACTGACGTCCACTTTGAGAATTCTATGGAGAAAATAGTTCTGAACTCGTTCCAGGATCAAATGGTCCAGGAATGTAGTACATTCAGCTCCAAAAGTCAGCATAGGCACCACTTTCGCTCGGAAAACTTCTAATGTAGTGGTAATAGAAACACCATACGAGGAGTTATACACCTTAAGGAATGCCTTTACTGTAGTAAGGGATAGCCAGGCTCTATTGCTAACATGTTGAGCCCATGAGCTGTGGTGAAAATAATGCCCAGATATAGGAATTTATTCACCACCTCTATAGCCGGATCTGAGACTAGCCATTTTAATTTCTTTTGGGGCTTCCCCCCGGCTATTAGAATCTTAGATTTCTTTACATTGACCTCTAATCCATTTAGTGAAGAGTATTCTAATAGACCCCTAATTGCAGCCCTCAATCCTTTCTCCGTCTGAGCAAATAAAGCCAGATCGTCAGCATATTGTAATGCATAAAGTGGATAGTTCTGAATTTCAGGGAGATGTGGATTATAGCTCAATGTAAAATGTCTGATCAAAATCACCATAATAATAAAAATTATACTATATATTTTGAGTTGCTTCTTAATTTCCACAGTCGATTTTAAAAAATTGGAAGTGATATAGTCTAATGATCAATTTTTGTCCTGTGGTTCTCCTCCCCCCCCGCCGGTGGTTATAAATTTGATGCATAGGAAATGGCGCTTTAGTCTGTGGGGGAAAAAATCCAAACCCTTAAATCTAGCTACTTGAGGAGCATTTCTGAAAAAAGTTAATAAGCATGAGAAATACTTTGCTATTGGCTGGAAACTGGAGCAAATTCATTTAAATTGCCTAAATTAGTACTGCAGGTACAGTAAAGCATGTATCATATGTAGTAGCGTAAGGCCTCTAGTAATTTAAATCTCTAGAAAAGTCTGAAAAACCAAGCATGAATTGAAACATTTTAAGAATTAGAATGTAATTTTTCATTTGTAATACTTTGAGTTCCTGGCCTTTCTGATACAGAATATTGAAAGGGGCAAATCATAATGTATGATTATATAATTGCAGAATAAATATTTGAAACGTTGCTGTCTTTTAAATTAAGCTTCAATAATAAGAACTGAATCATGAGTCTCTGGAAATGTTTGAGTGAACACTCAACAGAACTGTAACTATTGTGCCAAAACAGCAGTCTTATATTTTGTTTCAGATTGGTGTGTATTTAACAAAGTAAACAGTGGCCTCAATCCACAAACCTCTTACTCCAGTGAGCAGTGTTTTGTGGCTCAATAAGACTACTCCAGAGTAAGTCGTTTGTGGATTGCAGCCGTTGTGTGTGGAAGAGTCTCCATTGCTAAAAATGGCTTATTTAGTGGCATATTAAATATAAATAATTTTAAAATTGTCATCTTTTGGATGTCCACTATCCTGAATATTGGAATGTCTTGGCTATTGCCCATGCTCAAGAGTGTGGCTGACCACTCGGCCACCTCTTCGTTCCAACCATGATGCAGTGCAGACTAGTCAGAATTTATGGTTCCAGAGTCTTCTCTTGATTATTTCTGAATGAGAGAATCCCTCTGCCCAGATCAGGAGGTGCACTTTTCAGTTCCAGTAATTCAGTGTCTCCAAAGGAAAGCCTGAGTCTCTTCAGAGCAACATAGTTCTCAGTACTTATGGAACAGGTGGCCAGATGACACTAGGAGTGGGGGCATGGGGAACGTTAATTAGTCTATGCCACCCTGCTCTCCACTCATAATGTTACAGAACAGACAGAAAAAAAGTGCAGCCACAGATCTTAGTTTGCAGCCTCTTCAGATCCTTTTAGGCACACTGTTTACTAGTTCTTGGTATCCGTTTATGGATGTATTCGTGAACTAGGCAAGGCTGGTCTTACCTAGGTACCAGTGTGTGTATGCATAAAATATTTTTCTCTCTCACACAGTCAATATGTATAGTGGCCTTCCGTACAGTTGATCCTGAGGTGGTGTTATCATGACTGCATGACCTGGCAGGGGTTTGTGGGACCACGTTTGAGTAGTTCTGTTGACAGGGCTGATTTAGGATTGTAGCACCTCTAGACAACTCAGGATGCCGCGCCCCCCCAGTGCGAGTTTGGGTGTGGTCACAAGCAGCCCCCTTGTAGCCAGGCCACTGCCCAGCATTCAAATAGTGAAACCCGAGAATCTGTGTACAAGCTGTCACCGCCACGATCTTTGCTTTCGGAGCTGCTAGGACTACATTTCCCACCATGCTCAAAGAGTAGAGCCAAGATGACAGTGACAGAGTGCACATGTGCCAGCAGCCACAAACCTCACTGTGTTTGACATCACCCACAACAGAGGCAGAATCTCTGCCTCTGCACTCGGTGCCACCACAGAGCACACTTGCGGGGAGGCTGGGGGGGGTGCATGAGGCTTCTCCGGGTGGGGATGGATGGGAGGTCCCCTTCCAGGCTGTGGGTGGTGCACACGAGGCAGTATGGTTGTGGCAGTGTGGGAAAGTGTGCCGTGACTGGACAGGCACGGGCTAAGAACAGAAGCCTCCAACCCCACCTCAAAAAAAATATTAAAATATGCTTCCCCCTCCCCCCCCAAATCTGTCACCCTAGGCAGGTGCCTGATGTTCCTGCCCCTAAGTCCAGCCCTGTCTGTTGGTTCCTGTCAGGAAGGTTCCAGACTCTAGTGATGGGCAGTTGTTCATCCTGCTCTTGGGGGTCTTACCTGTGGTGTTCCGCAGGGTCCATCTTGTTTCCCCTCCTGTTCAGTGTGTATTCCAGGCTACAGGGTGAGATCATTCTGAGATTTGGAGTCAACTGCCATCAGTATGCTGATGTCATCCAGCTCTCTTTTTTTCATCTGACCCAAATCCTGCAGTCTTGGTGCTTTCCTAGTGCCTGGCTGCCATCTTTCTGGCTGAGATTAAATGCAAGATGATGTGTTAGGTGGAAGAAGAATGGGCAAGTGTGGGCAAAAATAAATGCTCTGTGGGAGCAGGATATAAAAAAGCATCCAATGCAGCAGGGCTCGAGTACAGTGTGTGGATAAATGGTCCTCAAAACTGTCATCCTTTTTTTAATTAAAGTGTAAACCTAGAAGTTTTCTTTACTTGTGGGTTTGCAAGTTAAACTGCCATAAATTCATTTGATCTTTTTGCAATATTCTGTTTCTTCTGCACCAATTAAGGTTTGCCTTTTTTTTCTTTTTTCCTGTTTAGGATGCTGTTTTGTGGGAGGTATTTGTGTTCTATGAAGTAGAAAGTAACAGAAGAAAAACCTGATCAAGGGTAGTGTCAATCTCTATCTTCCTTTTAAGCACTATGGAAGATGTTTATCAGTTAATGTAGATAGTAGTTATTGCCAGTGACTTAATGAGAAATGGAGTAAGT
Organism: Sphenodon punctatus; assembly: GCA_003113815.1. Classification (NCBI taxonomy): domain Eukaryota; kingdom Metazoa; phylum Chordata; class Lepidosauria; order Sphenodontia; family Sphenodontidae; genus Sphenodon; species Sphenodon punctatus. Next base: position 1,880,889 of record QEPC01000055.1, on the reverse strand, counting down.
GAATTGAAGATTTGTAAATTAAATTAACAAATGTAATGAGATTCTTTACTTTCAGAGCATTGCTCATAAAAGGTTTAAAAGAGGGAAAAGGTTTAAAAGAGGCTGTAATTTCAGATTAGTACTCAGTATTGGTATACTGTACCTTCTAAAGACTTGTTCTCATGAGCAATGACTCCAAAGGAATAACCCCCTATCTTTTGCTTTTGTTTCTTTTTTTTCTTGCACTCAGAGTGTGTACTTACTACATACTAAAAGAAGAGTGTATAATTTGGGGAGGGAGTGTTCCTGACACTAGGCCTATGGCAAGGTTTAATGCTTGTGGTTCTCTGTGTAACCCTCCCACTTTTCAGCATGCATCTTCTCTTTCTTCTTGTCTTTCTCTAGTGCCTCTCTGGAATTTTGCTCTTTGGTACTCTGGTTTCCCCACCCCCCTACCATAGACGCAGTCCCAGAAAGCAAAATGAGGAAATGCTATGAGAGGAACCAGGGGATATGCTTCCAGGGAATCAGAGCAAGTAATGATGGTTAAGGGGATAAAATGGGGGCTGGAGATGGAGCAGAAGATCAAGATACTTCCTGGTTCTCAGTTCTTTTGAGAACAAGACACTGAGCAGATCTCCTTTATGTCTGCTGTCCCCTATATTTTTTCTCATAGGGTTAAATTAGTTCTTTTCCATCACACTGAACTTTTCCCATCCAGTTTTTGCATCAACTAGGGTGTTTTCTTACCTGTTCCCACTCCAGTAGAAAAGAAGCAACATTTCATAGCATAGGTGTTAAGAGTCCTGGCTCACTACATTCAGAGAACAAAATATTTGATACGGGACATGAATCTTTTTGTATCTTGCATGTGTCCATCTAAAAGCAAAGCTTTCCTTTCCCAATATCTTGCCAATTGGGCAATTTCCTGCATAAGAAGAAGCTGCTACACCGTAGCTATCACATTCATTCCAGTCACCTTGAAAGCACCCCCACAAAAGCTACTGCATCAGTAGACAAACTGTGATGTATTGCTTTCCATTCATTTTCTGACAGGTAGGTAAAATAAAACTACTGTTCCACCTTTTATAGACCTACATGATTGCCAGATGATGATGGCCTGATCCAACCATTCCATTTTGTTAGTAAAATCTTGTCTTTTAGCCCACTATTATGTGCTATGTATTATTATTTTATTATAGTGGAAATTAGATTGTACTACTACTATTTACCATTTCTAGCAAATGATAAATAGATTGTGAAATTATCATGTTAAATTGCCTGTCCTCTGGGAGATATGCAGTTTATAATCTGTATTCTTAGGAATGTTTAATGCTTGTATACTACAAAATAACAAACACTAAAATATGAATAAATATTAATATTAATAAATAGCTGCCAGACAAAAACTACATGAAAATTGGGTTAATGATGAGTACCTGTCAGTTACTTAAGGTAAAATACCTTACGGGAAAGTTTACTCCCAAAACCAACTAGTATAAGTCCAGGAAATTCACAGTTAGAGGAAATAGACATGTTAAATCAAGAAATCACATAGAATTTATATAGCAAGCAGAATTTGGAAAACCAAACAACTTTAACTCTGCACTGTTTTCCTCCCACTTCTTCATGCTGACTCCAAGAGTATTTCATATGCATCCTTATGATTTATGTTTTGTTACCTTTACTCAGTCATCACTACTTACCCCAAATTAGATCTAAGTGAGAGGTAGACAGACTGGCTTGTGAGCTGTTAAATTGCGTAATTCTTGGCCAGGACTGGTCCTGCATCCTGTGCTGCCTTAATAGTTCCATATCCTACTCCTGTGCCTCACCAGCTGAATCACAGCTGCTGCTCATCAGAATCTGAGCTGCTGAATCTCTGCAGAGCTCTCAAGATCACCTAGACCATAAGGCTTTATTTTGGCATTCTGGAGTTCTGTTTGCAGGCCCCACAAAAGAACACATAGCATCTAAATCTATCATCTCTTCATAAATCAAGGCTGTCATAATAGAAGTGTATAAAAACCTGGGAAATCTGTCGAGCTTCCAGATCTATTATTCTGGATCATTGTCCATCTATTTGGCAAAATCCAGTAGGACATCATATTTGTTAATATGAAAACCGGCTGCCTGGGAGTTTCTTCAGACCTCTCCTAGGCATTACAAGGTGGATGTTGCTGCTTTGGCGGATGCTGCTTTTGGAAAATAAATTTTACAGGCCATCGTCTATCCCCATGCCTTTCCTCTTCTACCATTCCTTCCTGAATATGTTGGTCTGCCCCCGGAGGCTAATGGATCCGATTGGTTTCTAGAATTCTCTGGGGGATTTAACTATTGACCTTAGCGGCTACTCTAGTGATGGCCTAGTTGCCTTGTGGAATGACATCTTGATCATGGCCATCGACGCAGTTACACCCAGGTGTTTGTTACCACCGCTGCAGCGGCACAGGTCCCACTCAGTAGGGGATAGGCAGTTAGAGTGTAGGTGATGCTTGACTTGCACTGAAGCTGACCAGTTGCAGCATAGATAGTTTTTAAAGAACTATGCCCTAGTTGTAATGGCAGCGAAGAAAGCTTTCTTTTCTGCTGTCATAGTGACTGCAGTCTTGTCCAGCAGAGCTGTTCTGTGTAGTGAGGGACCTGGTTAATCTGGTCTGGCTCTGCCCGGAAATAAAGTCATCTAATGTCCGCTGTGACATTTTTATTATTTCCTTTGACGACCGAATCCCTCATATTCACCATGACTTGGGTACTGCCATTTTATCTGCTGAATCAGAGTTTGGGGTTTTGGAAGCACAGTCTTGTCCTGTTTATTTGGATCCGTTTCAATTGGTATCACCCACTAATGTGGGGGAGGTGCTTGGGGCGATTAGAGCAACCAATGGTGGATTAGATCCTTGCCTGTCCTGGCTGGTGAAAGCCAGCTGGGAGATGGGGCCATGATGGCTGGGGTTGTCCATGCCTCTAATTGTGAGGGTAGGATATTGGACATGCTTAAATCTGCAATTATCCAGTCCCTGCTTAAGAAGCCATCTTTGGACACTGACTCCTCGGCCAGCTGTTGGCCTGTCTCTAACCGTACCTTTTTAAGGAAGGTTATTGAACAGGTGGTTGTCTGACAGCTCTGGGCAGGGCCCATATCAATGCCGTCTGATTCCTGGACCCATTTCAGTCAAACTTCCATCCTGGATATGGCACGGAGACTGCTCTTGTGGCCTTGACTGATGACCTGCACCTGGAGATTGACAAAGGAAATTCTCCTCTGTTGATCTTTCAGTGGCTTTCAATACTGTTGACCACGAGGTGTTGCTGACATGACTGCAGGACCTGGCGGGGGTGTGTGGGACCGCTCTTGAGTTATTCCGCTCCTTCCTGTCCGGGAGGTCACGGAGAGTGGTTATGGGTGGTAGCGCGTTATCCTCTCAGGACCTCCCCTGCGGGGTCCTGCAGGGTTCTGTTCTGTCTCTCCCCTCCTGTTCAACATGTATTTGAGGCCGCTGGGTGAGGTCATTCAGAGGTTTGGGGTAAAGTGCCATCAGTATGCTGATGACACCCAGCTCTGCCTCTTTTTCATCCAACCCAGGCCCTGCAGTCTCAATGTTTCCCTATTGCCTGGCTGCTGTCTGGGACTGGATGAGGATGAGCTGATTGAAGCTGTATCCTGACAAGACTGTGGTGGGGATGAATGGATGGCCTTGTGACCTGCAGGGGATTCGGACTCCTTTTATTGACTGAGTCTGGTCCCCTCTGGTCAGTCAGGTTCACAGCCTTGGAGTGCTTCTGGACCCTTTGCTGTGCCTGGATTGACAGGTTGCAGTGGTGGCCAGGAGTGCTTTTCACCATCTCCATCTGATGAAGAGGCTGTGGCCTTTTCTTTCGGATCTGGATCTGGCCACCATCATCTATGCTTTCATCACCCCAAGGCTAGATTATTGCAGTGCGCTCTGTGGGGCTGCCCTTGATGACTGTTTAGAAGCTGCAGCTGGTGCAGAATGCGGTGGCCCACCTCCTTTGGGGGATGGGGCGCCAGGAGCATATTACACCGGTGCTCTGAAGTTTACACTGGCTCCCTATAGCTTTCCAGACACAGTTCAGGGTGCTGGTTTTGACCTTTAAAGCCCTAAATGGTCTGGGCCACACATATCTGAAAGACTGTCCTTCCATGCTCCATTGCAGCCCCTGCGATTGGTCAGGAGTGCCTCCTTGTGGGTACCACCTGTTAGCCTTGTTCATATGACAAGAGCTTGCAGAGAGGTGTTCTCAGTTGCTGTCCTGATGCTATGGAACTCCCTTCCTTTGGAAGTCTGCTTCAGCCTGAGCCTAAATGTCTTCTGGAGGCACTGTTAGACATTTTTGTTTGTAAAGGCATTTGGTGAGTGGGGATAGGAAATTGGGGTGGTTTGGGGGAATGGAGAATGATGCAACGGCGCCCTGGTGAGAGTGGGGATACAAGCAGGGGTGGGGAATTGGATCGTGTGGGATGAGGTAAATGGCTTGAAAAGAGGGTTAGTAGGTGAGGTTTAGGGTTTCTTTTTTCTATTGGTTTTAATGTTTTTTTTCTTTGTAATTATATTTTGTAAACTACCTTCAAGGGAAGGACGAGATGAAAAATTTGAATGAATAGATGGATGAACTGACTTCTCCCCTGCTTGTTTTCTGTTAGTGACTGCTTTTTACTTCTCACTTAGTCATAGAGTTGCAAGGAACCTTGAGGGTCATGTAGTCCAACCCCCTGCTTGGCTACAGCTACAACATTCCCAACCGATGGCTTTCCAGACACTTTTGGAAAAAAAACCAGTGATGGAGAGCCTCCTAGACAACTTTGCTTTGTTACTGCACAGCTCTTATTATTAGAGAGTTTTTTTTCTGATATTTAGGCAAAATCTTCCTTGCTGTAACTTGAGCCCTTTTATACATTTCTTTTTTTAAAGTCATCCTGAGCCTTCGGAGGAGAGTGGGGTATAAGTTATTTATATATATTATTATTATTTATTTATTACTATCATTTATACCCCTCCTGTGAACAGCTCGGGGCGGCTTCCAGTAATATAAATACATAAAAACAATATAAAACAATTTAAAATAATCAACAATAAAAATGTTTACAACAGGGCCCCAGAAATTAAAACAGTAAAACAGGATAGGGGCGAAGAAACAATAACCCTAACCCACCCCACCCACCCCCAAAGGCCTGGGCGAACAGCCAGGTTTTACAACACCGCCGGAATGACAATAGGCTTGGGGCCAGGCGAGCTTCCTCCGGAAGTTGAATAAATAAATACCCAGTTCCTTCTACCTTTCCTCAAAAAACTTGCTTTCCAGACCCTTTGTCATCTTTGTTACCCCCTTAAACCCTCCCCAATTTGTCAATTTCCTTCTTAAAATTAGGTGCCTAAAATTGGACACAGTATTATAGGTGAGTTCTGGTCAGTGCCGAATAGAGTGTAATTACTATTAATGCTAGTCAGTCAGTCTCATGGTCCAGGAAACTACTGCATAAGAGGTAATGTGTTAATTGTGAAAAAGTTGCTGTTCTCATAACAAGGAGTTTCTGTGACCAGAAAAATACCACCAACCCCAAACTGGATAGTTACTATTAATGTTAATTCTTCATTAGTTTTACTGCTACAGAGCTTTAGAAGTATCTGAACTGGAGTGCTAGGGATGACCTCTTTCTATATTCTGTGGACATGGTTGATACTAAAACTTTAAGATACTGCTGCTTCTGTGGTGCTAGGTGGCACTGAATACTCACTAATCAGTCTCAGAACCATGTTACAAGAAATGAGCATTAACAGGTGAGAAATTCATTCTTGTAGATTATATAGTAAGATTAAACCTTAACATTATTTATTATACATTAAAAATTCATTTTGTACAAATGTGTTTTTAGAAAAAAATATTGATTTGTAATCTTTTAATGTAAATAAATTTGTTTTTCCACCGCAATTAAGGCTGGGACCTCCAGGGACTATCTTGGATTCCAGCTAAGCACCACACAATTATGTAGGAAGAAACACTCACTTCCGCAATCTAGCATCATGTAACCAACAAATATGGATGAATGTTTTTAACAATACGTTATTTAAGATTCTATCTGTAACTGATTGTATGGCTAGGAAAGATTGGGCCCAAGCCACTTTCCTAGCTGACTCTAATAGCTCCTAAACAGGGACTCACTGTCCAACCAAGACCAAATGGTCTAGATGAGTCATTCTCTATGGATCCTGGACACTCTCTGCTCATTCAAAACTTATGGGGAAGGTCCATGTTGCAGCCAACAGGAGGCAGCACTGATCTCCTGAGTAGCTATATCCAGTGTGGGACCACCCCCAGCACTCCATTTTGTCTGCTAACTCCGACCAAGCAGGAGTGCGGCAAGCACAGCAGCTGCTGTACCTAGGCCCAAGAGCCAGACAATTCAAACCCTCCCACAGAGGAGCCTCTGGAGCAATTACTTTGGGGCTAAAGCCCACCAAATTGGCTTTGCCTCCTACCTCCCATCCCAGAGGTACAGGAGTGGAGTGGAGCCGCTCCGCAGCAGACCGGCCTCAGATCACGCCGTCCCCGTGCCCTGGGCTGCTGAGTCCCCAACAGGGAACAGTGAGAGAGCACCCCACAAAGAAGGGGAAAACACCATACCACCATGGTGCCGGCAAAGAACAAGGTGGCAAACAACAAGGACAAGTCGGTAAGCCCCCATGTGACTGCCCGGAAGTCAGATAGGGAGGAAGAGACCTCTGGGTCAGCCCCCCAAGAACTCCAAGTTGCAGCACTGCAAATCTCAGTGCTGAACAACATGCTGCTTTTGTTAGAAAAGCTCAATAGCAGACTCCATGGAAAAGAGGGACAGGCCTAAAGGGAAACAAAAGCAAAAAAGATCCCCCTCCTCCTCCTGTGGCAGGGCGTACAAAGGTAGATCCAGGGAGGCAGGAAAAGGCAAGGCTCCTGCCAAAAAGGCCAGGCTCCTCCTCCTGGAATCCTCCAATTCTGACTCAGAGAGAGAGAATTCTCCTCAGAGGGACCAGTCAGATTTATCTAGGGGCCTAGCAGCCTTAAGGGGCAGCTTCCCACAGGGAGAGCAGGAAGAAGCAGAGGATCAGAATGATCACTCTCAGGCTGGCAGGGCAGATAATGACCAGACAGGAGAGCCCCTTTAGTAGGGCCAACTCCACAATAGCCCAGCTCCACCAGAGAGGAAGACAAGGATGAGAACAGAGAGTTTGCTACCACATTCAGAGAGCCCCTGTTCAATTTCATGATTCCCTAGATAACTAGGAGAGGAGGAACAATCATCAGAATTGTCTGATGAGGACTCGGCCAAAGAATACCTACCCAAATCCCCAGGAGCAGACAAGGGTTTTCCTCTAGACAAATCCTTTGAGACTAATCAGAGCAGAATGGTATCACCTCAGCAAGTCCGCCAGGCTTACCAGATGAAAAGATGCCATATACTCAGTTGCCAAATCAAAGGCAGATATGTTCATAGTCCCCAAGGTTGATGCAGCTGCAGCCTCCCTGAATAGACAATCTGTCTTTCCATCAGAAGAGGACCTTTACCCAAAGGACCCCTGTGACCGAGGCATGGAGGTTAGTTTGAGATAGGACTACGAGGCTTCTGCTACAGTGTTAAAAATGGCGACCATGTCCTCTTACTGTGCCATGGCCCTGTTGAAATGTATGAGAGGGGCACAAGATCCTAACCTGACTAACAGGAAAGCCAGAATCCTCTCTTCCACATTGTTACTAGGTATCTCATTCCTAACTGACTCTACATCTGATATCCTCTCCTGGGCTGCAAAAGCCATGGCCTCCAATGTAGCCGCTCGCAGACAGCTCTGGCTCAGATCCTGGAAGGCTGACCCACAGGCTAAAAGCCTCATATCAGGGGTCTTCCAGGGACCCAAATTATTTGGAGTCTGCTTAGACAAGGTGTTGGAGGAAGCAGCTGATAAGTCCAAAAAGCACTCTCTCCAGCAGTTTAGCACCCTGAGGCGTAATTTTCGTCACTATAAAAGACCATGATCTTCCTTTAGCTCCTTCCTTAGACGAGGAGGCTCTTCCTATTCCCAGAGAGATAACAGGCGTCGCCCCAGATGGCAACAGCGGGGTAGATCTTCCTCACAGAGTAGACATAGTTTCCAACAGAAGCCCAGTACAAGTAAGAAGGAAACATGACTTTACAAATCAGTCCGGGACAAGCCCACACATAGGAGGGCGCCTCCTTGATTTTGCTAGTAAATGGGGGGAGGTCACCTCAGACGCCTGGGTACTAAACACTTTAACTTATTGATACTCCATAGAGTTATATTAAGTACCTCATCCTCGGTTTCTCCCGTCTCAAATCTCCCTAAAACCAGAAATGCACTCAGCCATGTTAACTGAAATTCAACAACTACTCTTCTAGGGGCAATAGAACCTGTGCCAGAGGCACAAAGATCCATGGGCCTCTACTCTATTCTCTTCCTTGTGCCCCCCAAAATCCAGAGAATGGAGAACCGTACTAGACCTCAAGTCTCTGAACAAATCGGTAAAGGTACCCCCCCCTTCTAGAAGGAAACTTGGGGCCAACTCCCAAGGGGTTTGGCTAACCTCAGTAGATCTCAGGGAAAGCCTACCTCCACATTCCAATTTGTCCAAACCACAGACAGTGGCTCAGGTTTTCATAAAAACCAACAGCACTGGCAATATCGAGCACTCCCATTCGGGCTGGCTTTGGCCCCCCAAACCTTTACCAAGGTGCTCGTGGTGCTGATAGCCAAACTCAGGACAGAAGGGATCAACCCTACCTAGAAGATCTATTCATAAGATCCCTGACTTGTGACCAAGCAATATGAGACCTACACCAAACAATGATCTTCCTGTCACACTATGGGTTTGTCATAAACATAGAAAAAAAGTCACCTTACACCCACTGAGACCCTGGAGCATCTGGGTGTTCTCATCGACACGAAGTTAAATTGAGTTTTCTTGCCCCCAGAACAACAGAACCAAGCTATTAACACTCCTTCATCAGGTGCAATCAAGTCTAAAGTCATTGATAAACCTCCTAGGGATGATCAGGGGTGGACCCAGAAGTGATGTGGATGGGTGGGCTGAACTCCAAAGTTTGCATAGCCCCACCCTGGTGACCAGGCCCCGACTCCATCTCCACCCACTGCCAAGCAAACACCATGGCAGACTAGTTCCCTAGCCAAGGGTGAAGCTTAGTTGCTGAGTATAATCAAGGCAAAGTTACCAAAATAACCTTTCTATCCATAATAAAGGTCAAGGAAATTCAGTAATGAGATTATATTTAAAAATCTAACTTTCCAGATTTTTAAGGATTGTCCCCAGGTATGGTTTTTTGGGGTGGGGGGGGAGTAGTTTGCTCTGGGGGTCTGGTGACAGGTGGGCTTGATACTGTTTTGTTTACCAAACCCCTCCGTGGCACACTCTTCCCCCTCTGCCGAACCGGATTCCCTGGTGCGAGCCACTGTGTCCCCTGCTGCATCACTTGGTGACGATGTGCCGTCAGGCTCATTTCACTCCAACTGTGGATTGCTGCTCATCTCCATCAGGCTGTATGCAAAATAAATGTCAAGTAATGAGGTGGTGCTAAAAATTTAGCTTTCCAAATACACAGCTTTTAAAAACTAGTCTGTGTAGGGTCCAGCTTCTCCTCTGGAGCACCCTCATCTGAGTCAGGGCACCCATTCAACATTCCCTCCAGGGCACACCATCCCCTCCTACCTGGTTCATCACTTGGTGAGGACGTCCCACCGAGTGTTGTCTCTCTCCACTGTTGCCCTCGGACTTCAACCCTGACTGTGGATTGCTGCTCATCTCCATCTGGCTGTATGCAAAATAAAGGTCAAATATTAGGTGGTGCTTAAAATCTAGGTTTCCAGACATTAATGCAAGTCTTTTAAAACTAGTCTGTAGGGTCCAGCTTCTCAGCACTCTCAGCCCAGTCAAGGCTGTCCCCAACTCTGCTCCCCTCCAGGGTGGAATTTGCTCTGGGAGCCAGGGGGGCCTCAGAAAGTTCACCCATTTCACATTCTCCCCACTCTTACCTGGTTTGGGCTGATGACATCATTATCTGTGCTCAAGATATCTGGAAGTTCAATTTTTCTTGGATGCCTTCTAGCAAATTCTGCAACAACACTAGAAGGCTGTGAAATTCTCCCTCTGTGCACATATATCAAGGCTAAACCAGTCAATCTCTCTTCTGACATTGCTGATCTTGTGTATGTCTTGATAAGGCGCAATCTGCTGAACGATTTTTCACATTCACAGCTGGTGATGGGAAATATTGCACATATTTGTAGCATTGTGTTGATATTAGGGAAAAGTAGTCTATCACAGCTCTTCATTGTCTCCACAAGGTTCTTTGGAAATGTAGCAGAGTCCTTCTATTTAATAGACCAGGTGTGCAGTTTTGCAGGCAGTGTGTCAGGAGATGACAAGTCCTCCATGAAGTAGCTTAAGTCCATAGAGGGCACACTGCAGTTCTCCTGCCCAACTGCAGCCATGACACTTGGGATAAGCCGTAGTGCCAGAGCAGCTCTTTGATGCAGCTGAGAAAATCGACTGCTCATCACATTGGTCATTTAATGGAATGACAACCACAGAAACCAAGGCTCAGGATTGACCTCAATACTCTGCCAGCATTGAGTCACCCCCACCCCCCAATGGGAAACTGCTAACATTTCAACCAGGTAGACAATACAATGAAACTACACCAAACAGGGTGCAGGGCCCTCTCCAAGTCCAAGAAACAATACCTGAGCCCCCTGACTCAAGCAGACTCTCCCTCCACCCTCCTCCTCACCTCGCCGGACACAGAGACTTACCCTGAGCAACTGGTGACAGGTCCCAGTAGGAAGTTGGCACAAATCAACTTTCAATCTCCGTCGCCTCCTCAAGCACAAATGGCGTTTTCAATCTCTCTCGGCTATAAGAATCAGGATAGAATTATATACTTCACCTTTATCTGAATCTGCTATAGCATGTCATGCAGTGCTTAAAAATATAGCAGTCTAGAATGAACCTGCTAGCACCCCCTGCCCCCATGCAGCAAGCCCTCAGCCCCTCCCCTTCCCCAGACTGTAGCTAGGTTGAAACAGGCCCAGTGGGCCAGCCTTTAGCTCTTCGCTTCGGACAGAGATCCCTGCAGCATGACTCCTCTGCCCCACCCCCCATGAAGCGAGCCCTCAGTCCTGCAGTGCATGACACACCCCAGACACCCATGCAGCAAGTCCTGTGCACCCCCTGCAAGCTCTGAGCCCCCCATGCCCACACAGCAGCATGAGACACACACCGAGCCAAGAGGGCTGCCCCAAATGTGCCCCAAATGGCTTCCTCCAGCTTGGGTGGGGTGGGGCACTGCTCCTAATGTGCCCCAAGCAGCTCCCTCCAGCTCGGGGGTGGAGGGCAGCCTTACCATCAGCAGCAGGGAACAGAACACCAGCTCTGCCCCCCTCCCACAATTGGCACCACAGTGGCCACCTGACCTGGGGGGGGGGGCAGATATGCCCTGGTGCTGGACTCCCTTGCCATGGCAGTGGGGAAGCAACAGCAGCACCCACATCAGCTCTGACTCCCCACCCGGCCAAGCCACATGGGGTGCAGGGGACCCTGTAGCTGCTCTGTCCCCTCCCCCCACATCACTGCAGCGACCAGCTGCCTGGGGAGCCCCAGTGGTGAACTCCCTCAAACTCGGGTTGAGGGGGCATAAAGCTCAAATCCAGAGAAAAAACAGCGCCCCTGCATTAAAGCACTCAGTCCACCAGGAGAATATACCAGCATACCTGGAGGACATTTTCCATGTGATGCAGTGAACGCTCAATTGATCCCTGTGTACCAGGAATTAAGAATATTCTGGACTTTCTGCAGGCAGGTCTACAGTAGGGACTGAGCCCTAGCACTTTAGCTTGACAGGTGACAGCTTTGGGCAACACTCTTAGTTCAAGATTCCAGGATACACTGTCCCTGCACCCACACATTAAAATGTTTCTGCGGGCAGCCCGGCTACAAGCTCTACCTGTGACCCACAGTTTCCCTACACGGAACTTGAATGTTGTACTACAGGCATTATTGCCTCCACCCTTCGAATCTATTCAAGACATTTCTCTTTATTTTCTAACGATAAAGTTAGACTTTCTAGTGGGCATCGCCTCTGCCAGACGTGTTTCTGAACTGTGGGGGTTTATCTATAGATCCCAACAGATGCATTTTTATGCAGAATTATGTAGTTCTCAGAATAGATGAAGAATTTATCCCTAAGATCAGTAGTAGATTTCATAGGGAACAGGAAATAGTATTGCTATCCTTCTGTCTGCATCCTAACATGCACAGGAGAAGCTGTGGCGCCACTTAGATGTGCGCAGAATTCTTAAGATTTATATCAAATGAACAGCTCCGTTCAGGAAATCCACGACCTTGTTTATAAATTTCAAAGCATATAGAACAAATAACAATGCCTCAAAAAACTGTATTTCAAAATAGATTGTTGCATGTATCACAGAAGCCTATAGGGCTCAGGACAAACCTCAGCAGATTTCAGCACATTCATTAAGAAGCTTTCCATGCCAGAGCATCTTATGAGGAAGTGTGTAAGGCGGCCACTTGGTTTTCCCACGTTCAACAAACACTATAAGATCAATAGGTTTGAATCTGCTGAGGCTGCATTTGGCAGGAGAATCCTGCAGAAGGTGCTACCGTGATTTCAGTACTTGGGGGAGGAGGAATTTTGTGCAGCCTAGTTCTGCGCCCTCCCCTTCTCATTCTGGGACACTGCTTTTGTACATCCCCATGAGTTCTGAATGAGCAGAGTGACTGTCCAGGACCCATAGAGAATAGAAAACTGGGCCCTTACCTGATGAACTTTCTTTCTGTATGGGTCCTGGACATTCGCTCGACCCACCCTTTTTCTGTGATGTAAATAAAGAATTTGGCTGCATATTCGATTCTGTCTAATTTCCCTCATAGTTACGTTGAGTTGAGGGTTTGTTATAGGGTTTTTTTTCAGTTTAGTCTCGTTTAAGCTTGATACGACTGGAGTGCTGGGGGTGGTCCCGCGTTGGATATAGCTAGACAGAAGATCAGTGCTGCCTCCTGCTAGCCACAACACGGACCTTCCCCATGAGTTTTGAATGAGCAGAGTGTCTGTCTATGACCCATACCGAAAGAAAATTCACCAGATAAGGGCCCAGTTTTCTATTTGGAACTAGAGAGTCTCAAACATAAAATTCCAGATAAGTATGTACTTTCCAGCTAGATTCAAGGCCTTTCTGCCCACAGGCTATGAAATGGGTTGTTATATTTATGTAGGAGGAGGAATCATTATCATTTGTCTGTAAATGTGTAAAAACAAATGGTGTTGGATATGTACAGGATGTGTGCTGTAATTAGCAAATGAATTAATACAGCATGTGGACTTACAGCTACGTGACTGACATCCTAATTGAAGGGGCTTTTCCCTCACTAAACCTTTGGCCATTTTGAAACAGGCACGGCAAGGGAGCAAGTCTGTGTGCGCTTGGTTGGGAGCACACATGCACTTCCAGTGAGGGGTGTGTGTGTGTGTCCAGACAGGATGGGAAAGGTGTGCACTGAGTGTGTGTCCCTGCCCACACACCGCCACTCATGCCCCTGCATGGAGTATCCTAGGTTTTTCCACGATGCTCCATGCATGGGCATGAGTAGGCGGTGTGTGGGTCATGGAAATGTATGCCCACCCACCTCACCTTCAGATAGGTGCTCAGATGGATGGGGGAGGGGGGTGCGTCCCATGTAAAAACAGCCTTTGTTTTTCAGACTGCCCTGGGCTCTTTGGTTCTCAGTCACCTGGTGTACTGCTGTCCTGTAGCTACCAGAAGTCTCATCCTGTACTTCCTCCCCACCCCCTTTTTTTTTTTAACTAAATCTTTATTTCCACCTGTTGTGGCTTCTTGGACTCCTGAATGTCTTCCCTTTGGCCTGGTGTTAACAGATCGATCCCATCAACATGTTGGTTCTGGGCTCGGTCATCTTTCACTTCTATATTTTTCTTATTTAAAGATAAAACTTTACACCAATTTTACAGACGTATTGTAAAAATGAGTAGATTGCAGTTCTTTAACCCTCAAAACCTACTGATTTTTATGGCTTGGAATACAGGTGCATCCTAACAATGGAAAAGTAAAATAAGAATACATCATTTCTGTCATAGTTTTTGTTATAGACTTTAAAGAGTAAGGAGTCTGTACCATGTAAAACAACTTTTTAAAATGATATGGGAGAACTGTACTATAGTGTAAAAACTCTTCTAAGCCATGGTTTTGAATCAGTAGTCGTTAAGTTGAATAGAAGTTAATCTGCTCAACTGTGACATTCAGCTGCTTCAGTCTATTGGCTGGTGCTATTACAGTGGTAGGTACTTCTTTCAATACAAATAAGCTAAGCCCTTGGGCTTCTTTTTCTTCCCCTGAGCTGAATATCTCAATATCTCTCATTTCTACCTTTATAACGAAATCCCTCTTTTACATGCAATGTCAAAAACACTGGAAAGATACAATAGTGTCGTAAGTGTCTTGAATAATTGCCTGGAAGAGATAACACCCTGTTTCACAAAATGTGCAATCTTTTTGCCCTGACCCCCAAAATAATTTACTTAGGAAAATCTGTCATTCTCTCTCTTTGCAGGGTGGACAGTCAGAACTGATGGGTTATGTCCCTACTCGTTCAGCATTATTTATTGATTTCTTAGCATTTTTACCCCATCCTTTCTTTGAAGGCTCAGGGATCCGGATGATTGATAGCCACTGCTAGTGGGAGTGGCATACCTCTGCTCCCTAGTCTGTTCCCTCCTTGTGGGAGTCCTTTGCACCCTCAGGGAACTGTTTTAGGCTATAGGTTTTTATTTCCATTTTTTGTTTTGTTTGTTTTGGGGGCTAACCCCCCTCACTCACCTCCTCAGGAAGGCAGGGCACTGGGCTTTGTGGCAGGGGAGGACCTGGGGGGTGGGGGTGGGGTCTTTCCCTCAGTTTTGTTCTTTCCTCTCCCCCATCCTCATCTTTAATCTCCTTAAGGAACTCTATTTACAGGAGGAGTATTGGCCACTAGGGGCCTTTCCTCCCTCTTCCGTCACTGGCATAAAAGGGATTTTAAGCAGTAGGTAGCACAGCAGCACTAGCAACAGCGCACATCCATGGTTGGGGCTGTTGCCCACCTTTTTTACCCAAAGGTGGGTTTGCCTCATACTAGCTACCCATCTCCCACATAGCACTCCACTGGCTCCAGAGGCGGGAAATCTTGGCAGTGGGACACAACAGTGTTCCCCAGCCAAGAGGGTGTTGCTCAGTCTGAGAGCAGAGGCAGAGAGCCTTCTCTTAGGGGTAAGAAACAGTAGAGCAGACCCAGGAAGCCCTGGTGCAGCTGCAGAGGGTGCATGCACCAAAACGGGGCATTCCAACCTCCTCAGACCAGGCTTCCTTGCCCCTGCAGGATGATGTACATGAACCTGTGTTGGTGTGACTAGGAAGGCAGCTTGCCTCACGCCTCCCACCTCCTGACATGGCCTTGAGGGAGGATGGGGGACCCAGAGGCAATAATACTCCAGCCAGTAATGTGAAGGATGGGGTAGGGAGTCTGCACATGCCTGTTAGAAAGTACTCTGCCTCTCATGTTGCTGGTCCTAGGGTACTAGAAGACACAGCTACTCCCCTGTGGGGTGCAAACCCAGGCCTAAGGAGTCTCCCTCACAGAACTCCTTGGGTTCTTAGAAGGCCTTCTCCTCCTCTCCCCAACCCCCGCTTCCTATTCCCCTTCTCCCCAGAGTGGCAAGAAGGGAGAAAAGGGGATGTTTTAACGACTTCTAGCAGAGGAGGGTACACAGGGTAAGAAGAAGAATAAGCATAAGGCCCACTATAAGGGGCTCAAAAGCAGAAAAAAGAGAGTCCACTCCCCCTCTTCATCTTCCTCAGCCCCCTCCTCTCACATGTCATCTCCCTCCAGGCCAGTGAAGGAGGATGGGGAGCTCTCTGGTGCTGAGACCAAGAAGCAGGAGGAACCACTGGGGTTAGATTGGTTGAAGTCGAGCATTTTGAGAAACTGCTTGGGAGGATGGTTTCAGTTTTAGAGCTTTGCCTTCCTCCTACTTCCAGAACCATGATCCCGCTAAGGAGAACAAAATGTTTTTTTTCTGAAGTGGATCTAGGCTGTCGGACATGCTGGCTCAGTTTTATCTAGATGCCATTAAGGAAGAATGGGAGCAGCCTTCCAAATTTAAGTGGCCACAAAAGTACATGTAGCACTTCTGCTCTGTCCCTAATACCAGGAGCAACAGGTTAGTTTACCCAAAGTAGAGGCAGAGCAGTTAATGTAGCTAAGGCCGTTTTTAGATGAGTGCCGCGCGCTCGCTCCTAAAAATCATGCACCTGTGAAAAAGCACGGGTGAGGTTTAGACATGCAGGGATGTGCCTTCTAGCACTCGTACATTTTTTTAAAGGTGCCAATTAAAGACCTCAATCACCGAGGTCTTTAATTGGCACCTTTTTAAAAAAATGTGCAAGCACTGTAAGGCGCAGCCCCGCACGTCTAAACCTCGCCCACACTTTTTCACAGGCATGTGATTTTTAGGCGCAAGCATGCGGCGCTCATCTAAAAACAGCCGAAGTCTGATGCCCTGCCAGCTGAGGGGAGGGCTATCCAAAGGGCCCATTAGATAGGAAGGTAGATATTACCCTCAGTAATAACTTCAAAGCATCTCCCCTAGCGCTTCAGGCCTTCGCCTCAAGCTTCAGCAGAGAAGTTTTTCTATCGGGCTCTCCCTTAGAGAAGGCAGAAGCTGAGAAGTTGAAAGACAGCTTCAAGAAGCTCTCCCTTGCAACAGCCTACGCCTCTAATGTCACCTTAGATGCTGCCTACTGTACACTTAAGCTATGACGATGAACATCATGGCTTGATGTTCTATTGATTTGACCAAATCCACTCCCATCCAAATCCACCAGACATGCAGCCCCCACTCAGGGTCCTAAGAGCATGAAAAGCCTGCCATGCAGGTGAATGCTGACTAATGTGTGCCCACTTGTCCACGTCCCATTAATTAGATTGCAAATGCGGGCTAATGTGCACGCATGTGTCCACGTCACATCAATTATGCAGCAGGGAAGAATGCCTGCACATGCAGTAGGTTAGCGGTAAACCTGTGAGTGGGAGCTGCCCATTTATTAGGCTGTACACACCAACATGTGAGTGGGGAGGTTGCATGGATCGAACTTGGACCCCAGTGGGCTATTGTCTCATTTGTTTTCAGCCATAATCACAGGGTCTCCAAGTTCCTTTTCCAGGATGAATGACCTCTGTGTCAAGGATGGTCCAGGGGGCTTCTTTGAGCATTCTCTCCCTTCCTTTTCATCCCTTGAGTAATTTGGAAGACCAGCGAGAAAGGAGCTGCTTGTGTGATCCCGGTGGCACCATGCTGGCCAAGGAGACTTTGGTTCTCTGATTTTATCAGCATGGCAGTGAGAGGACCGCTATGTCTCTCTGCCAGGGATCGGTTCTTCATCTGGATCCACAGACATTTCAGCTTGCTGCTTGGCTGTTGAATGGGTGCTATTGACTGCCTTTGGTTACTCTGGTAATCTCTTGGATTATCATCTTGAAAATCTTCACCAACAAAGAATATGGTGGAACTTGGGCAAAGTTTGTACACTCGTGCAGGAGACAGCGTGTAGGATGGCCAATGTAGGGGTATTGGAGTTCCTGTCATTCTCTAGGAAGTGGGGTCTTGAAATTGGTCTCAAGGCTAATACTCTTTTGAGTATTATCTACTGTGGAGGCCAGCCTTTCCTGTCCTCACACCTGCATGCTAGGACACTCCTCAAGGCAGCACAGCTCATCTGCCCACTGTTTAGCTGCAAGTTCTCCACTTGGAGGCTGAATGTCATCCTCAAGGCTTTGATACAGCCACCTTTTGAGCCACTTCTGCAGATGTCACTGTTCTTTTTAACAGGACAGTGTTGCTGGTGTCAATGACTTCAGAGTTAGAGACTCTTCTGACTCAGAACTTTGCGTTTTTCAGAAAAGACAAGGTAGTCCTGAGGTTAGACCCTGCATTCAAACAGAAGGTCAGCTCAAGGCTTCATTAGGATATAGGACTGAATCTGCCCTCTTTTTGTCCCAATCTCCAGCACCCTAGAAAGGGGGTATAATATAAATTAGGTGTCAGGAGGGCACTCAAAATGTACTTAGATATAGTCACTTCAGAATGGACTCTTCCCTGTTTGTAGCCTGAGGAAAAGGGGTGGGAAGTTTTCAAAAACCCTTCAAAATATGCCTGCATATTGAAGGGTTACAAAGACTCGCAGGTTTCTCCTACTATAGGAATTGCTGCACGTCGTCTTGGGGCTAGCTATGAATTTAGTGCTCCTGGGTAGCATGCCATTGGAGGATATCTGGAGAAGTGACCACATAGTACTCTACTCATTCGTACATATATCACTGTAGGAAGGGGACTCTAGCATCCACTGAAACAGCTTTTGGCCATTGGGTGCTTCAGAGAGTTTTGACTTAGTCCAATTGAGACCTGGACCCATCTGGGGCAAGACTGTTTCTTTTTGGGACTGTTGGGAATGTAACCTCCCTTGGAAAGGCACTGCTTGGGGACTTCCTGTCAGTTCTGACTGTACATCCTGTGAAAAGAAAGAGAGAATTTCTGTTCTTCTTTTAAAGCAGGGTGGACAGTCAGCCCCACCCATGTTGGATTCCACTTCTGAGGATCAGACAGGGGTTTTGAGCACAGTCTAGGGTCTTCTTTCCTGACTCCCTTTTCCTGTCCCTGTTTTTTTACTATACAAGTTATAATCTTGTTTCTAGTTTTCTAAGTTCACTTTGGCAGCCATTTCCTAGGGAGCTGATGCAGGGCTATATCTCCCCCACTAGCAGTGGCTGTCAGTCATCTGGATCCAGCCTACCGCTGAGTGAATAGGGACATAATCCACGTCCGTTCTCACTGTCCACCCTGCTTCAACATAAGATGGGAAATTCACAGGGAAGGAAATTTACCTTTTACAACTATTTTCACTCCTTCGTAAAGAAGTATGGATTTTGTAATTAGTACAGCAATATGTAATGAGAATAATATATCTGTGGTGGCTAGAGCTATGCAACGATCTAAAAATTTATTTTTGAAGCAAAGCTGGAATTGAGACAAGTTAGTGTTTTCAGGAAAGTCCATGAATAAGAGAAGCTTGTAAATGACTTGGGGCTTCTTTTAGACTTAGAAAAAGTGGTAGCACAGGAGGCGGAACAGATGCTTGTATTGAGAGATGACTGAGTTAGTAGCAAAGCTTGCAACTAACAGGATGATGTAAGGGATAGCCACTGAGTTAGCTGTAAGTGTAAGAAAATAATAGAGGGAGAAGGAGGTTTTAGTAAGAGAATTCAGTAATGTAAATTCCTTGTAAGTTAATGCATGTCACTAATGGAAATTCAGTAGTTGCAACTGTGTAAACCAGAAAAATGAGAACACCCACTCTAGGACCAAAATCAATTGAAGTGTAGATTTGGTAGTTGAAACTCAAGTCTGTGTTCAACAGTGATGTTGATCCTTGAGGTTCTCATTGCGCAGCTCCATAGAGCCATTTTAATCTCTCTAAATGACACTTCATAGCCTATGTCTTTTGTGATTCCCATGAAGAATGAGCAAGTCAGTAATGGCTAGGTTGTGTCACAGGAATATTTTCTATTCCGAAGTAGTTTGTTTGTTTGTTTAGTGATCTGAAGCAAGACAGTTGCATGTGATTTATCTACATGACAATATATTCCTATTTTCTCATTAATTTCCATTTGTTTTCTTTGCCCCATTACTTGTCTTGTTTACCACATTCATTACATTGAGTTAGATTCGAGCGCTGTAGAGCAGTGACCATGCCAAACATAACAACCACTGCATCCTCTCCTCCTCACGCAGAATCTAGTTCCCTGTAATTAAGTAAAGCATGTGTGCCTGCAACTTCAAACGTCATGAATGTACACTTGTCTCTCCGGATATTCACCTCTCCCATTTCTCCCTCACCCTTGTCTCTTAGATTGTAAGCCTCTTGGGGGTAGGGACCTGTCCGTAACTATTGATTGTACAGTGCCAGGTATGTTGCTTGCGCTATATAAATAATACTAACAACAATAGGCCACCAACCTTAACAGGAACCTTTGGTTGCTACTGGAATAAAGCAATCCATCATGTAAATAATATATTTTTATAGTGAAGATTGAGAATCTCTATCAAATATCTGATTTATGATAACAGTACAGGTTGTATTGTGGATTCATTTTTTTTCTTTATCAGATGCCTGAGTTCACTTACATAGTCAGATGGTAATTTCTAAATTGTGTCCCTGTTGTGTTTTTAAAGAAATTGTATTGATCTTAAAGTGACATAAGCAAGCTGTGCATGTTTTTAAACAATCGTGGGTGTAAGTTAGTAGTTAAGGCATGTTGAACACACTTAAAGTCAAGAAACTACTAATTATTATAAAATTAGTACAATATATCCTAATGGTGTGGAAGTTGGCAGGAATGATCACTTGGGTGAGGTGTGGAATTATTATTATTATTATTATTATTAAACATTTATAAAGCGCCAGTTGCAAAACCTGGCGCTGTACAGAACATACAATCAGACGCGGTCCCTGCCTGTGGCTTACAATCTAAAAGACAAGGAGGGGGAGACAGGGAGAGGGGACAGTGGGAGAGACATGGGAGAAGACAAACAAACATTCAGGCGGATGCGAAGTCTCAGGTGCGTGTACTTGGCTTGGTTACGAGGAGGTTGGTAGCAGCAGTCAGCAGAGGAGGGCTGACAGTAAGAGCAAGGGGAAAGACTAGAGGGCATTGGGAAAGGCAGCATGGAAAAGGTGGGTCTTGAGGAGGGATTTGAAGGAGCGGAGGGAGGAGGCAAGGCGGATGTTGGCAGGGAGGGAGTTCCAGGCATGGGGGGCAGCAAGGGAGAAGGGTCGAAGGCGGTTAGGTGAGCAGGAGAAACGAGGGAGAGTGAGGGAGGGGACAGAGGAAGAGCGGAGAGCGCGTGCAGGAGTGCGTAGGGCGATTAGGTCCGAGAGGTAAGGGGGAGCTTGGTCATGGAGCGATTTGAACGTGAAAACCAGGAGTTTGAACAGGATACGTTCAGGAAGGGGGAGCCAGTGAAGGGAGAGGAGGAGAGGCTGTACATGGTCGAAGCGACGGGCAGAGTGAATGATCTTGGCGGCAGAGTTTTGGATTGCAACAAGGGGGGACAGGTGGGAGCGAGGGAGGCCAGCAAGGAGGAGGTTGCAGTAGTCGAGGCGAGAGATAACCATGGCATGAATAAGGATTTTGGCCGAGGAGATAGATAGAAAGGGGCGTATGCGGGCAATGTTGAGGAGAGCGAATCGGCAGGATTTGGCCACAGAGTCAATGTAAGGTTTAAAGGAGAGGTGCGTGTCAAAAATGAAGCCCAAGCTGCGGGCTTGGAGAACAGGACGGATGGTGACCCCATCAATGCAGATGGTCAGGTTAGAGGGAGAGGAGGGGGATGGAGGAAAAATGTGTCCAAATTTAGAGAAAAATGTGTCCAAATTTAGAGAAAATCAATTTTTAAAATGGCTGAGATAGAACAGTTTGACATTTTGAGGCAAAAACAGGAAAACAACCCTTTTGCGACTTTTTCACCCGTGGATAGGTAGTACACTGAGTGGTGGAAAGTAAGTGATACGTATTCTAGACCTCAAAGTAGGTCTCTTGTTATTGCCTTTATTTAGTTTTTTAAATTCGGAGTTGGAATTTTGAAGTTTGGATGTCGGAAAGTACCGCTGATTGAAATGAACAAAGGTGAGAAAAGTGTCTTCCATGCTGTTGGTCTCAGTATCGCTGAACATTGTTACATGCGGTCAGATTGGTGTAGTGTTTGTTGCATGCAATAATTGTGTGCAGCTATGCAGGAGCATGAAAGAGTTGGGAAACCGTATTAGGGGCATGGGAAAACTTGCTCTCTCTTGCCACTCTGCTGTTCCTATATGGTTAGGTGCATGCAGTAATTGTGAGGAAGTGGATAGGAGTGTGCCAGGGGTGAGAACAGCAGAGGCGTCTCCTTACCCTATGCTGTTCCCATATAGTATGGTTAGGTGCATGCAATAATTGTGAGGAAGTGGATAGGAGTGTGCCAGGGTTGAGAACAGCAGAGGCGTCTCCTAACCCTATGCTGTTCCCATATAGTTGCATGCAATAATTGTGCACTGCTGGATAGGAGGACATGACTAGAGTTGGGACAAGGGAAAAATCTTGTTTCAGACAGGGTGGTGTAGTGGGAGAAAGGAGTCTGAGGTGGGGATCATCTATGGCCCGGGTTGGTACTGTGACAGCAGGGGGAAATTAGTGCATTCCCTTTTCAAAAATCAGGGAAATACTTAGATCAAAAAACCCTTCTGTTTAAGGAGGGTGTTTAGGCAAACGTTAACAAACTTAAGCACCAAAAACCATGGAAACTGTAGGTTGATGCCTTCACTTTAACTTGCGTGTCATGTAAGCAGTAAAGACGTACAGTCTCACATATTGTGCTCACGTATAACTTAGGATCTATTCACCCACATCTTGCTTTGCTCTTTCTGCCCCACATAGCATCATTCAGGCTGGGCACAACAGGGAGGGTGAGGACAGTAAGGACGTTCTGTGCAAACAGAGTAAGAGAGGATAAATGGAAAATTTTATGAATGAGACTAAAAAACAAATACTTGGCAACAGTACCATCAGGCTTTCCCTAGCAAGTAAAGAGACTGAACGGAGAGTCAGATTTCCTTCAAAGTTTGAACAAAACCTCATATTTCCATCAATTAATTGTCAGATTATAGAGAAGTGAAGCACGTGCAATTTCTCAACTTCATGAATGTATCCTTGTCTCTCCCTATGTTTCCCTCTCCCTTCCCTTGTCTTTCCTAGATTATAAGCCCCTTGAGGCATGGACCTGTCTCCAACTACTGATTGTACAGCACCGGGTACATTGTTTGTGCTTTATAAATAATATCCAAATTAAAAGAATAATGACTGATGGCTGGGCTAGAAGAAATGCAATTAAAATATAGATAGATTGAAAATATGCCCAAAAGCTGAGAAAATATAACTGAATTAAGTAATTGTGTAATGTACTAATTTACATTAGGAAAACTGTGTGTTCATATGTTTTTAATGATATTCACAAAGCTGTCAGCCCTCAGATGCTGTTAAAAAGGTAAATGGGCTACATCAAAAGCGAGGCAGATTATGAATGATTCAGCATGGTCTAGTTGTTGCGTTGCATGTCTCTTTTTTACAAAAGGAAAGAGAGCTATGTTTCCCAGCAGACAAGATCTAACTGGATTGGGCCACTCTTTTCCAAGTTGTATAAAATGAGTTTACACTTTACTTTGATGCCAAGCAAAGCAAGTATTGTAAAATGACAATATATGTATAAATAAATGGAACATGAGATTTAGAATATAAAAAATAAGCATAGTTTACTTAAATTTAAATAGAAAATATCAGTAGCTTACATAGAATGGTATTGATAGCCAATCAAAGTTACATGATCTAAAAAAACATTTCTATTTTAAGAAAATAGCTTGTAAAAGCTTAACATATGCTCAATTCATTGACTCAAAGATATCAAGAATAATACATTACATTCTTCCCAGTTCTTCCCTTTTCTGCCATGATGGTGAGAGAGAAACCCCAACATAGTGTAGGATTTCAATCTAAAAAAGCAAAGCTAGTGTCTCCCTTCTTAAAGCAAAATTTGCCAGAAGCTGACACTCCTGAGCAGTGATGCCGATGACGTCAGTTAGCATGGAAATACACAGGATTCTGATTGGCTCTCTTTATTCTGAGCAAGTAAAGAGACTGAACAGAGAGTCAGATTTCCTTCAAAGTTTGAACAAAACCTCATGCCAAGGCTGTGGAACTCCCTCCTGGCAGAGGCCCGGATGGCCCCGGACATCTCCTCTTTTCGATGTCATTGCAAGACGTGGCTTTTCCACCAGGCCTTTGGCAAGGGAGATGGGTGAGGGTGGTTCTTTATTTACTTTTAGGGGCGGGTTATTTATTTTTCTGAATTTTTATGTCTTTGGCATTCCCCTCTTCCCTTTGGGGGATGCTTTCACCCTCTTTTCCTCTTTCCCTACTTTTACATTGTTTTATATTATTCTATATTGGGTTATGTTTATATTGATTTTATATGTTTGCACTTTATATATTTTAAGTTGCCCCGAGTTGCCTCGGCAGGAGGGGCGGGATATTAAATGTTTTAAATAAATGAATAAATGAATGAAATATTTGTAATATTTATGTGACCTCTCTCTTTACAATATTTGTAAAATGTAGGGCTTGATTAACCATTTTCCTGACTATGTTGCAGGGTGAAGGCCCTAAAGTTTGTCAGGGGGTGATAGAAAATTATGAATTATTAGTCATTACTGAGAAATTGTTAGAATGAAATTATATGCTTATCTCTTAAATGTAGCTGTCTTTTTAGAATATGGAATGAAGTCAGGAGTTGAGAACATGAGTCCCATTGAAGTGAATAGGATTTGCACATGAATGTTATCTGCCAGATATTCAGGCTTCAAAATGAATTTAAATAGAATCAAATTTCAGTTTGGGTCAGGGGGCTGGGATACTTGGGTTGGGGAGCAGGACAGACGTATAGCCCAGTGTTGGGTCAACCAATTTATTACATCCTTGGACTTGGACCAGGAGATAGTGAGGGACCCCGATTCTATTCTAGCCAGAAACTTACTGGGTGATCTCGGGTGAGTCACAATATTATCTCAGCCTAACCTACCTCACAAGGTTGTTAGGATTAAAAGTTGTATTAAATTGTTATATGTAAAGCGGTCTGAGTGCTATGGCAGGGGGGTGCTAAATAAAAATAAAGATGATGATGATTATCCTGCCCAACAATTCAAGTTGAGTGCCCCTGCTCTAAAACCTTTCCCTTCAGCATGGAGCACTTCCTTCCACATAGTGGTGGCTTTGCTCTGGGGACCTCTCTTTGGGCTTGAATCTTCATTCTTGTTTCAGTCTCTGCCCCCTTTCTCAGTCCATACAATTTTTCTCTCTCTGGGCATAGAGTTTATTTTATCCCCCAATTTTTACCTCCAGTTTGTATCTCAGATTATATATATGGTAAGAGTCTGCCTTAGTTTTGCACATTTCACTGTGGTGAGATATCTATTAGTGAATTATGTTGTGCAGGGATATGTAGAGGTTCAGGTAGTTGCTAATTTTGAGTTATTCTTCCAGAGACTTGGACATTGGTATTCTCACTGTTCTCTCAGAAACTACAGTTTGCAATCACTGACTGAACTGTGTTTGTGAGAATCTGCCTTAGTGTTGCTTAGGGCTGAAACTCAATCTCAATTTTCTCGCGATTCTCACTAAGAATCATAGTTCTCAACTGGTTTTTTGTGAGAATCAATAAACGAGAAAAACACAGTTCTCAACACTTTCTCAGTTGAGATTTTTTCTCAATGTACTGTTTACTTTTTACCATTTACCGTTACTGTTTACCATGTACCACATTTGTCCCAGTAATGACTATGTGCAAAATAGCTGCCCTTTTCAAAAATGGCAGCAGCACTGCCAGCACCATCTTGGAAGAGGGATGCACATGCACAGAACAGCTGTGGTGACTATTTTGCATATGTGCATTACCAGGAAGAATGTGGTACACGGTAACCAGTAATGGTAATGGTAAATGGTATATCAAGAAAAATTCTCAGGCAAGATCTCAAACCATTATCAAGATCGCCCTGAGATCTCTGTAACGGTTCTCTATTCTCGTGAGATTTTCATGAGAGAGAAATTAGTTTGAGTTCCAGTTTTGCCCACTTTGTTGCTGTGAGGTATCTGTGAGAACAATCACTCTGTATAGGAGGAGTCCTTCAGGGACATTGTAGAGCAGTCCCACCTCCTCTCCAGCAGACTCTTTGCTGCTATGGAGGAGCTAGTTCTCCAGGAAGGCGAGCATCAAACTGGAATGGCAGGAAGTGATCCTGTAGCTGGGACCTGCCTTCCAGATGATGTGTTATCCTCTCACACTGAAGATATGTCTCCAGGGGGTGGCTACCAGGGAGGTGGGAATAGGGTAGCCATGGTAGTTTGCGATTCAATTATTAGAAATGTAGATAGCTGGCTTGCTGGTGGCTGTGAGGACCGCATGGTAACTTGCCTACCTGGTGCGAAGGGAGTGGACCTCACGCGTCGCCTACACAGAATTCTAGAGAGTGCTGGGGAAGAGCTGGTTGTTGCGGTACATGTGGGTACCAACAACATAGGAAAAAGTAGCAGGGAGGATCTGGAGGCTAAATTTAGGCTTCTAGGTAGGAGATTGAAGTCCAGAACCTCCAGGGTAGCATTCTCAGAAATGCTCCCAGTTCCATGCGCAGGACCCCAGAGGCAGACTGCGCTCCAGAGTCTCAATGCGTGGATGAGACGATGGTGTAAGGAAGAGAGCTTTAGATTCATTAAGAACTGGGGAACCTTTTGGGAAAGGGAGAGCCTATACCAACAGGATGGGCTCCACCTTAACTAAAGGGGAGCCCGGCTGCTGGCACTAAATATTAAAAAGGAGATAGAGCAGTCTTTAAACTAAAAACTGCGGGAAAGCTAACAGGTGCTGGGCAGCACATGGTTTGGGCTGAGGTAGCTGCAAAAGATGCCGTTATTTCAGGGGAATGAATGTATCCTAATATAGAAGACAGGAAAAAGTCCCCGGAACTCAGGTGGAAATTAGTTTGCAAACTCCATTGATCGCCAAATAACTGAAAGTTACTTTCAATAAACAGATTAAAAATAAAAAGGATACATTTAAATGTCTATATACAAATGCTAGAAGTCTAAAAAGTAAGATGGGAGAATTAGAGTGCATTGCGTTAATTAGGATATAGACATAATAGGAATCTGAGAGGCCTGATGGAATGAGGATGACCAATGGGACACGGTATCATGAGGATACAAAATATATTGAAATGACAGAATAGATCGAACTGGTGGTGGGGTGGTGCTATATGTAAGAGACAGCATTGAGTCAAGCAGGATTAATATTGTAAAAGAAGCAAACAGTACTCTGGAATGTCTGTGGATAGTAATTTCATGTATAATGGAGAAATGTAGAGCAGTCGGCGGCCTATACTATCCTTCTCCTGACGAGGATGGTGAGATTGAGTGACTGACTGAAATGCTAAGGGAGATTAGACAGGCTACTAAAGTCGGAAACACAGTAATAATGGGCGATTTCAATTACCCTCATATTGACTGGGTGAATGTCTCCCTTTCCTGAAGACTCAGGGAGGCTAACAGCAAGATGAAATACATGTAAAACCCATAAAACCACATACAGAAATACCCATAAAGTACACCCCAAATCCTAACCTTGCCTGTTACATGCCTGGCCAAATAAAAAAGTCTTACATCATTTTCAGAAGATATTTAGGGCTTTGGCAAACTTCCAAGGGAAGGGAGTTCCAAAGCTGCAACTCTGGAGCTTGCACTGTGACTCCTATGAGGTATTTCTGAGCTGGAGAGTACAGCTGTGTTGGGGGAGGGGCGCAAATGCAAAATGCGCAATTTGCATTTGTAGTTTTACTGTTTTTGTTGTATATGCTTCTTTTGTATGGGGTTTTCTTTTTTTTTCCTTTTTTTTTTTTTTGGACAGTGCATTGAAGTGTGACTATTCCAGTTTGAGAAGCCTGTAGGGGAAAGGGAAACAATGGTTTTAGAAGTGCTGTTAAGTCTGCTACCAATTTAGGGAGCGTGAACTAAAATGTAAAAAAATGTATTTTAGATGGCCAGATACTTGCATAAGTGCTCTGCAAGGTGGCACTGGGAGCAAAGGCTAAAGGACACCCCACCCCCGCCCCCAAAAAGCAGTCTTCAATCTGGGTTCTCAGCAAGCAGTGTGTGTAACACAGAGAGAGGGTGGGTGCCCTATCAGACACACAGAGAACTCCGCAGTTGGAATCATCACTAATTTAATAAAGGCAGCCCTCCAAATCAGTCTCCTGACTGAGGAGATATGATAATCAGCATAATTAGGTGGTGTAATATAGACCAACAGAGAGAGGATGTCTCGGGGGATGGAAGGGAGTGCTGGCCGGCCTTTGTAACTGTCACTTAGGTTGTGGTGCTGTCACGAGAGGTGCAGGTGGTGGACAATCATGGAATGCACTAGGGCTGGTGTGCCTAGGAGGCCCACACTCTCTGGTGAAGTTGTGTTTCCTGGAATTCCTGCCACTGTCAGGAATTTGGGGACAGCCCATTCCATCTTCTGCATGAGGGCCCATTCCAACTTAGCTACATCCCTCAAGGTCAGGGGTGACACAGTGTGGGGTGCAGGTGGTATCAAATACAATCAGAGCCTTAAAGAGACCTCACCACTGTCATCCATGCCTTCATCACCTCAAGGCTGGATTACTGCATCGCGCTTTTTTTGGGGCTGCCCAAGAAGCTGGTCTGGAGGCTGCAGCTGGTGCAGAATGCCGCGGCCCATCTCCTGACGGGGGCGGGCCGCAGGGAGCACATGACACCAGTGCTCCGGGCTCTGCACTGGCTGCCTATAAAACACCAGGCCAGGTTCAAGGTGCTGGTTTTAACCTTTAAAGCTGTTCACGGCCTGGGCCCTGCTTATCTGCGGGACCGCCTCACTCCCCATGTGCCCGTGTGACCCTTGAGATCATCCGTGGGAGCCTTTTTGGAGGTTCCCCGGGCGAGGCGGATGACCACCGATGTTAGATCTTTTTCGGTGGCTGCCCGTGTGCTGTGGAATTCGCTCCCGGAGGAGGCTCAGTTGGCTCCCACTCTCCTGCTGTTTCGGCGTGTATGTAAGACCTGGCTGTTCCGTCAGGCTTTTGGCAAGGGGTGGGGGGTTTCCCCACATTGTATTGTGTATTAAATTGTTTTAAATTGTGGGGTTTTTAAAGCTTATTGAATGTTGTTCGCTGCCCTGTGGGCAGGAGGGACGGGATATAAATGATTGATAGATAGATAGATAAATAAATAAATAAATAAATAAATAAATAAAATAAGGGTAGTTCCAATAACTCAGAGAGAGCCCTAAACCCACAGGAAGATGAAAGGAATTGTTTCTGTTTTATATTTGTTTTATGCTGTGAGGTGCTCTAGGAGCCATTTGGTGTGGGATGATAGATAGATAATAATATCTATCCCTCCCCAGATATGGTTCCAATACATTGTCAGAGAGAACCCGAAAAACAAAGGCAGAAGAAAGTTATATTCCCCCTCTGCCTCTTAAGAGCAGGCCATGAGTGGCAAAGTGCAGGCACAGATGATGTAATCAAATATGACCAGAGCCTCAGAGATGGTTGTAGTAAATTATCAGAGAGAATCTCATAACCACAGGCAGCAGAAAGAAGTTATATAATATACATGCTCTCCCCAAGTTAAGGTATTTAAATACCTAGGAGTCTGTTTTTCACAATCTGGTGACCGGGGTCCCCACTTCTTAGAAGCTAAAAAAAGAGTATAAGAAATATAGAAGCAGTTTTATCTTTTTCCAGAGGTTTTGGGGATAATTTAATGAAGTCAGCTCTTAAAGTACTTAAAGTGAAGGTAATTTCTCATTTGTTATATGGACCAGAGGTCTGGGGAGCTGAAGATATCAGTAGTCTTGAAACTTCCACAAAATACGTTCCCCTGCAAGTAGTTGGCTCTACCTAAATATACACCAGCAGTGATGGTAAAAGTAGAGTTGGAGGTGTTCTCAATTTTAGCTATAGTTCATATGCATCTTTTAAACTTTTGGCTTAGAATTTCCAATATGAACCACTAAGTGATTCATATTGGAATTCCAATAAATCACTAAGTGATTTTAAGATGTCTCCTAGTACCCTTCCCTTAAGATAATGTATGGCATGGAAGAATGTTAACATTTTGGAAAACCCTACTTTGAGAAAAGCTTTTAGTTCATTATGTTTTCAAACTTTTTATTCTGCAGTACTAACAGGGAGGTGTGAAGGCTTACCAAGAAATGAGAGATTCTGTCACTGTAATTTAGGATCTGTGGAGGATCTCTCACATTATTTGTTTGATTTTCAGTTTCATGGAGATTTGAGAGATGAAAGAAATCTCTCTTGGTGAATGAAAAGGGTTTTTTTAATAATATGGCTCAAATTAAATTCTCACAATATTGTATTTAGAATGTTGCTATTTTTGCTGTGCAAATTAGGAGAACATTTTAATTTTTTTATATATGCTTGTTCGTTGATGAACCATGATGACTATTTGTTGTCTGGTTGTAAATAAATCAGTATCTGAATCTACTTTCTCTCCCCCAGGAATAACCCCCAATGTGCCAGCTCAGCAGGCAGGCCAAGCTGTGTGTGCAGGTGGTAGAGATTCTAATAAATTGCCAGAGAAGAGTTCCAAAACCCAGGCATCAGGCAGAAAAAAAAATATATGCTCCCCAGTAGCATTGCCCGCAGGAGGCATAACCCCTAGTGTGGAGTCTGCTCAGTGAAATGCCAGGCAGCTGCTGTGTTCCTCAGGGCAATGCACACTAAGCACCCAGAGCCTCTAAAGCTTTTGGAGAAAATGACTGAATGGTATAGAAGAAAAGGGAAGAAAGCAGCACTCTAATGGAAGAAGACATGTCTCTCACCTGACTCTCAGAGAGCCTAACTAGAGTCTAGCAGTGCCCACCCAGCCAGAACAGAAGCGAATCACTCTGCCAGATCCAGTCTGGCTTTATACAGTAAAGAAGAAAGAAATGGAAAGAAAACTGTCCAATATGGACAGCTTTCTTCTCTTCCCCCAACCCAGGGGTGGCTGGTGGGTCTTGAGGTTGAAGGGGCAGTAAGGCCAACCAGCCTGCTGGCAGCTTTGCTGCCAGCGAGCAACAGTGGATGGAGCCAGGGCAACGGTGGACGGAGCCAGGGCAACGGTAGGCGGCATAACCCAGCAGCAAGGGGTTCCAAGGGTTAATGTTGGATGGACATTACATTACTTAAATCAAGCAATTTCAGTTAGGTTAGGCAGGTTATAATCACCTCCTCTGCCAGGTTTAAAAGCAGGCAGACAACCTTAAACCTCACTTACAAGCAGTTTTAGCAAAGACACAC
>QEPC01000055.1:1819836-1849009 GCA_003113815.1 Sphenodon punctatus | reverse complement strand
GCTGAGGCTGGCGGCGCGCTGTTGAGAGCGCGCCGCCAGCCTTAGCCTGTAGTCCCTGACTAACTCCATGTGCGACTGAGGCAGGGAGCAGCGCACATGTGCACTGATCCCTGCCTCAGCCGCCCGTCCCAAAGCTTCTCGCCTGGGCGCTTGCAACAAGCGCCCAGGCGAGAGGTTCCATTACGCCCATTAGGTGCAATGGAAGGCTAGGCCCTTCCTCCACAGCATGTCATATGCGTGCTGTGGACTACGGGCTCAGCCGCCCAAACAGCATTTTCAATAGAAAACGCGGTTTGGGTGACTGAGCAGCTCAGCCTTTTTGTCCCTTCCGGGACCCACTCTCAGAGCAGCTCTGAGAGTGGGTCCCGGAAGGGAGATAGACACTGACAGCAGCAGCAGCCTATGAGAGGCTGCTGCTGCTGTCAGCGCCGGCGGTGCGGGGTTGGTTTTTTTTTTTTTAAAAAAAAAACACGGCGGCCCCGGGGGTCCCCCCACGGCACATGGGGGGCAGTGCCCCAAACGTCCTGGGGGGGGAGCCGCCACTGCCCCAATCCCTCTATTTTTGATTGATCTGCAGAAGCACACTATGCCAAGCCACAATTAACTTGTTCTCTCAGGCACAAAAAAGTTGAAGAACAAAAAGGACAAGCAACATATATAAGTCCTGAAGATGAAATCATATGAATAGACAGATGTGTCTTACAAAGAACTGTATGATAAGAAGAGACCTCAAGAACCATCTAGTCCAACCCCTTGCTCTTGGCAGGATGCCCTACATTTGTATTTATTTTATTTTATTTATTTATTTAAATGTCTATCAGGCCCATCCTATGGGCTCAGAGCAAGATACAGCATAATAAAATACTAATTATGTCTATATTTATATATATAATAATATATAATATTTTATATATACTGACGTGTGCGTGTGTCAATAAAGCTATTAAAATACCCTCCCAAGCCCTATTCCCACCTGCCAAATGATTGGCCAAACAAAATTTACATTGCTTCCAGAAAATGCTCCGGCTTGGGTTTTGGTGAACCTCCAAGGGAGGAGAATTCCATAACTATACCTACAACATCACAGGCAAATGCTTTTCTAGACAGTATGTAAGTAGTGCATGGAAAAAGAAAGAGACGAGACCTCTTCAGAGTGTACCAGTGCCTTGAATATAATGGTATTAATGGAGAAATATAACCATAGGAAGTTTAAATAGATAGTATATTATGGGGCAGTGTCTTGAAGCAATTAAAATTAAAACATTTAGAAGACTATTTATGTTTTAAAAAAAGAAAAGAAAGAACTTCACCAGTAAGATTAAACAAACAGCAGAAAGACAAGAGAAACAGTTGAGGACCCAGCTCCATCATTGTTGGGTATTCATTATGTCTAGGTTAGATAAAGCCCTATACGAAGCTATTCTATGATGGTTAGAGATTTTTTTCCCCCCCAAGATGTTCCTTTAAATGGTCTTAATCATTTGTCAGTGTTCATATTTATTTTTGTATTTATTGCACATTGAAAGAGTTTTCAGAAAGCATAGTATTTCAAAAGTGCTGCATTTGATAGTGGAAGATAGGAAATAAAGTTCAGTGTAATCACACTGACACCATGTCTTGGCTTGTAATAAGTTAAAAATGGTTTTATTTATTTTGTGTTTGACAACAACAAAGCCAATACAATTTCATCTTTCTGGCACCAAAGTAAGTGTGAGAATAAAGAACTGCAGAGCTTGATGGTATTATTACATTTAAACAAATTGAAGTTTACAAAAATGACACTTCTGTTTTTCTCAGAAGAGAAAAGGTTTATTGAATATCACATGGCATGTTATGTCTGTGGGGAAAATAGTGTATAAAATTTGAAAAAGAAAGATTAGAAGAAAAAAGGAGCAGTATCATTAAAGCTTTATGTAGGCATCTCATTCTTTACTGCCAAGAACTATAGACATTTTTATGTTTACTGAAGGAAAAAACGGCACATAACAGAGTATCTTCTGAGATTGCTTTTTGTTACAAAATTCATTGAATTGCTATTTGGTTGAGGAATAATGTTTTAGTTTAGTTTTGGGGTTTTACTTAAGGAACTTTATAATTAAAATTCTGTAATAAATACCACATCTTTGTAGAGATACATTCTTTCCTCTTGATTAGTTAAACGATTGAATTTGTCACACTAAACTCATCTATTGATTTATTTATTTTTTAGCTTTAGTTATAGAAATCGAAAAGAGATTAATAGACTGTACTTAATAAATGAATGGGGTGAGAGGCTGGATACTTTATAGTAGGCAGCATGATTCTCTGGCTGTTTAGCACTAGCACAAATCCTGTTTACCTCTGAATGACTCATTAGCACCAAATAACCAACCTGGTGCTAAAATAGCTTGAGGGTCACCCCTAAAGTGACTTTGTTACAGTAGATATAAATAGACAACTGGGACACAGTTCTGTAGAAGGATTTGAACATTGTCCAAATTCATGCAGGTTTCCTGTCATTCTTTGAAGCTGTTCTATTTTAAATATAAAATTCTACCTGTATCTCTCTTTGAAGGAGAGGATGACAGTGTGTTTTGAGAATGTCCGTATGCCCTACTTTTGTTGTTTTATTTTTCAGTCTAGGCTTATATTAATACATTATACATTCCTGTTGCTGATGTATAAGTTAAGGTACAACTGCGTTTTGTGTTAAAAGGGGAAATATCAGCACTTGGTGGGTGGTAGTTATTTAAAAATTGCTTTGCTTTATTTGGGAAATGGTTTAGAGGCCTGTGGCTAGAGCTACAACCGGGCACCGGAAGATTGGGGCACTCAGAATGATGAATCTGGGATGCTCAAAGTGACCCAGACCTGGAAGAGTAGGTCATCTTCTGCGCCTTTTCATGATTTTATTAGACTTCAGAACAATCCTTTCAAAAGAGAATAGCAATGGTATACTTTTCTTCGGCATAGGGGTTTATTCCAGTGATTTACACCGTAGGTGTTACCAGATCTACCCCAATATAGACCACTGGCACCAAGGAAATCTTGGCACCAGAAGGTAGGACTCAGCACTGTATATATGCTAGTTGGTAGTTTCCTGCTCTTCTGGGTCATCTGTGCCCCATATGAAAAAGATGGAAAATTTTCCTAAGGTTCACTCTTAAGAGTTCCATGTCCATCAAACCACATAAACCATTGACTTCAGCTTCAACTGTTATGAATTGGAACCATTCTCTATGTTTCCTGACTAGGAGCAGGACTTAAACCCCTAGTAGGCAGTTCCCAATCCTGGGATCTGGACAGAGGCACTATGAAACAGATCACAAGCCCTTTAAATAGACAGATGTTTATTATAGAAAGAACTGAGAACATAGCACCAATACACTTTCATCTAGCAATAACTTTCATCTAGCAATAACCTTCACCTACTCTAACAGCAAGCACACACACATAAGTACATACATATGAGTTCTTACACGTCAGGTCTCAGGTCTGGTCTCAAGAGGAGAGGCAGGGCCAGGGCCCAATCAAGGTCTCTCTAGGAACCTAGCTGCTGGAGTCTTGGCTTTCCACAGCCTTTGAGATGGTTGGAAAGGACCAAGCATCGATCAACCGGCGGTTACGTAGGTAACCGGTTAGAGGGTACCATGCAAGGCACCTTCCCTGTCTAGGGCTGGCCTTTTTATCCAGTGACTTCCTTATGATTATCCAGAGTGTGGGGTTGTCAGTGCTAAGCCTGGAAAGCTCTCCCATTGGCTGTTCAGATCTGGGGTACTTTCTGCTTAGTCATTGTCATTATGGGATGTACTGACCAGTTGGATCCTGCCTACCCCTCCCTCCAGATGGGAGGCCTGATCCTTGGCCATGAGTTACCCATGCCCCTTTTTCTAAGGCGTCTCACTGTCTGACCAGGCCATTTTCTCCTTACATTGCTCAATCCTTATCTGTTCCTATAACCTTCTTTCTTGTTTATTATTTACTTTAAAGTACAGCCATGTTCTGGGAACGGACAGTTCTCACTACTAGGACTCTCTTTCTAGATAACAAGAATATATCCCTCTCAGCTTATTTCTCTCTCCTCCTGCCAGCCTATTTTCCTCATAATATGCATTTTCAATATTCCTAAACTAAAGTTACTATAAAGCATATAGCAAGCAAACAAAGCATATAGGAAACTCATAGCATCCTTTCAATAGATACAGATGTGTACAATATCCTCTTGGTTGCATAATGCTTCAATCAGCCGATTAATTCACTACACAACCATGGCATCTGAGGCTTTCTGGATAAGTCTCATTTGGTTCCATGCTCTGGGCACTAGCCCAAAATGCCAATAGCTGCCTAAGTGACCTCCTCATCCCATTCTGGCGAAGTCCATGGTGCTTTCTGTTATGTGATTGCATTATTTCCATCAGCTCCTGTCTTGGTTCTACAATTTTATTTATTTTATTTATTTATTTTTAACATTTAATACCCCGCCCGCACCCATCCTGCCTCAGGCAGTTCGGGGCAGCTAACAAAAAGTTAATAACACATAAATATTAAAGTCCAAAAAAGCCATAGATATATATTCATACGCCATAAAAACACTTGCTGGAGCTAAAACACATCCCACCCAACCCAGCCCCCCTCCCACTACCCATCTCTCCCGCCAAAAACCTGGTGGAACAGCCAGTTCTTACACTGTTGATGGAAGGAGGAAAGATCCGGGGACAAACGAACCTCTACTGTGACAGAGTTCCACAGCCTTGGAGTGGCCACCAAGAACGCCCTCTCCGTGATCGTTACCTGCAACACCCGAGGGACCTCAAGGAAGGTGCTTGTGGCAAACCACAGGAGCTGATCCAGGACCTGGGAAATGAGGCAGTTCTTCAGGTAAGTGGGGCCCAGGCTTTATAGGTCAAAGCCAACACCTTCAATCGGGCCTGGAAGACTGTAGGCAGACAGTGCAACAAATGGAGCACTGGTATTATATGCTCCCAGCACCCCGTCCCCATGAGCAGATGGGCTGCTGCATTCTCCGCCAGCTGCAGTCTCCAAACCGTCACCAAGGGTAGCCCCATGTAGAGTGCATTACAGTAGTCCAATCTCGGAGTGATGCAGGCATGGATGATAGTGGCCAGGTCAGAGTCTGAGGTCCTTTTTACATGGGCCATGGCGTGGGGGTGGTCAGTATGCACTGTGTGGGTGGACAGGAGGTACTGACAGGCACACACTGACCACCCACCCACCCCCACACACACACTGCCACTCACAGAGCCTTCTCCATTTTTTCAGATGCCTCCGTGGTTGGGTGATGGGTGTGCATGGGAACACACGCACACATACCCCACCCACCCGCAGCATGGTTCACACTTGCGGCAAACACCCATAAACACCCAAATTTCTAGGTGTTCTTGGATGTTTGTCGCCTGTGTAAAAAGGGCCTGAGATATATGGCCAAAGCCAACGTATCCGATGTAGTTGACAAAAGGTGCTCCTCGCCACTGCCATCACCTGAGCATCCAAGCAAAGCCATGAGTCGAGGAGCACCCCCAGACAATGAATAGTGATCTCAGTTTAGCTCTCAGTATGTCCTTGCTGCTTGTCATGGTGCCAGTGCTTGCTTTCATCACTAGGATTTCTGTGTCGCATCTTGCCATGACATGGACCATAACCCATGCAGGAATGTGAAAGCTCTTCAGGTCAGGTTTATCAGCATATTTATGTAGTTCAGCTCCTTTTTTGTACCAGCAGTTATTCCTGATCTCTCAAATTTATGTCTAGATTGCCTTTTCCACAGCATGTCATCAATTTCTGTTCTCAGCACTTTGATGGCTGAACTATTTATCAGAAGTGTAGCACTTTTTCAAGCAATGTAAATATTACCCTAGCATTTGGGGGAGGGGGGAGTTGTATTTTCTCCTCACGATCCCAAGAGTACAAACTGCAGCTGCTCACACTAATTGCTTAAATGCATTCTACTTCTCTTTGTCACTTCCAACCACTGGACAATCTGATGACTAAAGTTCAGATGTGATTGCAGGTGACAGAGTGCATCACAGTTGAGGATCACAATTGTTTGTTCTGATGCCTATGCAAGACCAAAGGAAGTGCACCGCTCATACAGGGATAGTCTGCATCACACTCAGACTCATGAAGGAGACAGGTTTTGTCTCACATTCCTAGCATCTACTTGTCAAGTGATAACATAGTCCGTATAAGATGCCAATATTTAGAGTAGGAGCAAGTCCACATAGATTCATAGTCCTTGGCCTGAAAAAAAAAAAAAGGTATTTGTCACACTCACACGAAATAAGGCAACAGAGACAGTATTTGATTTTAAATGGCCACAACTTTATTAATAACCAAATGTAGAATGTGATTGGAGAAAGAACCCAATTAGTTTATCTGGGTGGTTTATGGGGTGAAGGGCTCTAGTTCTGCCAAACTTTAAACGTGAATAACTCTTCACCCCATCAGCTCAGAGCCTTTAGCTCAAAGAATATGAATGAAGATTCCAATCCATTCCTAAACCTGGACCCCTTCCAGTATTATGATCCTGAGGCAGGGGCGACGGTTCCAACACACCTCGGGACCGCACATATATCCTGCTAGTATGCCAGTCCTGCCACCCTCAGAGTTGGGTGAGACCTTGGGTTGCTTATCCCCTGATTGGTTCCCCTATCTCTCAACTCCCCTGAGGTTTTGATGCCTATGGAAGACCAAAGGAAGTGCACAGCTCATACAGGGATAGTCTGCATCACGCTCAGACTCATGAAGGAGACAGGTTTTGTCTCACATTCCTAGCATTTACATGTCAAGTGATAACATAGTCCATATAAGATGCCAATATTTAAAGTAGGAGCAAATCCACATAGATTCACATTCCTTGGCCTAACCAAAAAAAAAAAATGGTATTTGTAATGAGAAGGTCATTCTGTGCAGAAGCTGCTTGTTCTTGGCTATGTTTTACATTTTGTAGGAAAGAAAAACAGTTTAGTGTTCCATATTTTTTTAGCTCAGGACTTGAATTTCAAGCTTTCATTGAAACCCTAGTTTACACAAAAAAAGATCCACTGCCCTCTGCCACGTACTCTTGAAAGTGTCCAATCTCCAGTATTGAATCAGCCCCTGAGTCTGCATCTTACCTAGTTTGGCCCAAAATTTCAAAACAAGAGCCCAGACTTCTGATGACCACCTGGCTTGACCAACCTCAGACCTAATTACGGCAAAGGGAGTGGCATTTGGAATTTTCAGAAGATTTTGAAAGAAATGAGCCTGAAGACTGTCCAGCTGTCCAGCCTTGGAGGGCATAAATGGGAGCCAGATTTCGGCTCCATACAATACTTGGGCTCAGACCTTGGCATTTAGTACCTTTGCCGCCGAGACCAAAGCCCTCCTACCCGTTCTGCTAAATAGTCTCAGAAGTGCAAATATCGTTCCCCGTGCAGTTGAAATAGCACCCTCCACATGACTCTTCCAGACCCCAGTTGACTTAAAAAGCAGACCCAGATAGCGGAAAGATTTAACCTGCAAAATGTTGTGTTCCCCAATCGACCACTGGAAGAGCTTTCGAGACCTGGTGAACACCAGAATCTGAGATTTATTGAAATTGATAATAAGATCACTCTGATGACAAAATTCTGAGAAGCAGTTTAGCTGCCACCTCAGGCCAACTTTGGTTTGAGAGAGAATCACAATGTCATCGGCATATAAGAGACACCCAACTGGGTGCTCCGCCAATTTGGGTGGAAAGTGGGAAGAAGAAGCTAGCTTAGGGATGACTCCATTGATAAATAAATTAAAGCGTATAGGCGCTAATACGCAGCCTTGCCTGACACCTGCAAAAGTAGGAATATCCTCTGTCAGGCGACCCATAGGATCCATCTTGACCTCTAGGGAAGTATGGCCATGCAGACAGTGTAAAAGAAAAGTAGCCTTGGTTCTATCCCCAATGAATCTAACCTTTCGCACAGTATCTCCCTGTTTACTAGGTCAAAGGCCGAATGAAGATCTAAAAATGCGGCGTAAAGTTCCCCAATCTTTTCCATATATTTTTTCGATAAGATGCTGCAGAATTAAACAGTGTGCTATCGTAGATCTCCCCCTTTGGAAGCCTGCTTGTTCAGGGTGTAATACACCATTCATCTCAATCTATGACTTCAGCCTTAAAAGAAGCCACTTGCCATAAACCTTAGAGATAGTACACAAAAGGCTGATTGGCCTGTAGTTTGCTGGGCTAATGCGGTCCCCCTTTTTAAAAATGGGGACCACCACCGCTTTACCCCAGATGGGAGGGATCTTACCCGTGTTGTTTATGGCCGAAAAGAAAGACGCCAATCTAGGAGCCCACCAGTCAAGAAAGCACTTGACCAGCTCTATCGGGATTAAGTCCAGGTCCGGGGCTTTGCCATTTTTGAAGGAGCTAGTCACTTCCGCCACTTCGGAAGTTAAAACTGTCGGCCAGAGAGGGGCTGATGGAGGATCCAAGGCAGGGGGAGAAAGATCCATCGAAGTCTGAGAACCCGCATAAAGAGAATGAAAATGGGAAACCCAGCAACTGTCTGGGACAGCCACCAAAAAGGGGCCAACCTTTGGCTTGCTCACATCATTGACCAAGCCCCAAAACTTCCTACTATTTTGGACATTGGCAGCAGTGACCAGCTTGTCCCAGTAAGTCTCCCAGTAGAAAGCTCTTTTGTGCTTGATAGTTTCTTTGTGCAGCTTCTTGACTTGAAAATATTGGGGAGATATAACACCAGAATCCCCCTGCCTGTAATTCACCCTGACTATTGGGCTGGTAAAGAACTGGCAGTCATGATTAAGGAAATCACTCGTAGGCTGAGGAATAAGGATATCCAGGAGGAGTTGGCTGCAATTAGACCTTCTCCCCATGTTGCTGATTATCTTTTGTACATGCAGCCTCAACCTAGAGTGGCTG
Source organism: Sphenodon punctatus (assembly GCA_003113815.1). Lineage (NCBI taxonomy): Eukaryota > Metazoa > Chordata > Lepidosauria > Sphenodontia > Sphenodontidae > Sphenodon > Sphenodon punctatus. The sequence goes on along the minus strand of QEPC01000055.1, from coordinate 1,840,104 downwards.
TTTATTTCGCTCTTGGGGAAATACCTGAAAATATTTATTTCTCTGCGCAAGGTTCAATGCTCTACCTACAGCCCTGTTGGAGGGCCGTTTGCGAGCCACTGAGTTTTCTGAACGCTTATGCCCCTTTGATGCCCAAAGTCCGGAGACAGTGCAGCACATACTTTTTAACTGTCGTTTATATGACGGGATACGCCTTCCTCATCTTTTTTCTTTTCTTCAGAAATATCCAGGCAGAACTGAGCATAATTTGCTCTGCCTGGCTCTGGCTGATGAGGATCCTAGTATCACAGCCATGGTTGCACAGTTTCTTGTGGCCGCATTAAATTTACTACACTCTTCTTGCAACCCCGACTATCTATAGAGAGTAAGGGTTAAAAATTGTGGTACTATGACTGCATTTTGCAAGGCCTGGTAGTGGTTATTGGTTTTTATGTATGCTCTTTTTTGTTGTTTTTTTGTTCTGTACTGAAATATTGTTATTAGATGCAATGTTGTCTTTTTTGTTCTGTTATGACACATTATTATGAGTTGTATCATTGTGACCCTGGGGGTAATAGTCCCCTTTTCTTGCTGGCTGTGTCCAGGTTTTGAAGGGATAAAATGCTCTGTTTGTTTGTTTGTTTATGTCTTTTTGGCCTCGGCCGCAAAATAAATATTATTATTATTATTATAAGCTTTCATTGAGGTGAATGGTTTAGAAAAGGGACAGGAGTCACCTCATTAAAGAAGTTAAATGCTGTGGCTGTCTCCTGATTGTGCCCGGAGGAGCCAGCAGAACCCCAACGGCAGGCAGCAGCTACAGTGGAAGCTTAGGGATGCATTTGGGGCTCCCTCTTTATTTAGTGTATCTGCACCTCGGCGCTTGCTAGGCCCCAGCCACTCATGTGTTTAAAGGCTGAAAGAGGAAGCCTGAAATCTGTCTGCCATGACCAAGGTAGTAGACCATGGGTGTAGAACCTCTGGCCCATGGGTGAAAACTGTCCCATGTCTATTTTTTATTTGATCACTTTTCATTTACTGAATATGATCCATCATCCCAGTCCAAACCCTAAAGTCCTGAAAGATTGAGCTCAGGGGAAGGGAGCGTAGATTAAGTCATACACTCGGGGGCAGGGAATGGATCCATGACCTGGATCCATTCCTATTCTTTCTCTCATATTGAACACATCACCTAACCACCGCAACTTTGTTTGGGCCCATGGACTTTGTACTAATTTTGTATGTAGCCAGTGAGAGGAGAAAGTTTTTCCACCCCTGTGGTAGACTGCAGCAAAACAGATGGGGCAGTAGGCCAGTCCTGAAAGTAGTAGAATAGGCAGGCCTGTATATATCCTTTTCATGTTCTAAGTTTAGTTCATCTGCAAGCAAGAGCTGCATTTTAAATTTATGTAAAACGTGCTGGCTTTCCCTTATAAAAAAAAAAAAAAGCCATTGACAAGAATGACAAAACATGTATGTCTAATGAGGTTTAGAGTAAGCAAATATTTCCCCCTGCCATATTTATTTATCTATTTATTTATTTAACAAAACTTATATCCCGCTCTCCCCGCCTCAGCGGCTCAGAGTGGCTAACAACATCAAAATATAAAACAATTCTAACATTTTAAAATATCAATAATAAAAAAGACAAAAATACACACCTACCCAGTGTGTGGTTGTGCAACCCAAGTGAGGTTGTGCAACAACCGGATGATAGAGAAGAGATTTATAACTGGGGGAAGAGAGAAAATCCAAAGGTCTTGATGCCTTTGAACAATAAAATATATTTTTTCAAAAGCTTGTGGCATTTACTGATCTCCTTCCATACCCCTACTTTCCTAATAACACTTGCATGACATGCTGTTTAATAATTTGCATATTTCTTAGCTGCCAGCAGTGGATAATGTAAATATACCACAGTTCATCTTCTGAGATCATATTTTTCTTTCTAGTGTAGTATAGTCTAATTATGAGATCAGAATATAAACTGAAAATGTGTGATTAATTCTTTCTTAGCCTTGTTATTTAATAATGTTCTGAGACATGGAAATTTGTGCCATGGGAAAGGCAGAGCTGCTAACAAACCGGTTTGGGGCTTTGTTTGTCAGTGGAGTTGACACATGAATATATCACATATGATTATCATAAAATTATGGCCTGGAAATTGAACAGTCATGCTGCTGCATTTTCGACAGCACATTTATAATAAGCTGTAATAAAGTAAACATTTTGAATGCATATAAGAATAGGCATTACTTGCAATCACAAATGTATGTTCAATTGAAATGCTTTTGAAGCTCAATTTAACAAAGCAAACAAATTTCCTAGCAGTATTAACATAATTGTTCCCAGTGTTGAATTCTGATTTAAATAAAACCAGCATAAAACTAGCTGTTTGAAAGCTAAACAGAAGGAAGGAATGTGATTTAAAATGGCTAGCAGCACTTGAATGCTGCATGTTAATAAGTAGAGAATGGATGCTAGAAGACTCACTTTTAATTGTTCTCGGCTTTGGATTTTGATTTAAACTTTTTTGCTTAAGTGTAATGGCTGACTTTTTTGAGCTGTGATTCATGGAAGGTTGTGCAGCAAATAGTTTTAAGCTTTAATCTTGCAAACATGTATATCCATGAATAGTCCACCCTACTTCACTCGTGTAAAAACTACATAGGGTAACTGTAAAAATTAGACTTGATTCCACAGAGGTAGGGATGGGAATTTTGGTTTCGGATAAAACCGAAAGTACCCGAAAATGACCATTTCGGATTAATCCAAAATGTCAGTTCTTTTTTGGTTTCGGTACTATCGGATCTTTTGCATTGATTTTTGTACCGGGTTTTTAACACTGCGGTTTGTCCCCCATTGAAAAAACGCAATGTTAAAAATCCGGTACCAAAATCAATGCAAAAGATCCGATAGTACTGAAACCGAAATTTTGCCCAGAGTCCCATCCCTACACAGAGGGCTAGGCTCACCTAACCTCTCTCTTAGAGTGTAACTGACAGAAAGCTCCTACTAGCACTGGGGCAGGGATATGGATGTTGTGCTCTGTGCAAACAAACATAGCAAGAATATTATTACAGTAGATAAATACATGACAGAGATTCATCAGATTGCCTATAGAAAGCTATTTGGGGAATAAGAAACACAAAAGTAGGAATACTGAAGAACATAGAAGAAAAATGGTTGAGGAACGGAAAAACTAAAATCAAGTCAGGCAAAGTAGGAAAATCTTTTTTCTAATTTTTCAAGGATTTCCTGCCCACATTGTTAAATGATATATAAAATAGGTACTGTACAGTTAGCAAACAAGTGAACAATACCCACTGTAGTTTAGGTAGTCTGTATTTGACACCTAATTGTAGTTACCAGGATTGCCATCACCAAATGAGCCACATGACTGAAAGATCATGGTATCTTTAAAAAATAATAAAATGTGTGTTCTTTTTATTTGATTTTTGATTTCCAAACCTGTAGGGTGCATTGTAGTCATGTTCTCAAGCTGTTCTCTGCCATCATGATGGCTAGAAATGTACTTTAAACAAAAAGAGAGAATGCTGGTTGATGAAATCACAAGAGTTGACAACATATCTTTCTCCAATGAAGCTGATATTTTGCATGCTTTATATCTGCCCAGAGATATTTTTGCATGGGGAGGCAAAGTCTGAGCCAAAACCAAGCTGTACACAAGTATGCAATGAATGGGAACAAATAGTTTACTTTTTTAAAAAATTTGCCTTTTTGAAATCCACCAAACTGCTTCAACGATAGGATAAGCAGTTGAAATTTAGCGGTCAAGGTAGTACTTTTGCCATGAAGTTCCTTGAGTGCGCTAGTGAAAACTAGTATTTATTTGGACTGAGCATTTGAAGCTTACCCTCAATACATGCACAACACAACTGGCATGTCTGTTGCTTTCTAACAGTGTCTTGATGGATGCTGAACATCTCCTGTCGTGCACAGGAGAGAGGCTTTCCCTTTGAACTTCCAAGGGTGCTCAAGAAAGCAGCTTCTTTCTGTGAACTTTTTTATCCTGTGTTTCATGTTATGGAATTAATTTTTCCTGTCTTTGCTTTTAAAAAGACTGGGAAACTACACTTTAAAATAGCTTATTGCTTATGTGATCTTAACAATATTCCTTTCTGCATATGCATGATGTTTTTAATTACATTATCATGTACTAATTCTCAAAGACAGCATATAATCAGAGAGATTTTCTTGACATTTTGTGTCTTGGAACATAACCACACAGATACAATATTAATAAGAGGTATTTGCTAGATTCACAACATATTCATTTTAAGAATGTGACAACACATGTAAGGAATTCCCTAAGTGTATGACCTTAGAATGTTTTTGATTTAGGTTGTTTTTGTTTTTCAATTTTACATGCTCTGTCTAGTTTCAGGTCAGAAAAGCAAAACTCATGCCTATGTAATATGAATGAAGCAAATATTGCCTGAACATTTTTTTAAAATTAGGAATAGGAACCGTGATACATGTTTTAGTTTTTATAACAGTTAACTTGTTAAACACCTGTCCGCCTTCCTCATGTTATACTCTTTCATGTTAGCTGAAATCTAGACTCTTTAGTGTGACATTGAAGATCTCCTTTTGATGTTAAGGTTTTGCAGGAAGGAGAGTTGTCCTTTTGAAGGCAGCAGTAAAGGGATAAAGTCCACTACTATTTTTATTTTTTAAATCTCTGATGTGTAAACACTGCCCTGTGAATGTTCCAACTGGTCAAATCATTCTTTTTAGAAACTGCAAATGTGCCTCATTTTAGGTCCTCTGTCAATACTTGTACTGTATCCCTACCAGCTTATCAATTCACACTTTTTAGCCAGCACTGGTAACATGTCTAGATTCCTTGTGTTTTGCCTCATGTTCTCCAGCACTTTCTGGGGCACTGAGATTTTCATCTTGGTTGTTCAAACATTTTGCTGCCTGTTTTGATACACCAGAACCTAATTTAAAATGTCAAAAACATTTGTTCGTTTGTTTGTTTGCTTTGCCATATACACAAATATTCTAACACCTGCCTTCAGGTCTGATGCATTATCTTTTACACTGGTTTCTTTCTTGGGGCTCTTTCACACCTACAGGAAAGGGTCATGGCAGATTGGGAGAGGAAACACGCATGCAAAGCAGGTGGGCCTTTGATCAGGTCAGAATGCCAAGATGTGCCTGATTGCAGCTGTTATGCATGTCTGCAAAGGAGATTGACCGAGCTGGATTTTGCAGCTCGGTCAATTGCCTTTGCAAACGTGTATAACAGCTGCATCAGGCATGTCTCGGCATTCTGACCTGATCAAAGGCCCACCCAAATTGCATGCGCATCCCCTCTCCCAATCTTCTACGACCCTTTCCTGCAGGTGTGAAAGTGCCCTTGGAAGGGTTTGCTGGTGGATGGATGAAAAAAAGGCTTCCACCCTGCCTGCTTCTGTTTTCATCGAGAGACAAAACAAGAGTGTGAGAAAAGTAGGTTCCCCTCTTTCTAATGAACTCCTAACACCTGCTGATATCCTCCATTCAGTACAATCTGTTACCTGCGGTCTGTGTACTCATATCCTCACCACACAGAGCAACCAGCCATCATTCTCGATTTAACCAAGCCAAGCGTGTGCACCTGAGACCTTGCGTCCTCGTGACTGTTACGCGCCTTGTCTCTCCCTCTGTTCCCCTTCCTTCGTTCCCCCCCCCCCCCCCCCTCCTGTCTCTCAGATTGTAAGCCCTAGGGCAGGACTGTGCCTATTCCATTACTTTGTAAAGTGCCAGGTACATTGCTGGCGCTATATAAATGCTTGATGATGATAATAGTGTCCCATGATGTGTTTGTATTTCTGTTTTACTTCAAGTTACAGGAAGGTAGATTCGAATTAAATATCAGAAAAAACTTCCAACAGTAAGAGCAGTGCAGCAATGGAACAACTTGCCCCTAGGGAGGTTGTAGGCTCTCCATCACCGAAGGTTTTAAAAAAGAGTCTGTACAGCTGTCTGTCGGTGACCTTGTAGCTATAGCCTAAGGCCAGTCAAGGCGCGGGCAGCCTGGGGAGGTGAGGTCTCGTAGGATTGGGGCGCAAGAGTTGGACAAGCTGGGGTGAGGCCTTGTAGGATTAGGGCCCAGGAGTTGGAAAAGCCGGGGTCTGGAAACAATGCAGGAGCTATTATCTGGGAGATCAGTCCAAGGAGCAAGCATCATACCGAAGGAGCAGGCAAGCCAAGGTACTGTAAGGTCAGCTGAGGTATGGGCAACCTGGGAATGATGATGTCTTGCAGGATTGGGGCCCAGGAGTTAGACAAGCCAGGGTCTAGAAACAATGCAGGAGTTGGTAGCTGGGAGATCCATCCAGAGACCAAGCATGTATTTATTTATTTATTTTAGGGTTTTTTCCTACTTCGCACCGTCCTGCTCACAGTGTTATTCCAAGGGGTAAGCTAGAGGGGATGTGAAGCCAGTGAAGGGGGCGAAGCCAGGAGGGCTGTCTGATAAGAAGGGAATCGAGGAGTAGGCAACATCTGGTGAGGAGGCTCCGTCCATATGTCTCAGATCCCGTTCTCGCTACTGTCATCCATGCATTTGTCACCTCGAGGCTCGACTATTGCAATGCACTCTACATGGGGCTGCCCTTGCTGACAGTCTGGAAGCTGCAGCTAGTGCAAAATGCAGCAGCCCACCTGCTCACTGAAAAGGGTCTTAGGGAGCATGTTCAACTGGTGCTCCAAGCATTGCGCTGGCTGCCTATTGTCTTCTGGCCCTGATTCAAGGTGCTGGTTTTGACCTTTAAAGCCCTTCACGACCTGGGCCCCACTTATCTGAGGGATCGCCTTACTCCCTGGGCCCCTGGGAGTTTACAAACAACTCCTTCCCATGTGAGTGATCAGAAGGTTGTTGCCTTGTAAAGAAGGTTCTTCGAGATGGCGCCTAACATTCTCACAACTGGGTTGTGGATGCTCACCCTATTCAAATAGAACATGTGATAGTCTCGAGCTCCTCTAGTATAAAAAGCACTTTCCCCCTCAGAATGACAGTTCCTTCCAACCCTTTCTAGGAATATAAGAAAAAAATTCCACGCGGGTCTGGAAGGGAGGTGGTTGTGAGAATGTTCAGAGCTATCTCGAAGAACCTTATTTACAAGGCGTCAACCTTCTGTTCTTCTTTGAGTGGCTCCTCACAGGCCCTTTTTACATGGCTCCGCCAGGTGGGGGTGTTCATGGATGTGCCAGTGCGTGGGCGGGGGGCGTGCACGCGTCCGCACACGCATCCTCACTCACCCCCTATTCATCCGCACCCACAGAGCAACTGCCGTTTTCCCTGGTTGCTCCGTGCATGAGGATGAGCGGGGAGTGAGTGGGGATGCATTAGGCAGGCATACGCACGCACCCCCATTCACTGCCGGGGGGTGCGCCGTGTCATTCACATGGGGCTCCCCTGCCGATGAACAAACAGCATGGGGGTGGGAATTGGCTCGTGGATGGGGCTTGTGGCAGCGCTTGGCTTTGGGGCAGCAGTCTGAGAAGGGTTTAGGGGCGCAAAATTCCTAAGTCCGGCCCTGGAGCTGCCCCAAGTTGTCATCAGCCAAGAGAGGCAGGGTAAAAATGTAAATAAATAAATGACAAATCACAGCAAATACTGTTTCCATGGGAAATAGGTCATTTGCCCTCATTCACACAATGTGGAAACTTACTAGCTTTTCAGCTGCTTTCACCATTTCTCATTTTTCATGAGAGCTGCTGCAGGGCTGACCCCAAGCCCCATGTGTACCCTGCATGCACCCCCAGGGACTGTGGAGGTGGAAAAGCGCTTGAGAAGTTCTGGAAATTTCTGTAAAACTGTCATAAAAGACCCAGAAAGTCCTGGAAAGTGTCAAAAACAATGAAGCATGACACACACAAAAAATGACCCAAAAATTATTTATTTATTTATTTGTTTGTTTGCTTATATACGGCATGTCGGGGCGGCTTACAACATAAAAACAAACAATAATAAATCTCCTTAAAACAATTTTAAAATACAAAACCTCCACGTAAAAACTCTTAAAAGAATCCCCCACCCCAACCTCCCCTCCGAAGGCCTGGGCGAACAATCAGGTCTTGCAGACTCACCAAAACGCCAACAGAGCTGGGGCCAGATGGGCTTCCTCCAGGAGGGAGTCCAAAGCCATGACCCGGCCACCGAGAACACCCTCTCCATTGCTCCCAGTGGACTGCAGGGATTGCTCTGGGGTGCAGAGGGCGAGGCGGTCCCCAAGGTATGAGGGGCCCAGACCATACAGGGCTTTATAGATCAACACTAACACCAGATTGAAAAGGAACCGATGTTCTCCAAATGCGCCTGGAGCTGCAGTGCCACTGCCCGTTCAATAACCTTCCCTAAAAAGGGAAGATTAGAGACGGGTCGGTAACTGGCGAGTGCGTCCACATCCAAAGCTGGCTTCTTCAGCAGGGTATGCACCACGGCCTCCTTGAGACTGGGTGACAATCTCTCCTGCCGATGTCGGAAAGTGACAGAATTGATAGGAAATTATGAAACATCACAGGCACCAATATTGACAATGGTGGAAGCATAGACAATATCTGTGGTTTAACTTTACTGTGGGTAGAATGGAGCGAAGATGGAGAGCCAAACTTAATTTCCTGCCTTAAAGTCGGGGGTGTGCGCCTCTTCTGGTCTGACTGGCACTTGTTGGCAGCTTTAGCAGCATCTAGATGTTCCTGGAGCTTGAGCTCGACCTGGTGCAGGTGATTTATTATATCCGCAACTACCAGAACCTATAGTTCAGCGGTCGAGAGTGGGAGAGGTACAGGAGGAAACCCATAATCAGCAGAATATGGAGTTACCTGATTGGAGGAGTGGATGGCATTGTTGTAAGCAAACTCTGCCAGGGGGAACAGGTCAATCCAGTTGTCCTGGTGGAAACTGAGGAAGCAACAGAGGTATTGTTCCAGCGTCTGATTGACCCTTTCCATCTGTCTGAAGAAGATGTGCACTAGAAATGAGGAGTTCCACATACAGCACCTTCTTATTATTAATAATAATAGTATTTAGATAGAACCAGCAATATACCTCATGCTTTACAACGGTTGAAAGTGGACAGGGTCGCTGCCATAGGGAGACTTATAATCTAAGGCCCTTTTCATACAGGCCAGGAGGAGCTGTGGTGCGGGGGGATGGGTGTGCACCACGGTACATGGGCGGCCAGTTATAAACCCACAGCCACTTACACAAATCTACATGCACAGAGACATATCCGTTTTGTCCAGTGTCTCCATGCATGGGGAATCGGTGGAGGTGGGTGGAGCATGGGAGCGCGCATGCACCCCCAACCACCTACACTGGCAGTCAGGCGGACACACACACACCCCAGTTGCACATGTGGGCAAGGGAGAGGGGGTGCCTCGTGAAAAGGGCCTAAGAAAAACAAGGGAGGAGAGATAAGGGGTGGAGGCAACAGAGGGAGAGACGAGGATACATTCATAAAGGTGTGAGGTTGCAGGTACACATGGTTAGCTTAGGCCACTTTTAGACGAGCGGGCTGATCTAGCACATTGAAAAACGTGTTTTGAGAAAAGTCAAAACTGCATTTTTTAATGCAAGGTCCACTTCGAGGTCTTTCAGATGCGGTGTTAAAAAATAATGCACAAGCTGCGATTCCAGTGACAGCCGGCGACTTCCGGTGCATCTAAATGCCCCCTGCTTGACTTTTCTCAAAGCACGTTTTTCACCGTGCCAGATCAGCCCACTCATCTAAAAGCGGCCTCTGTAACATGAGGAAGATGATGTTGGGAAAATCAGGAGGGGACTAAAAGGATGAAGAGTTAGGGAAGGCCTGACAGAAGAGGTAGGTTTTCAGGAGGGATTTGAAGGTTCCCAAAGAAGAGTGAGGAGCAAATTTTTTAGGAAGGGAGAGGAGCGAATGTGTTCAGGCAGGGAGTAATAGGCATGGGGGGCAGCAAGGGAGAATGGGCAAATATGTTTTGAGGAGCAGTGGCATTGTGAGCAGGGCGAGGGTGGTGGAAGAGAAGGAGTGGAACTTTTGTACGGGAGCGTAGCGGGAGACGAGTGTAGAGCGATGGTGGGGGCAAGGCCATGAATAGCCTTCTAGGTATAGACAAGAGCATGGACTAGGGTTTTATCAGTTGAGACAATGAGGAAAAGATGAATCTTAGGAATCTTGCACAGAGACACACAACAGGATTAGCAACAGATTCGAGTTTTGATTTAAAGGAGAATGAGGAGTCAAAGATGAACCCCAGACTAAGTGCCTAAGGGACAGGCTGAATGGTGGCCTTGTCAATAGAAACTGAGAAGGAAAAGGGAGAGGAAGGCTTTGAGAAGAAGATGAGTTCAGTTTTGACCATATTATGTTTGTGTTGACAATGAGACATGCAGGTAGAGATGTCAGAGGGACAGTTTGTGATATGAAATTAGATTGGGGTGTGTGTGTGTGTGTAGAAATAGAATTGAGTGTCATCAGCATAAAGGTAATATTGGAAGCCGTGTGATTCAGTGAGTTTGCCCAGGGACAGAGGGGAGAGGGAGAAGAAAAGTGGCTCGAAGACAGAGCTTTGGGGAACTCTGAGAGGGGAAGTGATGTAGAGAAGGTACCAGCAAGAGAAACATTGAAGGAGTGGTTAGAGAAGTAGGAAGAGAACCAGTCAAGGACTGAGCCCCAGAAACCAAGGGAGTGGAGTGAATCGAGAAGGAGCTTATGGTCAGCCATTCCAAAGGCAGCAGAGTGATCAAGCAGGGCAAGACTAGAGTAAATGCGATGGGATTTAGCTAGGAGAAGAACATTTGTGATTTTAGCGAGAGAGGGTGGAGAAGACAGAAACCAGATTGGAGAGGGTCATGGGAAGAGTTGGAGGAGAGGAAGTCTAGACAGCAGGTGTAGACAATGCACTCCAAGAGCTTGGAGGCAAAGGAAAGGAAAGAGATGGTGTGGTAATTGGTGGGATCAGAGGGGTCAAAGAGAGGGCTTCTTTTGGATGGGAGAGACAGTGAATGTTTGAAGACAGAGGAAAAGGAGCCAGTAAAGAGGAAGAGATTGACAATGTGCAGTAGAGATGGTGAGACAGTGGGGGCAATAGAAGTCAGTAGGTGGGAGGAGATAGGGTCAAAGGGACAGGTAGAGGGGAGAGATGTGGAAAGCAGGAAGGCGATCTCATCAAGGGAAGGGAAGCTGGAGGAATGGAGAGATGGGAGGTGGAGTGGAGTGGGGAAGCGATAAATCAGTCTTGTTAGTGAAAAATGAGCTGACAGCAGAGTCAGCAGGAGGAGAAGGCTGATGAGAGAAACGGAGAGAGAGGAGACAAAGTCCAGGGGGTTAATTGTTTGAAAGTCACGAAACGTGAGAGGGAGGGCTAGAAGAGGATGGTGAGTGGGAGGTCTGGAATAAGGCAAAACGTTGGTCAGAGAAGGAGAGGGCATTAAAAGAGAGGTCAGAGATGAAGCAGTTTTTTTAGAATATAAGGTCAAAGGAATGTTCATCGCGGTGCGTAGGGCAGCGAGTCCAGAGATATCGAGGTCAAAGGAAGAGATTAGAGAGAGGAAGTGGTAGGTAGCAGGATGAGAGGGAACATCAGCATGAACATTGAAGTCCCCATGGATGAGAGTGGGAATACTGTCAGAGAGGAAGAAAGTGAGCCAGGAGTCAAACTCAGAGAGGAAGGAGGAGACTGGACCTGGGGGGTGGTAAATGATAGCTACACAGAGGTGGAGCAGGTCATAGAGATGTATGGAGTGAGCCTCGAAGGTGGAGAAAGAAATGGAGGGAGGAGCAGTGAGATTGGAACTGACAGGGTTTAGAGAGGAGACGACCAACACTTACCACCACAGCCTTCAGAGCGGGGCAAGTGGGTGACGGTCAGGCCCCCAAAGGGAGAGAGCAGCAGAAGTCACAGTGATGCAAGGGAGAATCCAGGTCTCTGTGAGGGGTAGGAACTGGAGGGTGTGAGAGAAGAAGAGGTCCCCCCGTGAAACTGGACTCCCTTCTTTAATAGATGATGTACAATTTTGGATAAACATTGGATAAACCATCAATTAAAAATTGGCAAATCCTATATAAATGTTGCACTCTTTGTACATCTTGAGGGGTTCCCGTCTACCTTGCCACTGTCCATGCAGAGGCCTTCCGGGGAGATAATATACCCCAAGAATTCAATGGCGATTTGATAAAATTTGCATTTATCTAGCTTGGCATATAGCTTCTATTGTCGGAGCAGTTCTAAAACTTGATGAACATACTGGATATGGAGGGTTAAGGAAATGGAGACTATTAGGATGTCATCCAGGTATATAACAACAAAATAGGATATAAGGAACTTCCAACTGAGTCAGACCATTGATCTAGGAGATATCAGGAAATGTCATTCACGAAGTGTTAGAAGGTAGCAGGAGCATTGGATAGACCAAACAACATGATGAGGTATTCAAAAAAGCCATACCAGGTGTGAAAAGCTGTTTCCCCATTTGTCTCCTTCCTGGATCTGTACCAGGTTGTATGCCCCACATAAGTCTATCTTAGAGAAGATTTTGGCAATATGCACTCTTTCCAGCAGTTCATTGATCAGAGGGAAGGAGGTACCTATTTCGAATGGTGATCTGATTCAACGTTCTGTAGACTATTCAAGGATTCTGGGAACCATCCTTCTTAGGGATGAAGAGTATAGGTGCTCTTGCAGGGAGTACAAAGGTGAATAAACCCCTTGGCCAAATCATTCTGTAGGTAATCTCATATGACTTAGAGCTCAGGTTCTGAAAGGGGGTAGATACTAGGGGTGGGACATCAGGGCAAATACCGAGTACCGGTTCCCGGATTTTTAAAAAAACGGCTTACCGGATTAATACCGGTTTACCGGTACCGGATCTTTTCCATTGATTTCAATGGGGAACTGTCCCCATTGAAATCAGTGGAAAAAAACAAAAATCTCCCCCCTCCCCCTTCCAGACTGTGTGGGTGGAAGGGGGGACACCCCCCACCCACCCTGCCCAGCCTGGATTTTTTTTTTTTAAAAAGTTTCCCCTAAGTCCGCTAGTGCGGGCTCCGGGCCGCCGCCGGCAACCCAGAGCCCGCACCAGTAGCAGGTAAGTAAAGTACCGGTACTGTACTGATCCCTGGGGTGGGGGTGGTTTAACACACCTCCCCCCCAGGGATCACCCTAACTCCCCACCTGGGGATCGCCTACCTTGAGCTCCGGGCAGCGGCGGTGGTCCGGCGGCTTCAGCGCTGGCTGTGGCTGCCGGCTTCAGCACGCTACTAGGCCTTCCGGGGAACTTCCGGAAGTTCCCTGGAAGGCCTAGTAGTGTGCTGAAGCTGGCAGTCACAGCCAGCGCTGAAGCTTCCGGACCGCCACCGCCGCTGCCCGGAGCTCAAGGTAGGCGATCCCTGGGTGGGGAGGTAGGGTTATCCCGGGGGTGTGTGTGTGTTAAACCAACCACCCCCCACCCCAGGGATCAGTACAGTACCAGTACTACTTACCTGCTGCTGGTGCTGGGCCAGCTCTGGGTCACCAGCGGCAGCCTGGAGCCCACACTAGGGACTTAGGGGAAATTTGTATTTTTTTAAAAATTCAGGCTGGGCAGGGTGGGTGGGGGGTGTCCCCTCTTCCACCCGCGCAGCCTGGACTCAGGGAGGGAAAGTGTTTGGGGTTTTTTGTGTTTTTTTTTTTTTACATTGCAGCCATTCATTTGAATGGCCGCAATGTAAAAAAAATCCAGCACGGGGGGATCCGGTACTGGACCCAATATACCAGAATAATCCGATACTGCCGGTACACCAAAATACCGGCAGTATCGGATACCGGATGATCCGGTAGTCCCACCCCTAGTAGATACACCTGAAGGGAATGGGTACCCCAGGCTGTAGATCAATGGGGCAGTTATATGGACAATGTAATGGGAGCATGTCTGCTCCTTTTTTATGTAACACATCAGCCAGGTCTTTATATTCTGAGGGGATCCCAACATGTTCTGCTAGCTGGCGTCTGGAAACTGGACCTTCCTCAGGATCCTTAGTAGCAGTGGAAGCTGCTGCCAGGATCCCTAGTTATGTCTACAGGCAAAAGAGAGATCCATAAAGTCAACCAGCGCAGCCTGAGAGATAACTGACAGACTGGGATGGTACACCTATAGTAGGACCCGCAGCTGTGAAGATGTATCCAGCAGGGACTCTTCAGATTGCGGAGAAGCTTGAGTCAAAGTAGCTGTTTAACTGGGGCCTTCCTAATGAGACTGAGCTGAGATGTTCTCCTGGTTGGGAGAGAGGAGACGCCTCTTTAGCAGTATGGCTGACGACATAGCGACCAACCTTGCTGCAGTACAGACATAGGCCTTGCCACTGATGCCTTTCTCTTCTAGGGACAAACATACCTGAGTCAAGTCAACGTCTATGGGTTCTGGAGGTGGGATGTCACTTTGTGTGGTCTCATGTAGCCCTTCCACCTGTACAGCAGATGATGGAAAAAATGACTGTCAACTGTATATTCTGTGACTGACCGGGATTCTTGCTGCAGGCTCTGGAGGGCAGACTCCATGGTACAGACCCAGTCAGAGTCACCAAAACGTTCTGTCAAGGCCTGCACCCAAAAAATGGCATGTTGCAAAGGAAGGGGGTCAACTATTCCAATAAGGTGAAGGCCCAGGCAAGGGCAGTTCCAGAGAGTAGACTAACCACAAGCCCCACCTTGGCATGAATTGTGGCGTACATACAGGACTTCATTAAGAAGTTCAAGTGGCATTGATTCATAAAGCCCCAAAACTGCTGATGGTCTCTGTTGAATCTTTCTGGAAGAGGTATCTTGGGCTCTGGAGCAGAAAAGGCAGGCTCAGCAGCCAAAGAAACAGGTTGTTGTTCAGAAGCCACCACTACATCCAGCATAAGCAAGAGGACTTGAGTAGCTTGCAGTTCTCGGACCTGCGTCTGCAAGGCCTATAGTGCTTTTAACACCTTATTAACATACTAGCAAACTGGGCTGGATCTATGATGGTGCTAACACCTAGACTGGGTAGTGTGAGAGCAGCTCAAACTGTAAGGACAACTGAGGCGTGGGCGGCCTGAGGATGGTGAGGCCTTGCAGGGTCCAGGAGTTGGCAAACCTAGGTCCCAGGAGCAAGTGTCATTCCAAGGAGTAAGCCTGCCAGGTTCTGAAGCCAATGCAGGGGGTCAAAGCCCTCCTGTCCGAGGAGAAGGGAATTAAGGAGTGAAGCAGGTACAGGGCTGGAGACTGGGTGGAGGGATGCTGATGTTGGAGAGGAAGGGCAATGCGGGTAAGAAGCAGAGGAGCCAAGAGGAGCGTGTAGAGCCTCTACAAAGTGTTGAGCTGCTCTGAGGATCCTGAAGTTCTATTAGACTCGTATAGCCAGCTGTGGTTGCGAGAGGCCAAGGCAGAATCAGCCTCAGAGTTCCACACAAGGTTCGGTTGGGGGAAGGGGGTGGGGCAGCAGAGTCAGAACTAGGGAGGTCCTGACAAATCATGCTGCATCCAAGCAGTGAGTTGAACTAAATGTCCCTTGAGGGGGTCTCTTTCAACTCTTAAGATTCTATGATATAACCGACAGCTCTTCTGCAATCCATGAACTAATGTTGGAAATGATTCGTTTGTTCAAACATATTTATAAAGAAATAATACTGAAATGGTGGGTTTGTTTTTATCTTTGAACCTGATTCATTGCAAGAATAAACGTGTTTAGAAGCTTTCTGTTTCTTTATTATGACATAACTATAACAATTGCATACAAAACCTTCTGTTTCTACTGTTTATTCCCCCATGGAACCTATCATGGTCTGTCTCTAATATCATAGTAATTTATTCTGTCATATCTCAAGTAGTATGATTGCTACCAGCAGAATCAGGTAACCTCATAACAGTTTTCAGTTTCCCCCTTAATAAATTAATAAAGCTAAATACATATTTAAATCATAATTGCGCTAACTGGAGAGGTCAATAAAATATATGGCTGTAGGTGTTATTTTTTGCACTGTAAAAACTTGGTGATAGGGAATGATGCTGTCTAATATTGTGCAAAAGAACTAAGAATTGGGAAACTGACAAAATGAATAGCCACTGTTTTTCAGACTCATCACTTGTTCATTTTAGCCAAACAATCTGAATATTTGTTTGCTGTCTTGAAAATAAACTAATGGGTTGTCAATACCTAAATTAAGTAAAATAGCAGGTTATGCTGTGATTCCATCATCTTGCAAAACTACAAAGCAGGGCTGGTTTGGATCAATATTTGAATGAGCCATCCTAAAAAACACACCAGTCCTGCAGGGAATAATGTGGGTGATGCAGTGGGTGGAATTCCCTCAGTCAGGACTGAGCCTATGCCCCGCTATGATACACAGGAGCACAGTGTCGCCAGAAGTAGTGCCTTTTGGGTGAAAAGGAAAACAAATTTTGATTGTCTGTGATCATCACAGATAGAATGGCAATTTTCTCAGGAATAATTTATACATAAATGACTCGCTCATATGTATTTTCAGCTGAATAAATTATTTTTCCATGCCATATTGTAATTGTGCGTACAGTTTTGTAGCCTGCTATTAGGCAGTTACAATAGGAAAGAAAAACTGTCATACTGGGTCAGACCAGTGTTCCATATAGCCCAGTATTCTGTCTCCAACAGCAGCCAATACCAAATGCTTCAGAGGAAACCACAAAGGAATTAAAAAGGATTTATCCCCTGCTGTTCATTTCACCTTCTGTTGTTACATTCACCGCAGACATGGAAGAAATGACACTTATCTGTAGCTTCTATTTCAGCGTCACTTTAAAGTGATATGGGTTCCCTTTGGATAGAAGATGGTATATATATGCTGCTATCATGCTGTTTGTTGTAAAGAGGATTTGACTTCTAAGATACAGGACCATACTATGCACAATATGCTGGCTACCTCCAAGGATCTCTGTCTGCAGGAGATTGCTCATTTTCTCCAACATGTGACACTGGTACATACATAACAATAATCATGCAATCTGTAATGGTTATGGCTTTATAATGTGGTAGTCCCCTGCATCCGCAGATGTGTCAGCTTTACCCACATTGTCCAATGCAGTTTTACTGCAGAATAAACACCACAAGCTCACTTGTGTTCCCATGACCTGACAGTAGTTTAGCAGCTGATATATGGTACTTAACACACAAACCACAATCAGCTCACTTAAGTGTTGGAACATGGAATAAATGCAGTGGTTTGGTGTCATTGAGGACAGAGCAAAAGAAGCTCATATCATAAGCCTTTCTGTCACTGCTGAAAAAATTGGTCAGCGCTTAGACTTAGGCCACTAAGGCCGCTTGCCCACATTACCGAGGCCAGCGATTCTCCTGGCGGGGAATTTTCCCGCTGGGAAACATACGTCAAGCTCCACACGTGGTTGAGCTGCATCCAGCGGCTTTTTTCCCTTCGAATGTCAGGGCTTGAAATCCAGCCCTGACATTCAGAGGGAAAAAAACCACTGAACATGGCTGATGACCCACACCCACGTGTGGAGCTCGGTGTACGTTTCCCAGCCGGTAGATTCCCCGCCCGGAGAATCGCTAGCCCCAGTAACGTGAGCAAGTGGCCTTACTGTTGAAACACTTTCTGTCCCAACTATTGAGCACAAATTGAAAAGGGCACTCAAATACTCTTCCAAGAAGTGAAAAGATAAGGAGTTGCTCACTTGGTATTGCGGAGGGTGGAGGAATTTTAGACAAGAAGAATGGTGACTCCAAAGAACTTACCACCTTCAGAAGCTGCAGCTGTGTATGGACTTGAAATATCTGTGATCCCAGGTCCCATATAGGTTTAATTACCACTGCAGGGAACAGGATGTATAGAGTGATCAATAGTGAACTGTTCAACATTATTAGGCCACAGTTTCTCATTGTCATCTCTAAATGCATATTTATTGAGAATCCTAGGAAGTATGGAAGTCACATACTTTCAATGTTTTTATGCTGAAAATGTATCTTACACTTATTAAAGTACATATTGTTCTCTTGATAAAATGTTGAACAACCCTTAAGGAAGATTTACCTACAGATAAACACAGATGTTTTTACTAGACCAAGGTCATTTAATAATAATGAGAATCAAAAGCGCTGTATTTCTTCTTTTGCAAGATAATTACTATAACTTGTGGTTGCTAAAGGCTATGATCAGCAGTTTGCTATCAGAAAAATGCATTTAGGTCAGTGCATTGGCAGGTGTTAGCATTTTCTGGAAAGATGAGTTTCCCAGATTGCTAATGAATGGCCAAGCAAGTATATGGATAGTTAATAATACAGCTTAATTGCCATAGTCAAATAGAGCAACCACATAATGTATTGCTATTCTCAGCCTCTGAACACTAGAAGAATGATAAACTATATGACAAAGCCTTTCTAAGATTGCTAGTTCATGGAAGTCACTGGCTGCAGTTGAAACTCTCCCCACTCCCAAACTCCCTTCTCCCTTTAGCAGGTGGTTCTTCAAACATAATTTTCTTGCTTCAACAGGAAAAAGGCGTATAAATACCATTTTTCTCTGGTAGCCATTGCCAAAGTAGTATACCTTTCTAAATCATTCCTGTGTTTAAACCTATTCACAGTGGATCCGTAAGAGATGCTGTGTTCTCCAGAATGTCTAATAATACAGAAAAATATTAACCGAGTCTCAAGCAGATGTTTGTGAAACATCTGCTTGGGAAATGCTTTTAACACAGAAAAATGTAAAGTGCTACACAAGGAGGGAGAATGAAAAAGGAAAGATGAAAAAAAATAGAGCATTAGTTAATAATGCAAATAAATCTGTAGAAGAGGGGTAACCAAACTTTTTGTACTGACTAAATAGTTGTTTAAAATATAATTTTTAAAACAAAGAAATGCATTGTGAATAGGGATTGCTGGGGGCTGACTCTTTCATTTTCAAGTCTTATGTCTGGACCAGCTTGAACTAAACAGTTTAAATTATTTCATAATACCACTTTTGCATGAGAAGAAAAATCTCGTAGATCTCTTTCGTGGAATTCATAAAATATTCAGGATAAAGGTTGAGCAGAATACTGCTGTTGTATCTTAGCAACTTGGACGTTGGACCTATTCTGTGTTGCAAGGGTAGCAATTCATGTTTTAGAATCACATTGATAAATTAATTGCCTCAGTCTAGAAATTGATAGAAAATGGTCTGAGAGTTTTTGTGATACATTGTATCATGACCTTTTATTGCCTCCTTTGAATGAGATAATGTCCTTATCACTGGATGGTAGTGTACTCCTGTGCCTGGGGATAGATGGACAGTAGGCAAGAAAACTGGTGCTTATGAAATAGAAGTAAATTTATGTATATTTATTTATTTATTTATTTAACATTTATATCCCGCCCCTCCTGCCCACAGGGCAGCCCGGGGCGGCGAACAACATTCATTAAAACAATGTAAAATTTTAAAACAATTTAAAAATACAATATGTGGGGAAAGCCCCCATCCCTGCCCCCACCCTACCCCTCCTTAAAAGCCTGACGGAACAGCCAGGTCTTACATATACGCCGAAACAGCAGGAGAGTGGGAGCCAGCTGAGCCTCCTCCGGGAGCGAATTCCACAGCACAGGGGCGACCACCAAAAAAGATCTAACATCGATGGCCACCCGCCTCGCCCGGGGAACCTCCAAAAAGACTCCCACGGACGATCTCAAGGGTCACACAGGCACATGGGGAGTGAGGCGGTCCCGCAGATAAGCAGGGCCTAGGCCGTGAAGGGCTTTAAAGGTTATAAAACCAGCACCTTGAACCTGGCCCGGTGCTTTATAGGCAGCCAGTGCAGAGGCCGGAGCACTGGTGTCATGTGCTCCCTGCGACCCTCCCCCGTCAGGAGACAGGCCGCGGCATCCTGCACCAGCTGCAGCCTCCGGACGAGCTTCTTGGGCAGCCCCACATGGAGCACGTTGCAGTAATCCAGCCTCGAGGTGATGAAGGCATGGATGACAGTGGCGAGGTCGGAGTCTGAGAGATATGGCCGAAGCCTCCAGACAAGATCTGAGGTCCTGGGGGGAAGACGTACACTCCCCCAAAACCACCCGGTGAGTTCTCCTGGCCAGGAATGAACTAAACCAGTCCAAGACCGTCCCACCAATTCCGGCACGGTCCCGCAGGCAAGTCACCAACAGCTCATGATCGACTGTGTCGAATGCAGCCGAAAGGTCTAGCAGGACCAGATCTGACGACCCTCGTCCAATGCCAGACGGAGATCGTCAACCAAGGCCACCAATGCCGTCTCCGTACCATACCCAGGCCGAAACCCAGACTGGGAGGGATCAAGGAAACCGGT
>QEPC01000055.1:1786673-1818939 GCA_003113815.1 Sphenodon punctatus | reverse complement strand
AGAAAACCAAATCCAGTGTATGTCCCTCCTCATGTGTGGGGCCACAGATGATTTGGGACAGGCCCATGGTTGTCATGGAGGCCATGAACTCATGCCTCGCTCCTCCAAGATCGGTGTCAGTGTGGATATTAAAGTCCCTCAGGACCATCAGTCTAGGGGTCTGGAGGATCACATCCGACACCAGATCAGCAAGAGCTTGTAGGGATGCTGCCAGGCAGTTGGGTGCACGGTACACCAGCAGCACCCCTAATCTGTCCCCGGCCAAATCCAACACAAGATGGAGACACTCAACACCTGGTGGCGCCTGCACCGGATATCTCCTAAAAGACCATGCATCCTTGATAACAATGGCTACCCCCACCCCCGGTCTCTCCAGCCGAGGCTGATGCTGCACAGAGAACCCAGCTTGGAACAAGATCAGCCAAGATAGGGCCCGATTAATTGTCCAGCCAGGTTTCTGCAATACACATGAGGTCGGCATCTTCATTGTAAGGAAAACTTCTAATAAAAGTGGTTATCCAAAGAAAACTGAATTTGAACACAGGTTAATATTAACGATAAGCCTTTCAGAAGGAGGAAATGTATATTTGTATATTTTAATTGCTAAAGCAGTAGACTGTCTTAAGCAAGTTGGAAATCTTTAAACCATAGACCAGAGGTGGACAAATGGCAACTTGAGAGCCACATGTGGGTCTCACGCACCTGTACAGCAGCTCCTGCCATCAGTGGCTGTCTGAGGGCATGTCCACGAGGTTCCCTCAGGCGCAACAGAAGTCAAGCTGCTATTTCTGCTGCTGCTGCTGCCAGAGCCTCATAGGGTGATTTCAGACGAGACAGGGCGGCATTCGCCCCGTCCCGGAATCACCCAAATGATTCCCCGCCGGGATCACTCTGGCACGTCCAACAGACGTGCTGGCTGATCCCGGCGAGGAATCGGGATGGGGAAGGGGCCGCACGGTGCAACGTGCGACCGCACAGCCCCACCCCCCATGCTCCCCCACCGCCCGCCCTGTGGGGAGATGGGCGGGCGCCGTGGCCAATGCGGCCGCAGCGCCTGCCCATCTCTCCAGAGGGCGGAGGAGCGTGGGGGGGCCGCGCGGTGCAACGTGTGGCCGCACGGCCCCGCCGCCCGCCCTCTGGGGAGTTGGGCGAGCACCGTGGCCAATGCGGCCGCAGCGACCGCCCGATTTGACCACAGCCCGGAATCCCGCCAGGGATTCCGGGCCATGGTTCCCGGCCAGACGTTACTTTTTGTTGGTTCCCGCCGGGAATTTCTTTGACCACGCTTGTGGCTATTGTCCTGCAGGGAGCCCCAGAAGCGTGCTTGAAATTGACCCCATGTGGAAATTGACCGTGGCGAACATCTGGTAGCTGCCAAACAGACGTTCATGGCGCTTTGACCCCATGTTGGTATTGACTGGGGTTCACTGTGATCTCATAACATCTGAAAATACCCATAGAGGCTGTGGAAGTAGGAGCAGTATGCCTTGAGCCACTATTGCTGCTGCCCAAACCCGCCGGACTGCCTAGGAGCCGGAGCTTTGATGTGAAGGAGTTTGGGTTGAGGGAAGCCATACTGTCCTGTCCCTGGAATCAGGGGAAACTGCAATTATTGTCAAGTGTCTTGTGGCTGTCTGATACATGAATTTTGGCATGCAGCTCTTGGACTTGGGAACTTTGACCACCCCTGCCATAGACTACAGCGCATAGTATGAAATATCCAAAATAAACAGGTAGTATGGTAGATGTGAATCGGATTTCCAAATCACTTCAGTATCATTTAATATAGAAAGATATATAGTCTAGAATAATGGCTGCTACTTGAGAAATCTATGGATAAATGGAGAAGCAAAGCCTGTTCAGAGCACATGCAATTTAATACCTGTGTAATTTTGAAGTAAGGGTTTAAAATCTGATGTCTCAAATGATTTACATTTGGTACTGCTCATTTTTGTTAGCATAGTTTCTATATACTGAGACCAGATTTCAGGATTATTTTAAAATATTGAGTAGCTGAACATGTATACAGTGGAGACCAAAGTTATGCAGCTAAGCTTAATTTTATCTAAAGGATGAAGAACTTTACCTGAGAAATTAGAGGGCAGTATTTTGACCTTTTTTTCACAAAATGAAAAGAATCTTTTCTTTTGAAACAGGTGACAAAAGAACTGAAACAGTATGACAATAAAATTATAGAGTGCAAGTTTGAAAACAACAGCTGGGTCTTCATGAGGCAGAGAGTAGACAAAAGTTTTCCAAATGCTTACAACACTGCCCTAGGTGAGTAGAATAATGTATGTCTGTGTTCTTGTCTCAGATTTACCACTTCAGTGAGTTTGGACAAATTGTTATTGGGGAGGGAAGAGGCAAAACTTGAATTGCCTTAGCATTGTTCTAATCTAATGAGCTAAACATTCAATATGAATATATGGTTTTGAAAATGTAGTTTTTTCAAATACAGTGCTAGGCTGGTCTTGTACAAACCTACACCTGATTTATTTAGCTTTGCACACCAGCGCGCCAACCCACAAGCACTTAGTCACACGTAGTTCCCATTGACTGCAATGGGACTTTCATCATTTGCACGATTGGGATTATGAGTATTCCTTGGGGGAAAAGAGACTACTCATAGTGCATAAAGTTTAAGTACGATGTGGAAGTATTCATGAGATTAGCATGTTAATTATTTTATAAAACTGTACATTGACATTTAACTAACAGTGTTCACAATGCCAGGTTGACTTGTGCTGATGCACAGAGAAAGATAACTTGGCACATGAGTTGTTGAATTTGAACAACAACAAAAAATAATTCATGACAATTTCATCTCTATTCAGAACAGCAAAAACATTGTTTGCCAGATGGAAGAAGACAAAATTAGTAGGAGAAAATGTAATTTCAAGCTTCTAAAATAGCATTACAAAACAATGGAGAGTAAAACAAATGAAGGCTATGAAAAAACAATGTGTTCCTGTAGTATTGTTATTTCTTTAGATAATAAAACTAAGTGTCCTGAAAATGCAAAGCAGCACTTTTCTTTCAGGTGGGAAAGAGTGTCAGGGTTTTTTTGTTTTTGTTTTTTAAAAATGCAAGGTTGAATAATACACGGTGCCCTGAATACAGGTAACATTAGTTCTGTAGAGCCCACGTTTTTAGTGCTGTCAATGTCAAGAATAATACTTAGAACTACGAAGCTCTCAAGGGAAGTATGAATAAATTGCCAGATTTTCTTTAAACTACTCTAGCCTTGTAAACGTCTGATTGTCCAAGGAAAGCAAATTGTTTTGATGAGCAAACAAAAATTAGCCCTTTGAACTGGTGAAGTAGAACTGCTTCACTCAGCAGCCCCCTGCCAGCATGCAGGCGGCTCCTCTCCCAGCTCAGCACTTCCCTTATACTTTTACCCCCATCATACAGGACGGGGTAAATAGACCACTGAAAAAGCAGCACCACTTTTGAAAGTTCCTGCTCCAAAAAAGTAGTGTTTTCCCCCTCTGTCCAAATGCAGCATCTTTTCCCCTTGCCTCTCATCCCTGTCCCTATGCAAGCCAAGTCAACCTTTAAAAAACTGTCTCAGAAATTGACCATACCAAGTTTGATAGGGTTTCAGACTTTTTTTTTTTTTACTTGGCAAAACTGAACTAAATTGCAATTATGACATTTTAAAAATTGCATAGATTAGACACATACAGTAGAAACCTCCTTAGAAGCAACTTTACATCAAATATTGAGTAAAATGCTTCCATTAGCATTTTATTGCTATTACATAATGTGCATGCTTCTTGATCATATTGGTATGAACAAAATGCTTTTGTGTCCTGTGACTACTTGGTCATGAAGATGACTTCTTTTTATGTGAGTTCATTCAAAGATATTTAATCATTTTGTTTAACAAATGTTACAGTGCACTTAAAACAATTGTATTTCTTTTATTATAGGATCAAAAACGTACAGTATAAGAGAGGAGTTAAGGCTCTTACAAATTCAGCTATGCGTCCAAAAGCATGGAAATTGTAAGCTAAGGTTACAATATGTGAGACATTGGACAGTCTCACATATTGTGCTTACTTACAACTTAGGCTCCATGCACCCACACTTTGCCTTGGTCTTTCAGCCCCAATTCTTTTCCTTTTCAGCTTAGGGGCAGCATTGACGCTGAGGACAGAAAGCTCCCCCCACCCCAATATCTTGATCCTTGTTTCCACTATAGCCAGAATTTCTCCTTCATGTATAGCTGCCCTCTCAGGCAGCAGCTCAAGTGCACCTGCTTACTACCCAAGTGATTAAGGGCAAGCAAATATTGTCCTAGTATATCATGCATTAGCGTACCATACTGTATTGGAAAGGGATTTTGGCTGCCTGTGGGCTGTGACTTTGGATTGAGGATTAGTTGTCATCTGCTTTCCCCTCAGGTTCAGTCCTCAAGGGGGATCAAGCTACCTGGTTCTCATGAAAACTACAAAGCTGTGCCGCCAAAAGAACCCATCTCTCAGCTTCTTCCCCATATATCTTTTCCCCCAGCGCCTGGGTACCCTTGGCACTCTTTTTCCGTGGATACACATCACCTGTCTCTCAAGATTTTCCCCCCACATACACCCCTCCCAGCACTTGTGTGCCCGTTACTGAGATGTACACTTCCACCCACCCCTGCCTGCCCCCCAACCTCGATGTATATAGGGCTGTAGCGGAATGTCACAGCGGTAGCTATTTCCGCTGGAAACAGCGTTTCCGTAATTAATGGTACAGCATGGCAGAGGCTTTCATTCCGCTGGTTTCATTCCGCTACTTCCACAGTTCTGCTAATTTCATTCCACTACTTCCACAGGCTTCGCAAAATAGCAGAAACATGACATTTTCGCTACTTCCGCCATTCTGCCAGTGCCACAAAATAGCGGAACAGTTTTCCCACAGTTTCCGCAATTTTTTCACGATTCTGCAATTTGCAGAATGCCGGCGGAATTAGCAGAATGTCCACAGAAAAGCTGCGGTGTGGCGCGGGCAATTCCAAAATGGCGGAATGGAATCGCGGTGTGGTAACAGCTGCTGCCACATCAGCATTACATCACCCTTTTCTCAGCTTTGACTCCCATAAACACTCCGCTAGAAGCTGGATGCCCCCTCCCCATACAGACACTTCCTCACTGCCCAGCTGCCTCCAGTCTTGTGTCCCTGTACATATCCCGTATCCATCAACCTTGTTTTCCCATATACAGCCCCCCAGTACTCAGCTGTCCCATTCTCCACAACCCAAATTAAAGCATATGGAGAAGCTGCTGTCTCCAGCTTCAGTGTTGCCCCCAACCTGCAAAGGAAGAGTATTGGGACTGAAAGACGAAGGCAAAGTGGGGGTGCATGGAGCCTAAGTTGTAAGTTTGAACAATATGTGAGACTGCACAATGTCTTTACTGCTTACATGGTGTGAAAGTTAAGGTGAGAGCTTTTACTTACAATTTCCATGCTTTTTGGAGCATGGTTGAATTTGTAAGAACCCCAACTCCTCTCTGAAACTGTAGGGCTTTTATCCTATAATTAACATGGTTTTTGAAAGGGGAATACACTAAATTCCCCCTCCTAGAACACTACAGCTTCCAACTCCCCCTGCTCTAACTATTATTATTATTATTATTATTATTAATATTAATATTAATAATAATAATAATAATAATAATAACAACAAACATTTATATAGCGCCAGCAGTGTACCTGGCACTTTACAAAGTAATAAAATAGACATGGTTCCTGCCCCTAGGGCTTACAATCTGAGAGACAGGAGCTGGGGGAGAGACATAGGAAGGGGAACAGAGGGAGAGACAAGGGGTCTAACATTCATGAAGATCCAAGGTCTCAAGTGCACGTACTTGGCTTGGTTACGATGAGAATGACAGCAGGCAGGTCCATGTTGCAAGGATAAGGGTAAACCGATCGTAGGTATAGGAATAGTGGCTCAGCAGGATAAAGAGTCAGACAGAGCAGAGCGAAAGAGGTGAGTTTTAAGGAGAGATTTGAAGGTATGAAGGGAGGGGGCAAGGCGGATGTGGACAGGGAGGGAGTTCCAGGCATGGGGGGCAGCAAGTGAGAAGGGACGAAGGCGCTTAGGGGAGCAGGGAAGGCGTGGAAGGGTGAGAGAAGGGACAGAGGAGGAGCGAAGTGCACGGGCTGGAGTATGGAGGGCGATAAGTGCAGAGAGGTAGGGGGGAGCAAGGTTGTGAAGAGCTTTATAGGTGAAGACTAGGAGCTTGTGCAGGATTCGTTCAGGAAGGGGAAGCCAGTGAAGCGAAGAGAGGAGGGGCTGCACATGGTCGAAGCGACTGGCGAGGTAGATGACCCTGGCAGCAGAGTTTTGGACAGAGATGAGGGGAGAAAGGTGAGACCGGGGAAGGCCAGTGAGAAGGAGGTTACAGTAATCGAGGCGAGAGATGACCAGAGCATGAACAAGAGTTTTGGCAGACGAGACAGAGAGAAAAGGGCGAATCTTAGCAATGTTATGGAGGGAGAAGCGACAGGATTTAGCAACAGAGTCAATGTAGGGTTTAAAAGAAAGGGCTGAGTCAAAGATGAAGCCTAGGCTACGGGCTTGGGGGACAGGCAGGATGGTGACTCCATCAATAGTTATTGACAGTGAGGAAGGAGAGGAAGGATGAGGGGGGAAGATAAGGAGTTCAGTTTTAGCCATGTTGAGTTTGAGTTGACGTTGAGACATCCAGGTAGAGATGTCAGAGAGACAGTTGATGAGACGAACTTGAATAGAGGGAGAGAGAGAAGTAGAGAGATAGAGTTGAGTGTCATCAGCGTAGAGGTGGTATTGGAGGTGGTAACTACTAGCCCCCATGCCCCTCCCAGACAACCACCCAAGAGTCCTGGTTCCCAGCCCCTCCTGCTTTAACCCACTGGCCCCCACTCACTTCTCAGAGAACCTAGGAGTTCTGACTCCCAGACCCCCTATTCAAACCCACTAGCTCCCACTCTGCTCAGATTGAACCCCGGGTTCCCAGCCCCCATTCCACTCGCAGAGAACCAAAGGGTGAAAAATATCCTTCTGACATTCCTGGACAGAAGGACATGAACATAAAACGCATGTCCATACTGACATAACTTGAAAAATCAGTGACCTTCCCCCCCCCCCCCCCCCCCCCCCCCCCCCAATCCTCTATGAAGCTACTGCTAATCTTTAGGAGTGGGCAGTTCAAATTCGGATTAATCCATAACTCCTTGTAACTGGCCATTATGGATTAATCTGTACTGAACTACAACAGTGGCAACATGCCCATTGCGGTTTGGTTTTAAATCTATTGAAAAATATTAAAAAATGAAAAATCATTTTGCATGTGCCAAATGGCCACCAGACATTCTGTGCATGCACACCCTTTTTCAGAACAGCGGCAGCGAGTTACTGTCATTTTGGAAAAGGGCAGCCAGTCTGCACATACACAGCAGCCATTTGTGCGTGTACAGACCGGCTGTCCTTTTCCAAAATGGTGGAGACACTGCCGTCACCATTTTGGAAAAGGGAACACATGCACAGAATGTCCGGGGGCCATTTTGCACATGCACAATGATTTTTTATTATATTTATGTTTTATTGATTTAAATATGGATCCGTAATTAAATCCAGAAATTGCAGAGTCAAATTCTCAGTTGATCCGAATCCACAGTTTTCTCCGCAGGACCTCCCCTACTAAGCTTCATGGGGTACAAGACAAAATGTACTGTACTCCCACCCACCCACGTTTCTGCTTCCTGGGTGGAAGGGTGCTCTCTGGGGCAAACTGCTCCTGCAGAGGGGACGTGGGGGCTCTAAGTAGCTATAGAGCAGTGAGCCACGCTGGCTCCCCTTGTCAGCTTGCACCTCAGGACGAATACCAGAGCAAAGCTCTAAAAGAAACAGCCTGTGCTTCCCTCCCATGACTTCCTTCCAAACGCTGCAAAGTGCACTTTGAAGAAACAGTACCTTATTGGAGTGTCTTTCTGAGAGAAGGAAAGAGAGGTTAATAAAAGAACCAAGGGACAAGAGGGATGGTACTTTGAGGTTTCTGGTATCAACTCTTCACTCCACGCTAGAACACCTACCATGTCCTCTAGAAGTGCTTCCCCTGCCTTACATTTACTTCTTATATATTATTACTTATTATTAAGTATTTCTATAGAACCAGCAATGTACCTGGCACGGATAAACAGAGATAAGTGGTCCCTACCCCAAGGAGCTTACAATCTAGGAGAGATGAGGGAGTGGAGAACAATGGGAGAGACAGGGACACATTCACAAAGTTGAGAAGTTGCAGGTGCACATGCTTAGCTTAGTTACGGGAAAGAAATACTCAGTGAAAGGACAGTAGGGGAAGCATCAGTGACTAGGGAAGTTAGGGAAAACCTTAGGGATGAGGTAGATTTTTTAGAGGGATGAGATAGGTTTTTAGGAGGGATTTAAAGGCAGGGACAGAGGGAGAAGAATCAATGTGTTTGGGAAGGGAGTTTCAGTGTAAGCGCTCCTTAGGTCTGAAAGCGACATTTCTGCCCAGTTCTGATCCCATGCATGCACAAATGGTGGCAACCGTACAACAAGATGGCGACCGACATTGCGCGTATGCATAAAATGGTCCAGTCGGAATTCTGACTGAAAAATTTTTATGTTTGGAATTCTGGCTGGAATTTCGACAAGCCATTCGAATTTTGCAGAACTTTTCCATGAAATCAGAATGGCTTTTCTGAACCAGACCTAGTTCTCATCTCCTACTCTTCATCATGTGCGGCACCAGTCGCTGTCCGCAGAAAGAAGAAAGGCGGCTTCCAGGAGACCATTGACTCCAGTGCAAGATGGACGCTACAAAGACAGGAGGTGGTATAGTTATTTATTTAGTTAGTTAAATTTATTGACCGCCCCCTCATGCTACGGCATCTCGGGGCGGCTTACAATATCATAAAAACACAATAATAATAAAATCAACAACAATAAAAAACACCAAACCCACCACAATTTATTAAACATCACTAAAATCCATAACCCACCCCCCCATCCCACCCTCCCCTCTGAAGGCCTGGGCGAATAACCAAGTTTTGCAAACGCGTCAAAAGGCCAACAGGCCTGGGGCCAGGCGAGCCTCCTCCAGGAGGGAGTTCCATAAATGCGGCCCGGCCACTGAGAACGCCCTCTCCATTGTGGCCCCCCGTTTTACACGGGGGACCTCCAGAAAGGCGCCCCCGGTGGACCGAAGGGATCACTCTGAGGCGCGGAGGGCGAGGTGGTCCCCGAGATATGAGGGGCCCAGACTGTGCAGGGCTTTATAGATCAATACTAACACCTTGAATCTGGCTCGGTACACTATAAGCAGCCAGTGCAGAGCGTGGAGCACCGGTGTTATGTGCTCACACCGACCCGTCCCCGTAAGGAGACAGGCCGCCGCATTCTGCACTAGCTGCAGCCTCCGAACCAGAAACAAGGGAAGCCGCACGTAGAGCACGTTGCAGTAGTCTAGCCTCGAGGTGATGAAGGCATGGATGAGAGTGGCCAGGTTGGACCCGGAGATCTATGGTCAAAGTCTCCGTACCAAATATGGCTGGCGAAAGGCGGCTTTAGCTACCACCTCCACCTGCCGATCCAGACAGAGGCCCGAATCCCAAACCACCCCGACACTTCGAACTTGAAGAGCAACAGGCAGGCGAACCCCCTCCCCCCCAATCAGCGGGGTCAGCACCTCCCCATAGTCCACGGTATCAAAAGCGGCCAAGAGATCTAGCAGGATCAAAAAGGTCGAACATCCTGCGTCCATCTCCCAGCAGAGAACATCCACCACGGCCACCAACGCCGTCTCAGTACCATAGCCAGGGCGGAACCCAGATTGAAAAGGGTCAAGGAAACTGATACTGTCCAGATGCGTCTGGAGCTGCCGAGCCACTGCCCATTCAATAACCTTCCCTAAAAAGGGAAGATTACAGACAGGACAGTAGCTGGCGAATGTGTCCACATTCAAAGATGGCTTCTTCAGCAGGGGGGCACACCACATCCTCCTCGAGGCCGGATGATAACCTCCCCTGCTGAAGGGACGCGTTAACCACCCTCGCCAGCACTGTCCCGAATGTCTCCCTGGAGACTTTCACCAACCAGGACAGGCACGGATCTAATTCACAACTGGTGGCCCTAACAGACCCCAGGCCATCCACCGCATCGACTGGCGTCACTTCCTGAATCTCTTCCCAGAAAGATCGACGAGACGGTGCCTCCATAACCTCATGCACCTCACTTACTGCTTCAAAACCGGTGTCGAAGTTACTCTGGGTCTGAGCGATCTTGTCTGCAAAGTAGGTGACAAACTCCTCACAGCGGGCCTGGGACAAGTCCCCGTCCAGGCGGAGGGAGGCCGGACTGACCAGCCCCCGCACCAACCGCAACAGCTCCGCTGGATGCAACTTTGCAGACACTATGAGGGCAGCAAAGAATTCCTCAACATAGGACCGCAAATGGGTTCTGTGGAGAAGTTGGTCAGATTCAGAGTGAGTCCGACACCAGCATCACTCTAGTCTCCTACCTACCCGTTTCATACACCACAGCCCCTCGGTAAACCAAGGGGCCCTGCGGTGACGAGACGGAGGTAGTGGACGTCTTGGAGCCACCCTGTCAATGGCCTCCCCCAGCAAGATATTCCAATACTGGACCAGCTCATCGACCGAGTGACTGTCTGGGTCCAAGGTTAATTCCCTCAGAGCCTCCTGGAACTGCTGCGGTTCCATCAGCCTCCGAGGGCAGACCAACCTACCAGGTCCATTCCCTTTCTGGAGGGGGTGCGCTGAGAGGCTGGCCTGTAGGAGATAATGGTCTGTCCATGACAAGGGCATGACCCTCGCATCCCCCACTAACGGATCACCCACCTGGGACAAGTCCATGGTTGCCATGGCAGCCATGAACTCTCACTCTGCTCTTACAAGGCCAGAGTCGGCATGGGCGTTGAAGTCCCCCAGGACCAAAGTCCTGGAGGAGCTCAGTGCCACCTCCAAGGCTAGCTCTGCTAGAGCGGCAAGGGATGCCACCAGACAGGAAGGGGCCTGGAATACCAGCAACACCCCCAAGCTTGCCCGCAGCCAAATCCAACACCATATGGAGGGCCTCAACACCTGAAATCTCCTGAACTGGATACCTCCTGACAGGCCAATCCTCTCCAAAAACAATAGCAACAATAGGTCTTGCTCACGACATCCGTCCCCTGCCTATTCTCAACAGGACTTCACATAGAGATTTTTTAATCAAGATGGTACTCCCCTTGCTGGCATGAGACACTAGAGAGTGAGTCACAGCCTAGGGATACATGGTTAGAGCATTGGTGTCCTTGCTCCTCAGCACCATCAAAATCAAGGAAGCTTTGGTCTTGCACACAGACAGATTAGAAAGGAAATGCCAGTTCCAGGCCTCTCTCCAGCATAGAAAGAGAAGGAGTGTACCCCAGAGTTGAAGCCGTGGATGTTGCTGCCAGTGTAAATTCCGTCATCTGTAGGGATTCCAGCTGGATTTGCAGATGAGAAATCATCCCACAGAGGGGAAGCTATCTCTGACTCAGTCTCAGGATCCTCTCCAGATGTTACAGTGTGGGATCACGGAAGGGTCTTTGATCTGAGGATTTCAGGCAACCTAATTAACTAGTAGATTGTATGTGGAAAGAGATTCCATTCCTGGTGGTGCTGGTACAACAAGATTGACACTGATCCTATTTTTGTTGGTTTGGGTTTGTGGGTATCTACTATCTACCTACTATGTAGATGCTTCCAATCCCAGATAGTTTTTAAAGGCAGCATGAACAACACCGTAGAAGCACTCTGCTTCTGTCCCACCAGTGGAGCAAGGGATCAAGAAGCTGTATCAAAATGTACCCCTATTTTTCCTAACCCCGCCACAGACTATTGGTGGAAGCTGCTCCACAGCAAAGGAAAAGCATGATTGTATGTTTTTCAGACTGCATTAGTTCAGACAGAGAAGCTAAGAAATTGAACATTGCTGGGGGAACATTATTCTCTTCAGCAACATGCTTACAGAGAATTACTTTCTACCAGTCAGAAATGTCCAGGTACCAGTTGTTTCTATGACATAAGATGGGTCGGTATTTACAATATCTACCAGAAACTTGTGAACGGTTAGCTTTAGCCTTGTAGGGAGCGGAATTATCTTTATCCAAGCCAGTGTTAAATTTTATGAAGCATGCAGCTGATACAGCCAGCCAAAGCTGTTGCATCTGGAAGAGCAATTAGATGTCATGCTTGGCTGAAGGACATTGCTTTATTGCCTCACACCAGATTGAGCATTGGGGATCTTGCACTGGATGAAGAGTCTATTCAGTTCCCAAACTGATGACACTCCAAGTTAAAGGAAACACACTCAACAACAAAGAGCATTGGAAGTTTTTACTTCCTTTTGAACTAAGGCCTTATACTTACACAAAACATCGGTATCGGTTTCTTTCGGTTTTGGCTCCCCTGTGTCTCAGATCTCTTTTCGGTATCGGATCTATCGGTGTCGGTTCTTTTTCCCATTGAAGTCAATGGAAAGGAGAACCCTCTGAGACACAGGGGAGCCCACTGAAAAATCCCTGGGCATCCCTCCCAACCCACTCCAGGCCTCGGAGGGGAGGGATAG
Source organism: Sphenodon punctatus (assembly GCA_003113815.1). Taxonomy (NCBI): domain Eukaryota; kingdom Metazoa; phylum Chordata; class Lepidosauria; order Sphenodontia; family Sphenodontidae; genus Sphenodon; species Sphenodon punctatus. Next base: position 1,806,326 of record QEPC01000055.1, on the reverse strand, counting down.
GGATCCATTACCCCTGACACCCCCACCTGCTGGGGCCTGGCTTTACCCAACTCCCAGGGCACCTGTACTTTACTTACTGTTGTTGCTGGTCCGATCCAGAGAGCGGGGGTCACAGCCATCGGCTGGGCCACCTGCTCTGCTGCCGCCGGCGGCTGGGCCTCCTCCGCTGCTGACTGGTGGCAGGAGCTGGCTCCGCTGCGAGGCAGTGGAGAAGACCTGGCTGCAGAGCCAGCTCCTGCCACCATCCAGCAGCAGAGGAGGTCCGGCCACCGGCAGCGGAGCCAGCTCCTTTGCTGGGCAGCCAGGCCTTCTCTTCCTTCTTCTTACAGGGCCAGAGCTTGAAGAAAGCGCTGCCGGATCGGCAGTGGCACAGTGCACAAAGGACTGCACATACACAGACTGGCCTCGGCAGCCAGTTTGCGCATGGGCACTGTGCCGCTGCCAGTCCGGCGGTGTTTTCCTCAAGCTCCAGACCTGTAAGAAGAAGGAAGAGAAGGCCCAGTTGCCCATCAAAGGAGCTGGCTCCGCTGCTGGTGGCTGGGCCTCCTCTGCTGCTGGCTGGTGGCAGGAGCTGGCTCCTCAGTCAGGCCGTCACCGCCTCACAACAGAACCAGCTCCTGACACCAGTCAGCAATGGAGGAGGCCCAGCCACTGGCCGTGACCCCCCACCCTCTGGACCAGCAAAAACATTAAGTAAAGTTCTGGGGCCCTGGGGTTGGGGTGGTGGGTAAACTTCTCATATTTTCACCTAATCCTTCAAACAAGGAGGAGAAGGCACTATATACTTTAGATGAGAGGAAAGGGAGAGCATATTGTATGGCCAAAACAAAATTGTTCTGAAGGGACTTCTTTGTGTGTCATGTTGATTGTTCAAAAGGGAGGCCACTGTCTGTACTCAGATTTTGTCCAGGTGGCTTAGGCAGTGCATTTCCTTGTGTGCATTGGCAGGGGAATCGCCTCCTGACATGGTTAGAGCTCATTCCTTTCCACTAGAGCTACAGCAGCATCCACCACAGGTTGTATGGAGACATACACCATTAGTTGATATTTGGAAAGAATAGTAGGCAGGGGAGTACAGGCTAGTCATTCTTTTATATAGCTTCTTTCTGGTGCTTGTATTGATGTGCATGCTAGTGGAAAAGGCCAGCATGCAACACTTACTTGTGTACAGAGGACCTTTAGGGAACTATATCTACAGGCAAGTATCTTTTGTTTTTACTTTTGTCTAAGATGCTTATGGATTTGTACCTTGAATCAGTCTGTAAACATTCCTCGTTTCCCGCCCCGCTCCCCCTGCACTCCATGCTTTACTAGAGGATATCATGTTGCATAGGCAGAATGTTAAAAGGATAATCAGCTACAACCTAGTCAGAATTGAGCCTTGAAAAACAGAGGACTTATTTCTCTAGAACTTTGATTGTGGTTATAGGTATAACCTGTATAATAATAGGTTAATTCCTGACGGTACTACTTGGTGCTAGTTTTACATTCTTACAAAGAGTCATTCTCCCCACTAACAAGTTGTATTTGGTGCCTTTGAGGACAGTAGTACTGTACTCTGTGTATTAGTCATCCCTTTACCTGAGTTTTTGTCTTGGACATTGGAATCCGAAGGGGCTAGATTGAGCGTCCAGGATGTAGTACTCAATACGTGTAAGCAAGGCAGAGTAATTTGTTCCCAAACATACAACTTTTGTAAAATACATGTTCAAGGCTGAATATTGTGCCAGACATTATCATTTATTTTATAAATTCTGGATAAAATTGTTTTAAGAGCTGACCGAAGTAGGATCATTTAACTAACTTCAACATGTGTCCTTTGTTCCCAGCTGTATGTAACAGCATACAAAATCCAGTCACGAAAGTTATGCTGTTTGAGTTCATCGAGAGGTGTATGGCAGCTTCTCAAGGACAGACACGTAAGCATCCTCTGGATCCTGACACAGAACTCATGCCACCACCTCCTCCCAAAAGACCACGCACCGTGACCCCATAACCCAAACCGACCACAGACTGAGGGAATGGCATGTTATTTACAGTTCAGTTCTGCAGAAGGTGGATGAAAAAGAGTGTGGATTAAAAGAATTTGCAACAAAAAAAAAAGTATTCTAAATAGCCTGTAAATACCTAAATGCATTTTTTTCAAATGCTACATCATGAACTGAGATTCTTTTTGTACCTGACACATTCAACCTTCCTTTGTGGGATTTGAAGATTGAATTAATCCAAAGGTTTAGCCAAGAAGAGTACAGAATCAGTGGAAAGCTGCCTTGTTTCTACATGGATCTTTCACCTTTTAATTTATAGCAATCTGGAACTGTGAGAACATTACAACACTGTAAGAAGTTGTTTCAAATATGGTGTTTTTTCTTCCTTTTTTTTATTTAATTGGTTGGGATTTGTCATCCTTAGTTGTTGTTATTTATCATAGTTTTCCTACATTTCCAAGAGTCAGGTTTAAAAACAAACAGCAAGTGGTGTTCATGATTTGTATTGGTTAAAAAAACCCTTTATCTGCTTTTAGTAATTTTAATATTTTTTTAAATTAAAGATATTAATCCTGTGTCAATATTTGTTCAAAAGTAAATGTGATGGATGTTTTGGGTTGTTCTTGGATTTTTTTTTTTCATTCATTTGAACTATTATCTACTTTTACAAGTAAAAATAAGTAAAAGCAGATAAAGTTATACCATAACTTATGAGGGGTCATTTTTAGCTTGCATTTTAAGTTTGTCAATAAACATACACAAAATCTTCGGTATGAAGATCTCTGTGCAAGATAGTTTCTTACCACCTGGCTTAGTTCTCCACAGTGAAACCATTGTAAACCATGTTGGGAAAAGATGCAGCTCACTGTGATATGCAAGAAAAATAAATACTAATGTTACTACTTTTGTACACTACGCCAGGACATTGATGAGAAGTAATGGCAGAGCTCTAGAGCCCTGCCACAGAGAGAGGGTCACGTCTTTTCAGACAAATGCAAGGGAAAGATGAAGCATTTATTGTTGCAAAGTAACCTCCTGTCAGTTGTCCTGTGACAATGCTGCCTCCTATGCTGCTAACATTGTCCTGTGACAATGCTGCTACTCTCCTGAGTTTATTTTTGTTACACCAGATGATGAAACAAATATCCCAATGGTGCTTGCTACAGTCCAGTGGTGGTGGTTCTCTCTGCTGCTGCTGCTGCTCAGAAGCTGCATTTTTATTGAGATATTTGGGAGTTGTCCTGAGTATGGATGGATTTAGGAACAAATGGAATTACAAAAAATGCAGTTTTCAAAAGTACTTTAAAAGTAATAAATATAAATAAGTATTTGGTTGTTTATACATAGTTTACTTATTGATATGATTAGGTCATCCAACCACTTAGCAATCTAATTAGGAATAATGTCATTTATTATGTAATAATAACTAAGAAGAGTTTATATTGACATGGCTTTTAATGTTTGGTGGTTTCTTTTTATATATAAAAAAGTTGAACTCCTGCAGTTTGTTTTTCTACATGGAAACTTTAAGGCTGTGCTTTGTGGGGGCAGTTCTTCCATTAGTTGAACAGGTTGCTGTACTGCTCATACTGTCATTCACATGGTCATTCTGGTGTGTTTTGGGGATACTCTGTGCATATTTTAGGGTATTGAAGGGATTAATACATTGCTTTCTTTTCCTGCAGTAAAACTTTGAGATGCTTATAAAAACTCATGTTTCAACAGTACCTGCTTACCTTTTGAGATAAAATATCACCTATGCAAAGGCTGCAGAGTTGTTTCCAAATAGCAGCTTATACGTTTGATGTGAAAACCTATGCAACCTCTATACATCTTTAATTGAAAATACACAGTAAATAGCTTTTCCCACACTGTATAGAATTATTTTTCCCAGAATACAATCCTACCATGAAGATAAATCATAGCATACCTTTTTGTCAATGATCTCTTGTACTGTAAATGTCTATGGTAACTGCACCCTTTTAAATAAGTTATGTGAAAAGAGCCCCTCTTTTTTAAGTATGCATCCCGAGTATTTCCTTTTGTCTTCCTTCTGTCTTTCAACAGTGTTATAGTTTCTTCCTTGGCCATTACTTTGTTCCTAGTTCTTAAAGGCACTATTTCTGTTTGCGTATTTTGATATATATTTCCCCACTCCATCTGGGAATGCCTGTATTGAAGTCATTGTATAGAACATTGAGATCCCATCTTTGAAGGCTTGGGGATGCAGGCTCAATTTTACTTAGGAATTCTCTTCCACTGCAGGCTTCCTGACTTAGATGATGGTCTGAGTTTTCCCAAGCCAATAGGCAAAATCCCTGTTGAGGTCTATGGTAAGCTTCAGTGGGGTTAAGATTTCACACAGGTTTATTAGAGAAAGGCAAGCTACTGGGAGGGGGAGGGACAGAAGAGAGAGCCAGGTGAAAGCACGTGGAATTCCATTTGAACTAGGCTACGTTTTATGACTGTGGAAAATAAGAACCTGCTCTCCCATGCCACTAGATATTCTTTGAGATTGAAGCCAGCAGAGCATAGAGCTGTCTCTGCCTAAATAATGACTCTGTCTGCTCTTAGGATCTAGTGTGAAACCATCCCTGATTTATCATTTGTTAAGTACACAGTTACATTTGGCTTTCAGTGAAGTTCTCAGAAAATGTGAGTACATTCCTCTGCAAACTGTGTACTAAGTATTTTAATAAAGTCAATGGTTTGAAATAATGGAAGTTTGTTTACTTGTGCTAGCATTTTGCTTAAACTTTTGATGCTTAAACCTTCTCGGTTTTACCCATTCCACTCTCAGCCAAAAGGGTGGTGTTATAACCAATGTTCATGACTCACACAAAATGTGCAGAGTATTGCAGCTCAATACTGAGAGCTAGACATTTCTGCATAGGCACTCCCAAAGAACCAACAAGTGGTACTGTGCAACAAAAGTATAACATGAAACTTTTTAAAAAGCAACACTTGCTCTGTTACCTACTGGAAGGAGGGGGTCTGGAGGATAGATGAGGCAGAATCATTTTTATGTCAAACTAACATGCTGTTTATTCATGATTAATATAAGTTAATACAAATACAAAATAAATTCCGTTACTGAAGTGGAGTTGGGCAGTTCTGACAAGATGGTTTACTATATGTATTTTGGGGACCAAAAAAGTTACACCACATCTGAACTGTAGGAATCTATTTCAGGTTAAATTTTGTCCCCTAAATTGATCAGAAGAAAACTTGCAAATTGGGGTTGGAAGCCATTCTGCAATAATATTTAAAAAAAATTAAATTTGGGGTGATTTCAGAAGTGATGTGGTGAATGTCCACCACAGTCAACCTCAGTCAAACGTGGGGGGGAGGTGGGTGTGTGAAAGCGCTGTGCACGTCTGTTTGCTCGCATCCAGATGTTCACCACAGTCAAACGCGGGCCGGGGTGAAGCTAACCACGCTTCATGAGGTCGGGGCGGGAGGAGGTCCAGAAGTGTGGTGAATGGTCACCACAGCAGGGGTGAATGAAAAGTAACTTCTGAACAGAAACCCACAGCCGCGGTGGAAGGAATTGAACCCAGTCACGGTGCCTTCTGGGGCTCGAACCGCGACCCACGTCTCCACTGCATGTCTGTTGTGTTCCCCCGGCCCATGTTCTCTCTGATTGCCCCGGGCGGTGGTCACGATCCTGTAACTTCTGTTGGGGCCGCACATGTCACCACAGCCCGCGGTGAATCCGTTCACACCGGGGTGGGATTCACTGTGGTGAATTGGAACGCGTCACTTCTGAAATCACCCTTTGAATCCGTGTTCTGTATAGCACTGTTTATTGTTTGTATTAAACTCTTCAAAGCTTTTGTAAATACAGCCATTTAGCATCATGGAACAGCTAGCACAAATACAATCCAAAAAAGAAATTTGTACAAGCTTGAAATTGCATACCAAGTTCTAAACCCTGGATTATTAGTCCTGGCCCAGTTTTAAGAAAATGCTGGCTATCCCAAGAGATCAGAGATGCATGCCCCCAGCAAATGTTCAAATAATAAATGCTCTCATCATCTCAACTTTCCAGGAGTTTAGAAATTCAGTTTTATCAAGAGCTGTGAATGATCATGATATATCTTCAAACATACTCCCCCCCCCCCTCCCCCCCATATCTCATTTGAGTTCTGATGTTATTTCAAGGGCTTCAATTTCAATAACTGCTAGAGTCCTGTGTTACCATTACCTCTAAAAGTTGGGGATGATCTTCCTCTGGTAGTTCTTGACAGATAGGTTTTGCCTCCCCAGCAGTGTGTTTCTTTCTCTTTAGGAGGCGGGATAAAATGGGACCTGTCTCTCACAGGAAACTGGTTTGGCTCTTCCCATCCACAATTCTTCAAGCATTTGTTCACATGGATGCCTGATGTGTGTGAGCCTGTGGAACAGCAAGCTGAGAATCATCTCCGTGTGTCTGGTGGGACTTTTCTTGCATGCCGGGCAGTTTCCTGCTTCACTCATACATAAAAGCAGTGACAGGCTCCTCTCAACCCTCGTTTCCCTTTTACTGTCTTGGCTAGTAGATGTCAGATGCCCTCTAGTGGCTCCCCCTATTTCTTATCCTGTTCCTAATATCTTTGTTTCCTACACCACTCTAGAGGATACTTTCTTTGTCTAAGCTGTATATTTCAGCTCCAAATAAAGGCCATTCTGGTATCACACTCCTATAGTTCGGTAGTAGCACAGGACAGACATATGTGGTGCCGGTAGGACAGTGTTAATGCTTGATTTTTTTTCAAGGATGATAAGCTGAAGACCAGTTTACATGACAAAGGGCTTGTGTGACTTGGAAGTGCCCAGTCTGATGTGAATTTCCTTCAAGAACTCAGAAACAGGTATGCCCGAGAGAAAGATCTTAAGGAGGCGGCGGCCATAAGAGCTCAAACAAAGGTTGCAGTCATTGGCAGTACTGTGGTTCCTAACGCTTCGACTCCCCTAATGGTTATTCTGCTTAAGGCTAGCTAACACTCCTATCTGGGTGCCTGGGTGGCCAAGGCAGAGGAGATAGCTTCAGCTTCTCTCTTTCATTATACCTTCCATTCTCATATAAACAGTGTACAGTTACCAAGTCACTTCCTTGTATGTGACCACACTGCCTGTGCAGAGACCTTAGAAAACAAGTCTTGACACACCCACTATGAAGAGCTCTGAGACACCTTCCACAAACATTGTGAAAGCATCATTGTCTGAAGAGACCAACTCTGCCATAGGGTGTTAGCAAACAAGAAGATAGCCCACTGAAGTCCGGGTTCGTTCCATGCAGCCCCTTGGTGTGTGGAGCCTGAACAACAAGCAACCTCCATTCCGCCCCCCTCACCGGTTTAGCATGACCAGTCAGGAGTCCTTCCCCACCCTGCTCCACCCGCCAAGCCCCCTCTCAGTATCCCTCCCCCCTTTCATGACTCTCAGCCACAGCAAACCATGGGAACAAGAAGCCGCCCCAGCTGTTTCTTCCAGGCTATTGCGACTCTGGGGGAGGTGGTCCAGTGCCTGTTATCCCCACCCAGCAGTTTATACCTGCCAGCACTTGGCCACGGTAATTAACTGGTTCCTAGGCACTGAACACTGAGTTTAAGTAGCAAACTGCATACTTTATTGAGCACCTATAGTGAAAAGTGAAAACAAAAGAAAAATAAAATCAAAAGCAATCAGCTGTCATCTGGTTTCTCGCATCCATGGCTCACAGTAATGCACTGGCAGGAAGCAGCACACAGTTTTATCTGAGGCTGCTTGCCCTCGTGCAGATTTTCACATGAGATTCAATCTGATGAGAAAATATTCTGCACATGAGTTTTGTAGTGGGCTGTATGCCCACGTTAACCTGTATCTGGGGCATGGATCCGTTACTGAAAATAACAGATGCATGCCCACGTTACCTCCTTCCACCCATCAGGCTTGGGGGGGTGGGGGTTGCCCCAGCCCACTAACTCCCCACTGCGTCCGTAGCTTCTTATGATTGCTTCCAGCCCCTCCCGATCGGGCCTTCCAAGCAGCCGCAGCTGGATGAAAGCTGCCTTTCAGGCGCGGCTGCTCTGAAAGGCCTCATCACAAGGGAATAAAAGCAACCAGAGAAAGCTATGGAGAGAGGTGGCTGGAGAAGTCCCTGCTGCTGTTGAGTTACTGCAAAGGGGAATCTCACCATAAGTTTATCTTATGGTGAGATTCCCCTGCACATGTTAGAATTACACATGTGTTTAAACTCACATGAGTGACAGGGCTGGATTTTCAGCCCTGTCAATCCATGATGAAAATACACGTGTAATTTCATCCTGGATGAGAGAGAGGGATTACCCTATCTCATGTTTGTTAGAAACACATGTATTTGTTAGAAACAAACATGAGATTGGGTAATGTGGGCAAGCAGCCTGAGTCTCTCACTTCACAGTGTTGGAAATCTCTCTCAGTTCGTGTAAAATCTCCACTCAAACATGTGCCTCTTATACTCCTCTCTCATCTTCCACATCACCATACGGTGCGGGCAGCAAAACAGCCTCACCTGCGAGGGCTTTCTGCACTTCAAGTGTCCAAACCTCATATAGAGCAACAAACTCCCCTTTGGTCATTTCAAATTCTCTGTACCCCGAGGCACTAGTTTCTCCAAAGATATTCATTTTTTCAACCTGATCCCTTGGGTATTCTCTTGCTGTCATCGGACAGTCATGAAAAAGAATGGCAAAGAAGGTCCAGCCCCATTATTGATAGCCTTACTTCTGTCATTGCACAAACCTCCAGGAAACGCTCGCTCTTATTTGGACCCCACTCTTCCACTTCATCTGGGGCTCCTACTGTTGCATTCAGCAGAACTTGCAACTGCAGCATAGTTGCGAATTGCCTGCACTCCACTATGTATACATAGAACCCCATTGTGTGCAGGTACCTAGGGGTAGGATTTTTTGAATGGGTTTCAGGGGTGTTTCATAACGCCCCTGTGAGGGGGGAGGGGTGTATGGGCAGGGGTGGGGTTTCCTGCCTGCCTCCCTGGCCAACTTTTCTCCAGGGACATCTGGCTCAGGGGAGGGCCCCCTCCAGTTTCTTCTAGAGCCGAGGGAGGGTGGATCTCCATGGGGGTGGTTACTGGGGTGGCTGTGGAACCGATCATGGTTGTGTTGGGAATGGGGAGGTATGACGGCGGGAGGAAGAGTCATTGTGGGTACAGGGGCAGATGCCTGGTGTCTGTTTCCCTATCCTTCTCCCCCCCCATCTTGGGAATATTTGGGGGTTGAGGTTAGTGGAGCTCTGTTCTGTCGCTGATGTTGCTTAATGCAATGCCAGTGGCTAACAATCATCCATGATCTCATTCAGGATGAGGCCACTGACCTTGTATGTATTACTGAGACCTGGCTGGATGAGGCTTCTGGGCCTGTGCTGGCCCAGATGGTGTCAGCTGGGTACTTGATAGAGCATCAGCCTCGGATTGGGGGCCGGGGTGTGTGGAGTGGTGATGATCTGTAAAGACAATCTGGTCTTTTGAAGGTATCCAGTGTCTGACGTGCCCAACATGGAGTTTGTCCACCTCGTGTTTGGGGACCAGGATAGATAGGGGATTTTATTTATTTATTATATTTTCATCCTGCCTCTGGCAGCCCAGGGCTACCAGTGTAGCCCTAGGTGGCCATTTTGCTAGTGTCCTGACCACCCCACTGCACAACAGACTCCCTGACTGCTCTAGCTGAGCTGGTCTCAAAGGTGATGTTGGGATCATCCAGTCTTATTGTCTTGGGTGGTGTCAGCACACATGCTGAGGCCGGCCTTTTAGGGGCAAAACAGAAGTTCATGGCCCCTGACAACCATGGGCCCATCCTAGGTAATATCTGGCCCAACACATGAGGCTGGACACATGCTGGGCCTTATCTTTTGCACTGGCCTGGAAATGGGTTGTGGTTATCGGGGGTGTTGTTACGACCCCATTGTCATGGTTGAACCATTACCTTCTGAATGCCCAGATCCCCATCCTCATTTCCCCCCAACAGGGTGGCGGAACCAGTTCGAACGGCCCTCCCCTGGAGACTAATGGATCCAATAGGATTCCAGAATTCTCTGGGGGATTTACCCACTGACCTCAGTGGCCTCCCTGTCAATGCCTTGGTTGATCTGTGGTATGATATTTGACCTGGGCTAATTGCACGGTGGTACCCAGGTGTCTGCTTCCTCTGCAGCAGCAGCAGCAGCAGCACAGGTCTCCCTGGTATACGGAAGACCTGAGGCTGCTAAAGCGAGAGGGTACATGGTTAGATCACAGTGGTGCTCGACTCATGCCAAAACTGACCGACTGCAGCATAGACTGTTTTTGAAGGACTATGCCATGGCTGCGGTGGCAGCAAAGAAAGCTTTCTTCGCAGCCGCTATAATGGCTGCAAAGTGCCATCCAGTGGAGCTTTTCCAGGTGGTGAATAGCTTATTACATTCTGGCTATCTCCACCTGGATGTAGTCATTGGCTGCCCACTATGATGAGTTTGCCACCTACTTTGTAGACAAAGCCACTCGTATTTGGCTCAACTTGGGCACTGGTAGTTTGAATGTAGAGTCAAAGTTTGGGGTTGAGGAGGTCTGGTCTTGTCCAGTTTTCTTGGATAAGCTTCAATTAATCTCGCCTCTGGTGGGGAGGAAGTCTTTGGATGTGTTTGCCTACCTCTGGCAACAACAGACTGCACTGAGCAGGATCGAAGCCATGCAAGGGCAGCTGATGCGCACAGAGAGGTACATGCGGTGTGATGCAGCTTCAATCACCAATGAACCAACCAAATAGGCTAAAAGTAGTGGTGCAGTGTAAATAAAGACAGAAGTAACAACTAACTGCACCCAAACAATTAGAGAAGAAAATGGTTCTTTTTAATGGGAACAAAAGCTCCCTAATTACAATATATATATATATATATATACAGCCAAACTAGCAAATACCTCACAAAAAAGAGGTTTTAAGGTGATAAAGTCGCGTAACAATACGGATTGGAAAAAGAGTTTTTACAATAAACTGAAGAGAAAATCCTGTAGATACTTTTGCCCTTATCCAATTTTGTGAAATAAGCTGAAGGGAAAAATCCTATAGATACTATTGTCCTTGCCCAACGTTTCGCTACAGATGTAGCTTCCTCGGGGGTCTTTGACAAAATTCACAGGGTATTTTCTCGATGTAGAAGACAACCAAGCACAATATTCTCTCCAATGGGCTTTTAAACTGGTAGGAGAACATGCTGTCCTTGTGGAGAGACACTGAGTGGGTCGCAAACATCAAGATGCCCCATTGCCTTGTCATGCAGATAGCCGAGATCCTCAGCCCATGATTGGAGAAACAGAGCATGGTGTTGTGGTTGCCCAACCCTGTAGAGAAGCGCGTTGCCATCGCCATCTGGAAGCATGCCACTTCAGGCTCCTGCCGCTCTGTCACCCAGCAGTTTGGCGATGGAACCTCTGCAGTGGGCACCATACTAGTGGAGGTTTGCACAGTGTTTGCAAACCTCCACTAGTATGCTGCTAGACTGGGTGGTGCAATTGCCTGGCCCTGTGGAGGTAATAGGATAAGGATGGACATTATGGATTCGGATTAATCCATAACAGTCCGTTGTGCGTTAATCTGTGTAAATCCAAACTCCATTCATACTAGTTACAGATCTGGAATTACAAATCCCCACTCCCAAGACCCTGGCATGTACTTACTAGCCTCAGAGAGTTTGACTGAAGCTTTGCCAGCTCTCTGCTGCTGCGTGTGGGGGGGGGAGGCCCTCCTGGCAGGCTCCCTTTCCAGAGTGCGCTGCTGAGCTCCTACTCTGCAGTGCACATGTGCAAAATGGCTACTGGAGCCACTTAGCATATATGCAAAAAGGCCATTGTCCTTAACCAAAATGGCGGTGGTCAGAATGATGCTGACACTGTTTTGGTTGAGTGGCGGCCATTTTGCGCATGCACACTGTGAAGCAGGGACCTCGGTAGTGTGCCGCAACAAGGAAGCCTGCTGGGAGGCCCCCCACAGCAGTAGCAGGCCATAAATTACAAGATCTGATTCTGAACTCATAATGGATCTGAATCCGTAACTGTCCGGACACCGGATCTGTAATCCAGCCAGGCAACAACCAGCACTGCTACCAACACAGTGCAATCTCAGTCGCTCTCTGCCTACCAATCCACCCACCAATGCTGCATTCCCTGGACTGAGGAAGAAACCAAGGCCTTCATTGCTCAATGGGAGGAGTAAAAGGTCCAATATGTCCTAGTGAAGTGCTACAGGAATGAGGCATTTACATGCACCGGACGTAGCTGCCCCACCATAGGAATTGCCACATGTGCGATCTTTTTAAAGGCACATTTTGGAAACCTCGATATTGGTGCTTCCAAAATGCACCTTTAAAAAGACCCCCGAGCGGCGATTCCTATAGCAGGGCGGCTTCTTCCGGTGTGTGTAAACACACCCCGCGGGGCTTTTCAGCCAGCACGTTCTTCAACACGTGGTTTCAACCACTCATGTAAAAGCGTTCTCAGACATGGCCCTGACAATGACAATCCTGCACAAGTCGTTATAGAGACTGCAACAGCTGGGAAAGAGCAAGCATTGACCACGTACTGCCAACCAGGAAGAGCTGGGAGAACGCATATTTGAAAATGACGTGGTGGGCTTTAAAGCGGACATTATATGTGTGCCAGTGAGAGCGAGAGTGGAGCAGTCACTCCTTGGAACACACTAGGCTTTTTGCCCGTAACCCCCACCGATGTATTTATTTATTATTGGGCTCTGCCCTGTTTTATTGGTATATTTTATATTTGTATTTTAAATGTTTTAACTGTTTTATTGTTGTTAGCCGCCCCGAGCTGCATTGCAGGATGGGGCGGGATAGAAATCCATAAAATAAATAAATATAAATAAACCCTATGGTGCTGGCAAACCTGTACACGTGGAGACTGAACACATCCTAATTGACAGGACATGGATACGTGGGTGCACATTGGCCTGCATTCACCTGCATGATGGGCTCTGCGTGCTCCGGTACCCCACCATGAGTGGGGGTTGCATGTCTGGTGGGTGATGGCCACGTGGCTGGTGGGGGAGAACACCTAATAAATGGGCAGGTGGACACCCACTTGTTGTGGGCTACCGTCTCATTTGTTAACACCCTTTGTCAGTCACAGCAAAACTTCTTACAAGTCTCCAAGTCCAGATGTTGCTCTTTCTCAGGAGAGACACAATGTTCAGGATACATCCATCTACACAGACTCTGACATGCAGATCTTATTTTAAATCCAAGAATCTGGCCTCAAATACACTATGGGGTAATTTTCCACAGAGGTATGGCTATATGTTTTTAGTAAAACTCTTTAATCTGGATCCTCTGTTTCAGACATGCTTTATGTTCCTTGCTGCTTTGGGGGACATAAAACATGACTGGAATAGAAAAGTTCCGAATGGTTGTTCAGCACTGGCCCCCACCTCCACCCATATCCAGACAAATAGCTTATCCTCCAACACATGCATCATTGCACTATCACCTGTTTTCTTGCACATTGTAGGCAAAGATTGCTATCTTCTATTGTGAATACTGTGTAATTGACAATATATATAATAAATATAGTGTCATGGGATTTGAGGCTCAGTACCCCACTTTAGGCTGTTGTGACTCAGTTTTCCTGGCTTGCAGCTCTCACTTGATCAGCTCTCTCTCTAGAACTGATTGAGCCTGCAGGAAGGAACTTTCTTGTCACCTTTTCAGCCACAGAATTTCCTAGCACAGACTCTTTCTCTCTAGGTTCATCTGTGTTTGTAAACACAGAATTAACCCCAAACTCTGTCTCGCCAATGTTAGGATTAGCAATTCCACTGGACCATATGAAGTTCAGTAAAAAAAAAGAAGTTTAATGAATAAATCATGAATAAGCATGCAGTACAAGATTATACTCGAGAGTGCCGAAATCAAAATAACATAACCAATAACACATTCCTATCTGTAGTTGGGTTCTCCTAACTTAGGCTTACCCTAATCAAGGTCCAAGGGTATTTCAGTTCATGTCACAGTCAGCGGTGGAAACTTGGCCAGGTGGGTCTCAGTTTTAGAGTTTCCAAAAAGTCTTACTTCATAATTCCTTTGGCCCAGCCCTTCTCTGGCTGGTAAGATCTCCAGATGCAGATAAAAAACCCATTAAGTATCTTTTCAGGGTCCTTTGTGTGATTTTTTCCCACCTGATGATGCTGTGCTTTCAGTCACATCCACAGGAAGAAATCCATTTGCAACTCAATGGTCTCTGGCTAGTGACTGCAGAGGTGTTTGGGCTTTTTCTGAATACACATTTGGCATGACTTTGCATTTCCCCATTACATTAAGTGAGTTTCCAGTTCTCAGCTTTCACATTACATAAATGTTTAACCTTTACACATTTGTTAGACCTGTAGCCCAGTATCTCCTTGTGACATATAGATAGAATTTCACTTCAATTGTCATTAAGGCTGCCAAGTCCATTTTAGAGGTAAGCTCTAATGGATAATGGTTATCCTTTTTGTCAGATAACTTTCTGTTGTTTGAAATGTCTGTCAAGGAATCCATTCACCTAACTACTTATTGTGCAGTCCCCACTTCTATCCCTGTGGGATAGTATCTTTATTATGTAAAACTTGGATTACTGGCATTCTCTTTGGGCTGCTGATTAAGCCAGGATGTGTTTCCTAGGCTTTAGCACAATTCCCTGGTTAATCTCCTGCCTACTCCATTGAGTGGTGAGTTGGAGAGTCTTGATATTCATTTAATTAGTTTACTTATTTCTCCTATACAGATTTACTGATCCCGAGACCAAGGCAAATACTGCTACCACAAATACCAGTATGTCACAAATATTTTATTGTGGTGTCACCACCCAGAGCTGCCATTGGGCAGGAGGGGACAGTATATAAATGTTTTTATAAATAAATAAATAAATAAACAATATGCTTTCACATCACCCAAGGCCAAGGTCACTCTCAGTTATGCTGATAGTATTGCATGTTAACATCTCCTTCCCCTACTGCGTACGTGTCGGCAGGGAGGAAAGGGGCAGCCCCCAACAGGGAAGGGTAGGTCCCTTGCCAGCCCCATTCCCAAGGGCGAGAGGGAATGGCATGAGAGAGGCACTCTGGGGCTGCTGCAGCTATTGGAAAGCGATCTCTTCCTAGCTACCTGCTTGGTACCTTATCAGTGCAACACCTGAAAGTCTCCCTGCCAGTAATTTTTTCTGTTTTATTTTAATCGTGGAAAAATGTGGATTTTTCTGTTTTCAATCAGAGAATTTATGGGTTTTTTAATCAGAATTTACAATTTGTCACAAAAAACTAGGAACCCTTATGGACTATTAGTGGGAACACTTCACATCTGTTCTGCAGCAGCAGAAGTCATTCTCTTTGAAGTCTTTTAGAAGCAGCTGTTAAGGGAGTGAACTTCCATCCCTCCCCTCTCTCACTGCAAAGACCCAGGTAAGAGACTTTCTTCGGCCCGTACTCCTAATTGAGAGTGTCCTAGCCACTCAAAAATGCCCAGGATCGTCCACCCCCCCCCATCCCCCCCAAGAACCTAGGCTATAACTCTGGATCCGGAAAATGGTGCACAACTGAGCCCTGGCACCAAGAAAACGTCCGGCAAAAAGCAGCCCTCATCAAGTCCCATTTGGTGACAATAAGGCACCACCCATGCATAAGACTTCTGGCACCAAGGGTTCCAGCAGCATGGAACAGAACTCTAGAAGGCTATTTGCACTGACAAATCTCTTGGGTTCAAGTCATGCCCGGTACCGAGAAGCCTTCCAGTATCAAGCCATTGGCACTAAAGCTTACCCCATCCAGCAGCTCCCCATCTGCCTTGGTGCTAATGGATTTCAAACATTCAGATAAAAAAGCAAAAATCATTCTGTACCTGATTCTCCAGATTCAGAAAATGTTCTCCAGGGTCCTGAAAAGAAAAGTCATAAATAATCAAAAATGCCATCTTGAGGCTCATCTCACAAGACAAAGCAAAAAAGTGAACCCGCAAGGGACTGAATTATAGGACTATAAATCAGGAGTAAGAAGATTCATACTGCAAAACACATTTATTGATAAATCTAATATAGAAAGAATGAATTTTCCATATCATATACAGTAATCATAAACAAGGATATAAGCGTAGATACAATAATGTGTAGATATACAAATCCTATAGACAATACCAGAATCAAACCCCACATATAACCATATTCAAGGTGGTCATAAAATGGACAATAAAACAATAGTCCAGTTGTTGACTAATCATACAATGATCATGGAACACACAACATAATAATAAATGGTTTATTAGGAGTGATCTGAGGTCATAGCCAAAAGATAACACATGATAGACACTAACCAACAATCAATAATAAAATCTTAACAGCAAAACCAAATCATACAAAGAGAATGGGTTTCCCTATACAGTACAAATATATACATAAACGAGCAAGCAACTGCTCCTCTACAGAAAGAGCTCAACACTCACACTTGAGCACCGTACCTATCTTAACTCCATCTCTACATGCGAGATTTTATAATCACAAACTCACTTACAACCACGGTGAGCCTGCACCGACACTTAACAAATATTCGTCGTGGCCATTCAGCCCACCACACAACATAGTGCTGTTCTTGGGATAGTCCAACAGTAGTCAGTTGGTCTACGAGTTCCTGGGTCATATCCTCGTTTCATTATCCTTTCTCAAGACAGTCATCCAGTATGATGTCAGGGTATCTTCGCCCTAAATTTGTTGTTGTCCCAATATAATAGGGAATCTTCACTCTAAACTCATTGTTTGTAAGAATCATATACAAAAGTTCATTGATATCTATATACACATTTACATTGATAAAACATAATATAAAGCTCATATAACATAACAGTCCTCGCTGCTATTCTCATCAGTTTATATGGGTGTATCCCAACCATTCACCAGCTGAATGTTCCAGATATATATATCTTGTTCTATATAAATGAAAACCAGATATTTTCATAATTACTTAATGTACAAAGTAAACCCTTCATACATGGATTTTCAAGAAGCTCAATTAACTTCCAAGAAAAATTCTTTTACCTGAGAATTCATGAAAGAGTTTGAGAGATCCAAAAGGATCTTCGAAAAACTATTACTCAGTCTCCTCTGCAATGATCTTCCCTGTTTCCACAGATACTCCTTAAATAGCTATGCATTCATCACCTGTGGGAACCTCCACTAATTATTCAATCAAGGAATATACCAACCCAGACTAAAAGAGCTTTCTTCATTCCTCAATGTATTGGTTGATTTCTCAATCAAAATAACCAAACTTATAATACATTTATAATATATGTTTAATCAACCCTGTAAATATATACATTTGTCATAGTGAATGGAAGGATACACCCCATCATAAGAGAAACTTGTTCCAGTAACAACATATCAACCTACTGAAACAAGCCCTGATCCATTTAATATCGAAATGGTAAGCAGGCTCTTGGAAACAGATGTTATAACTCTAAGTATCACTCTCAATCTATCAATCAATCCTTAAGTACTAGTATTTTCAAAATATCATGGAGGAATTAGGCTTCGAACCGGAATCGTCTATATCCAAGACAGCATCCTAACCTCAAGACCAATTCAGTCCTACTGCATGTGAGCATCTTATTTACGCAGGGATAATTAGGAACTACTATATCCGAAATATAAACTCACGTAGCTTGACCCTAATGCATACATCTTGTGAAAGCAAATACTTAAGAATTAATATGTCCAAATTATAATCCCTAAAGAGCCAGTATGAATCTTATTACTACTCATATATAGTCCTGTAATTCAGTCCCTTGTGAGTTCACTTTTTTGCTTTGCCTTTTGGGGACTGAAAGTTCCTCTTGTTCTTGGTCCTCTCACCTCTTCAGAGGCTAACCCATCTCCTAAATCCCTTCAACTGCAAAGACCGATTACATCAGAACAGCCTTTAATGCCAATAATGTGACAGACTCAGGGAATTCCTGCCTAGACTTTGATATTAAGTTTATCTCAATGTCAATGAATACCCCAGCTTTTCCCCATCTACTAGCTGTGTCTTCAGAACGCCTCAGTCTCCACATTTCCATTATACAAGAGTCTACCCACCAGCTGAGGTCTACATCTGAGAAGCAAATCTCCTCATGAATGTTATCCATCTCTATGCAGAGCATAATTGTGCCAAGATAAGTATCGTTCCCAAGACCAGGTACAGATCTCCTTACCCAAGAGCTTGTGGGTTTTCTCATTGCAGACGCTCACATGGTTCCAAATGCTGCTGTCTGGCTCCCTGACCAGAATACGTCTCCTCTTCACATCACTTGTTCGCTTCTCATAAAGGATTTCCTGAAAAGAACAAGTCAATTCCTAAGCCTTCTTAGTCTTATCATCCTGAGAAGAATGTCCTCTTTGCAACCAAACATGTCAGGGTCCAAGGAAAAATTTGGGCCAAATGTGGGTGGAGGATCCAGTCCAGATCGAATCAGGGTCAAGGCAGAGTCCCAGCAGGGTCCAAGGGTCATATCCAAGCAAGACAGACATATTAAATTCTACTATCTCTAATACCCACCTAGCAGATTACAGAAACTTGGTTGAAGTACGATTGTTGCCCAATGCAGATGATTGTCTGGGTATTTAGGTGAAAGTATTCTCTTCTGAAAGTCAGATTGATTAGGCTGGTAGCTCCTATTGCAATAGGAGAAAGATGCGTACTACTAGTTCTTGTCATGGAATATCTCTAAGTAGTTAGCTGTGACCCTTCTTTTCTTTACTTTTGATAGTGTATCATCAGACAATTAGGTGAAGAGGCCAACCCTATCAAACGCCATGTCTTCAGTATTGGCCTTAGAATCTGGGGCTATTGATTGTAGCAATGCACTTCTCCTCCTGGTAATACTGGAGACTATTCCTCTGGCAGCACAATTTTTAATAGCTTTCAACTGATTACATGCAACCATCCAACCTTCCTTCTAAAGCCTGGATTGTTTCCTTTTCTTCTAGTCTCCCCCCTTCCCCCCCCCCAAGGGCTTACACCTCACTCTGTCAGAGCTGTGGCTATCTCACTGTCATCCTAGCATTCCCATTTCCAGTATCTGCAAAGCAGCTATCTGGATTAGGGATAGGCGAACAGATCGAGGTTCGGGTTTGCCCGTTCGGTTCGCCCGTTCAGTTCGTTCACCGCGTTCAGGTTCGACCGTTTGGTTCGGTCCTTTTTGGTTCGGTTTGGGCGTTCAGGGAAAAAAGCTCTCTGTGTGAGGAATGATGGCCCCAAACCCATGACGGTGGGTCCTGGGGCTAAGGTGGAAGCTTCTAGGTATTGGCCACAGCCCTCCCTGCCTGTAACTTGGCCCCAGAACCCTGGCAGTGGTTCCTGGGGCCAGAGTGGCTGTTTCTTGATGCTTTGGAAAATCGGCTCTTTGGGTGAGGAATGATGGCCCCAGACCAATGACAGTGGGTCCTGGAGCTAAGGTGGAAGCTTCTAGGTATTGGCCACAGCCCTCCCTGCCTGTAACTTGGTCCCAGAACCCTGGCGACGGGTTCTGGGCTGAAGTGACTGTTCCTTGATGCTTTGGAAAATCGGCTCTCTGTGTGAGGAATGATGGCCCCAGACCCATGACGGTGGGTCCTGGGGCTAGAGTGGCAGCTTCTAGGTATTGGCCACAGCCCTCC
>QEPC01000055.1:1774360-1785523 GCA_003113815.1 Sphenodon punctatus | reverse complement strand
CCCACCCTGCCCAGCCTGGATTTAAACAACAAACAAATTTTCCCCTAAGTCCCCAAGTGCGGGCTCCGGGCCGCCGCCGGCAACCCAGAGCCCGCACCAGCACTGCAGCAGCAGGTAAGTGTACCGGTACTGTACTGATCCCTGGGGTGGGGGGGTGGTTTAACCAGAAGGCCTAGTAGCGTGCTGAAGCCGGCAGCCACAGCCAGCGCTGAAGCCGCCGGAGCGCCGCCGCCTGGAGCTCAAGGTAGGCAATGGCATTGGGGCAGTAGGGTGATCCCTGGGGTGGGGTGGGGTGTTAAACCACCCCACCCCACCCCAGGGATCAGTACAGTACCGGTACACTTACCTGCTGCTGCAGTGCTGGTGCGGGCTCTGGGTCGCCAGCAGTGGCCCTGAGCCCGCACTAGGGGACTTAGGGGGAAAAAAAAATGTTGTTTAAATCCAGGCTGGGCAGGGTGGGTAGGGGGTGTCCCCCCTTCCACCCGTGCAGCCTGGACTCGGGGAGGGAAAGTGTTTGTGGTTTTTTTGGGTTTTTTTTTACATTGCGGCCATTCATTTTGAATGGCCGCAATGTAAAAAATCCGGTACAGGGGGAATCCGGTAATTTACCAGGATTACCGGGTTTAATCCAATACTGCCGGACACCCAATACCGGGCAGTATCGGATACCGGTAGATCTGGTAGTCCTACCCCTATTGACAATACACGGTGTCAATAGGGCTGAAGCGGCAGCAGCTGTTACCGTGCCGCCAATCCAGTCCGAGAACTTGGCACTTAATGTGTCTTGCCGCCGACTTCCCCTCGATATTTCTGCGATTCCGCATTACCTGATGCCAGTATCTGCAGATGTAGCATGTCTGCAGTTTGTGAACACAAGCGGTTTTATGCTGCCTTCCACCACTGAGCGCAAGCCCCTGATGCACCATGATGCTGAATAATAGATCATTGAATGAATAAACTTAGGGTGACTCTGACTACCTGCTTCAGAGTCCACTGCAGGGGCGTGGCCACCATGGCATGGGGCGCATTTGCGCCCGTGCCCTGTGCTCCCAGTGACCTGTCCCCGAAAGGAGCCGGGCCGCCATATTCTGCACCAGCTGCAGCTTCCAAACAGTCATCAAGGGCAGCCCTATGTAGAGCGCATTGCAGTAATCTAGCCTCGAGGTGATGAAAGCATGGATGACAGTGGCCAACTTCGAATAAGAAAGAAAAGGCCGCAGCCTCCTCACCAGATGGAGTTGGTGGAAAGTGATCCTGGCTACTGCTGCAACCTGTACCACCTGTACCACTCCAAGGCTCCAAAGGTGGCTGGACCCCATCAATAATAGGAGCCAAACATCATCACTTCAATCTTGTCAGGATTCAGCCTCAATCGGCTCATCCTCATCCTGTCCCCAACAGCTGCCAGGCATTGGGTAAGCACTGAGACTGCAGGACCTGGGTCAAATGAAAAAGACAGGTAGAGTTGAGTGTCATCAGCATATTGATGACACTTCACTCCAAACTACCAAATGAACTTGCCCAGCAGCTTCACATCGAACACGAGGGGAGACAAGATGGAACCCTGCGGGACCCCACAGGGGAAGTCACGATGGGAGAATGAGCAATCACCCATCACTACTCACTGAGATTTCCCAGACAGGAACAAACTGAATCATTCAAGGGCAGTCCCCCACACACCTGCCAGATCGCACAGACATGTCAACAACGCCTCATGATCAACTGTATCAAAGTCCACTTGAAAGATCTAAGAGGATCAACAGGGTACAGTTCCCTGTGTCAATTTCCAGGCTCAGATTATCGACCAAGGCCACAAGCACAGTCTTTGTGCCATACCCAGGATGAAAGCCTTACTGAAATGGAACCCGATAGTGTCAAGATGAGCATGGAGCTGGTGAGCAATCACCCTTTAAATAACCTTCCCTAAAAAGGGAAGGTTAGAGACAGGGTGATAACTGACCAGCGATTCAGCATCTAGAGATGTTGGATGCTGACTCCTCAGCAGATAGTATAGGGTTGGGGGCAAAGAAGTATGTGTGTTACTTGGAAGACTGTGTCCTGGGAAGTAAATTTGCATAAACAAGCATTACATAATTATTTATACTTTTTTTATGTATTTATACTATAGTTTCATACCCTGCCCCCTCCTGCCTTCAACAGCTCAGGAAAACTTACAATTTATAATTGAAAAATAATCATAAAATCCATAACAATAAAATATCACACATAAAATACAAAACAGTCCATCATTCTAACAAAAGGAGGCTCGATGTTACCTCCCCCCTCCATCCCTTACCCGTCTCCCTCACCAAAAGCCTGACAAAACAGCCAGGTTTTTCACTGGCATAAAAAAAAAGGCAGGTTTGGGGACAGGCAAACCTCTGTTGGGACGGGGTACCACAGCCACAGAGTCGCCACCGAAAACGGCCTCTCTGATGTCACTAACGAAGAAATGCAGGGGATCTCGAGAAGGGCACTCCTGGCCAACCGTAAGGGCCACTCTAGGACCCGGTGGGTGGGTGAGGCGGTCCCGCAGGTAAGTGGGGCCAAGACTATTTAGGGCTTTATAGGTAAGAACCTATAACACCTTAAATTGGGCCCGGAAGACTATAGGCAGCCAGTGCAGTGACCAAAGCACTGGTGTTATATGCTCATGGCGGCCAGTCCCCATAAGAAATCTGCGAACCGTCACCAAGGGTAGCCCCACATAGAGCACATTACAGTAGTCCAGTCTTTAGGTGATTAAGGCATGGATGATGGTGGCAAAGCCAGAGTCTGAGACATTGTCGAGGAAAATTTTATACTCACACACTGTGGGTAAAATCTGTCAGAAGTTCTTTATTGATCTCAAAGCGCAGAGAGAGAGAGCAGAACTGAATCCATGCAAGGATACAGATTGGTCTGCCTGTTTTCAGATTACATAGGTATTTTATAGGTTACAATTCAAGCAAAGAGATACAGGCATGTCACTCAAAGCAACGCCATACCAAGGTAAAAGGTTACAGCAATTGTTTACCTACTAAGCAACTTATTCTCAAAACAATATAAGCTAGACTGTTTATAAAGTACAGTGCCTAAACAAAGCCAATTAACTAGAACATCTGCAAGGCCATTGTTTGCTATCTGCTGTAAGGAAGAACAGAGCGGCCTTCCTCGCTCCAGTGTTTATAATGTATGGAGCTGTTTCCCAGGCCTTGCTGTGTGACACAGAACCCAAACTAGGCTCATGATTATTTCTATCTAACAGGCTGAAGCTCACTTCTGCTAAGAATGGTTATTACCCAGCATTCATCTGTCTTCCATTTTGTGGTACCTTACTTTGGCTATGTATAGCTTAATTCCATAGGGTCCCTTATAAAAATTTGCCCACAATGTATAACTGAAGCTGTATATCATGTGCATAATTATGCACATGAAATATGCAAATGTTATGATCACAGTGAACTTGAAGAATTTGACTTCCCAGGCTGCAGAATTTAGGGTTTTGGGTTTTTTTGTGAAGTGAACATGGTCCCTATTTAGGTGTTTATAGTGCAGGATATCTTCAGCACATCCTGGGTGTTTATCACTCCCTAGGATAAACTCTGATTCCTTTTATTTCATTGTGTTATTTCATCACACAATACAGAATTTCTTTCATTTTATTTCTCAATCACAGAATCCCTCATGGGACTGTTACAAATAATTAGACCTACTCATTTGTTAGGTTATGCTCTATTGCCCACAGTATCTTTTCCAGTGACATTGCTCATGTCTCCTTACAGGCACCCCCTAACTCAAGAAATATTAAATAAATAAAGTTGCTCTTCAGACTTGTAGGGCATTTTTGCGCACACGCTTTTTTCACACAGACTTAAGAGTCTGGATTCTGCAAACTCCCACATGAGGAGTTTAGATGCGCCCCCCACACCAGCCGGAAGTCACCTGGGTGCCATTGCAAGCAGCGGCACTAGCTACTCCCATATGTTTTGAGAAGAGGACTCTGTAAGTCCTCTAATATTGGGAACTTACCAAGTCGACTTCTCAAAACATGTGGAAGTTGTCGGCACTGCTGCTTGCAATGATGCCTAGGTGACTTCCGGTCGGGGGACGGCGGGATGTCTAAACTCCCCGTGCGGGAGTTTGCAGAACCTGGACTCTTAAGTCTGGGTGAAAAAAGTGTGTGTGTAAAAATGCCCTCAGTCTCATAGCTGTCTCCACTGAGGATACTGCACAGTCTGGGGGTGAGAGCCCAGGCTAGCCATCGACACGGCTTGGGCCAATTGCAATAAATGAAGAAGCCCCTGCAGGAGAGAGAGAGAGTTTACTCCCCTGCAGTAACTGATGTAGTTTGCCTTTAACATTTATGGGACTGAAGTTACCTTCATGCAGAAACTGGACTGGCTAGCAAAAATTCCAGATTCCATTTGATTTCATTGGTAAAATAAATAAAACCTGACGCAAGCAGCAACAGGTAGTAAAAACTAAAAGCCATCGATGCTTGCTAGTTATGTTTTAAACTTTAATATTTGTTCTGTCACTGATTATTTTTGCAGAACACCAGCAGGCTCAGTCATTCATGTGAATAAGTATTAACTGCCTGTGAAATTACCATTGATTTAAAAGGATTGATTCCTCTGCACAACAGTAACACGTTAAATCTCTTTTTTTTAAAAAAAAATAAATTAAAAAAAATGAACTTACTTTGCAAATGAAAGTAAATTATTCCAGCAAGGTGACTTTATAAAAAAAAAAAAGGGGGGGGGGAAAGCAGACTACTTTCTGGAGATATGAATTCTCTGCTGTTTTGAGATCAAGGTTCCCGCACCATCCTCTGTTTCTTCTTTTTCCTTTAATGGAGGATTACCTAAGTGCCCTGTATTTGATTTTTGGCGTTACTTAGGAACTTCCAAACGACTTGAGTGGGGCATGTTTTTTGCCCATGTTACAAAGTTGTTTGGGTAGTTTATATACTATAACAATAATAGACTGTTGAGAATTGAGGGAGGAGAGAGGGAATGAAATGTGCTTGTAATAAGGAAAGAGCAGATTAAAGATGTCCTAGCACAGGGGTTTCTACTGTATATCAAATCCAAAGGTGGTAGTAAAACAAGAAACATAAAACCTGATGTATTTTTGGTCATACATGACAAATTGTGTAAGTAGTACAAAAATGTACACTGAGCTAATATTAACTATCTGAGCAGCTGTTAAAGGAAATTCTCAAGGCTATAGTCTGGGTGGTTTTCCTGTTTTTGAGGCTTTTGGTGGTTAATTTGTTTGCTTGAGTCTTTTTTTTAATGTTTTTTGACCTGCTGAATCCAAATCTGTCTGTACCTTGTTGATATACTTTAGGTTTCTCCCTTAAACTGACATGGTGGCCAAGATGACTGTCACCAACACCCTACCAGCTCAGCTTTTGCAGCCGTACCGTTGAACCAATTTTGATGAAATGTTTGGGTGCAAGTTAATTTTAGGCTTCTCTCTTATCCTGAAGCTTTTTAGAGGCCTACGTTGAAAAATTACAAAATGGTGGCCCACTGAAATTTATTTTGGGCAATAGCAAAAAATCTGTTTACTATATTAATGAAACTGACCGAGGTACTTGTAGAACATTAAATGATGCATGGTTTGATGTACACACCAGCCTCTGTGACATTGTGATGCTGAGAAAATGGAAATTTAAAAATCCAAAATGGCCACCAAAATCACTACATCTTAATTAAAACTGAGATATAGGCATTATTTTGTAAGCAGAATACCAATTAAAGTTTTAGAACTAAAGAAATGGAATGTGATATTACCTTAGAACAACTTTACGGCTTCTGGTTGTTTTTTATATTAGACCTTTATATCTGTTTTTATGTTGGCACTTTCTGTATCTCTATTGAAGATAGTAAAATGCACGATATAATTAAAAGCAAAGCAAAATCTGATGGGTCTAATGGCCCTGATCCAATTCACGGCGAAGGTCGTTGACCAAGGCCACAAGGTTTAAGGGAGAAACCTAAAATGTATCAACGAGGTGCACACAGATTTGGATTCAGCAGGTCAAAAAACATAAAAAACAACCATGCAAACAACCACCAAACGCCTCAAAAACAAGAAAATCACCCAAACTGCTAAGCTTGTCATTCTGTTATGAACTCATTCCATAAGGGCCAAATTCTGATCTCTTTTACACTGGTGGAAATCCAGAGTAACTTGTCTTGAGCCAGTGGAGTTATTCTGGGTTTTTAGCAGTGTTAAACACAGTCAGAATCTGGAGCACTGGGGATCAGAACACTCTATTGCTAGCCTTGTGTTGTCCACATGCTGAACTACTGAACATATGCGTTTGTGTGCCCAGTCCAGAGAGCTGCTTAGATTGGGGGGCGGGGTGGGTGGGGGGAGAGTCAAGATCCTGGGGTCATGCTGAGCTCTGCTTGGCAGAGATAAGCAACTCTAAATCACATTTCAGCTCCTCCTACTGTGGGCAAAGTCTGTGCCTGGAAACAGACATGACAGCTGATTGGCCGCAGCCACCCAGGTTAGCCTGCACAATAAACGTGCTGTCAGGGAGAGCAGGGAGACACACCAATACGTGGCCGGCCACCCCTGCATGGTGACAGACAGCCATAGTGGCTGGCCGTGGTGGGCCCAATCCAGATTGTGTCTGCCAGGCCACAGCAGATGGGATAGCCCACTGCGACCTGGGCATATTCTGGGAGTGAGAGCCCGGGCTAGCCACTGACACAACCTGGGGCAATCCCCAGCCAACATCTAGTGCACCTCAGCTGTAGGGATGGCTGGTGGGTTTTGAGGTTGGAGGGGCAGGAAGGCTGGCCGGCCCGCCAACGGTGGGCAGAGCCAGGGCAACGATGGGTGGAGCCAAGGCAACGGTGGGCGGCATAACCCAGCAGCAAGGAGTTCCAAGGTTAATGTTGGATGGACATTACGTTACTTAATCAAGCAATTTCAGTTAGGTTAGGCAGGTTATAATTACCTCCTCTGCCAGGTTTAAAAGCAGGCAGACAACCTTAAACCTCACTTACAAGCAGTTTTAGCAAAGACACACACGCACGCAGCAGAGGTTAAGAACGCTGCTTCAGAAAGAAGGGACTTGCTGCATGTATGTTGGAGGGACCCCAATCCCTGCTTCAGAAGTCCCTTCTGAAGCAGTATTCTTGCCCTCTGCTGCATGTGTGTGTGTGTGTGTGTGTGTGTGTTGGGTGGGAATTTCAAGGCCCATGAACCACCAGACTCACAGTTACATCTCAGGATTTAAAAAGCATCCCATTTCCAGCATTGTGAACACACCTAAAGATCTCCAGACTCACAGTTACATCTCAGGATTTAAAAAGCATTCCATTTTCAGCAATGTGACCACACCTAAAGATCGCCAGACTCACAGTTACATCTCAGGATCTCAAAACCATCTCATTTCTAGCATTGTGAACACACCTAAAGATCTCCAGACTCATAGTTACATCTCAGAATTTAAAAAGCATCCCATTTCCAGCATTGTGAACACACCTAAAGATCGCCAGACTCACAGTTACAGGGGGCAGGGTGGGGGGACCCTCAGGGGGTGGGAGCAGGGTGGGAATAGAGTGGGGGGACCCTCTGGGGGTGGGAGAAGGGTGGGAATAGGGTGGGGGGACCCTCTGGGGGTGGGAGCAGGGTGGGGGGAGGGATCACTTTCTTACCTGGCTGCTGATCCAGCAGTCCCCGGCAGCCTGGGATGCAGGCAGGGGGGGGGGGGACATTTTGTTTTAAATTGCTCACATGTCCTGCTCCTCCGGAGTCAGAACGTGTGGGCAATTTAAAAGCTTAAAAAAAAAAAAAGTTCCCTGCCTTGCTGCTCCCCCACTCTCACTCTGAGCAGCAGATTGGGGGGGAGAGCGTCAGCAGGGAAGCAGCTGAGGCTGGCGGCGCGCTGTTGAGAGGCCGGGACAGGACAACAGCGCCGCGCCAGCCTTGTCCCTGACTCCATGTGCGGCTGAGGCAGGGAGCAATGCGCATGCACGCTGTTCCCTGCCTCAGTCGCCCGACCCAAATCTTCTTGCCTGGGCATTTGCATCAAGCGCCCAGGCGAGAGCTTCCATTGTGCCCATTAGGCGCAATGGAAAAGGCTAGCCCCTCCCTCCACAGCACGTCCTATGCATGCTGTGGACGGAGGGGCTCAGCCTCCCAAATCACGTTTTAGGGTGTCCCCCGGCCGCGGGCATGCCCCTGCCCCCAAGGAGAGGTTCCACCCTCTCCCAATTAATGCCCACTGCACCTCTCCTTGGGGGCAGGGGCAGGCCCAAAGCCGCCTACTCTTAATAACTAACTGCTTCTAAACTACATTAGCACTAACCATTTTAAAGGACCCTAACAAGTGTTTAACTATTTATCCCTTTTTTCCTATGAATTTTGTGGCTCTGTGTCCCTGCCACGGCCGCGGGCATGCCCCTATCCCCCAAGGAGAGGTTCCACCCTCTCCCAATGAATGCCCACTGCACCTCTCCTTGGGGGCAGGGGCAGACCCAGGGTGGGGACACAGAGCGAGCAACAAAATGCTAGTGCATACCTCTAAACTACTTCTACTTCTAAACTACGTTAGGAGCAAAATTTCATAAATTCTAACACATTTCTAAACTACTTCTAAACTAAATTAGGGCCAACAATTGTAAAGAACTCTAACTAGTGTTAAACTCTAAACTGTTTAAAGTTTAACTGTGCGTTTTAACTCAACTTTTTAAACTTATGAAGGAAGTTATCTTTACTGTGGGATGTCCTCTGCTGGCGCTCATCCTCACACTAGCAGGTGCCTGAAACGCCTCCCTCCGCCTTGTGTGCCGTTGCCGTCACGTGGTGTTGGGTGCTGGGTTTATTAAAGGTGGTGGTTCTGCAGTATAATTGGTCTTCCTCTCTGTGCTCTGTCCTCGAAGAAGGCCGGGAAGCAGTACTTGGGTGCACCGTCCACGTTGGCATGGGTCTCCCTAATCAGGACAAAGACCATGCAAGCTGGAGCTGGATGCATGCAAGACAGGTGTTCTCATTGTGCGGGTCTCCCCCACAACTTCTAGTCTTCATGCAATGGAGAGTCCAGATCATCACCTCTTTACTTGGGTGCAGCGTCCATGTTGGCATGGGTCTCCCTAATCAGGACAAAGACCATGCAGGCTGGAGCGTGATGGATGCAACACAGGTGTTCTCATTGTGTCAGTCACTATCCAGAATAGATCATCTTCGGGTCTGTTCAGCGCCTGTACTGGAAATTTGCTCGCCGTTCCTTGCATTGTGCAAACAGACCTATTGTTTTTTTGTTGAAGTCTGGAATGTCCCTGACCATGGCTTGCTCAATAGACAGCATTGCGAGAGCATTCAGACGGTCCTCTGTCATGCTACTTCTCAGAAAGGTTTTAATTCTTTTTAGAGCTGAGAAGCTTCATTCCGCTTCAACAGTTGTGAGAGGCGTCATGACAATCTTTAGCAGTTTAACCACCTCTGAGAAAGATTTGTCCAAGTTGTCCTCAGTCAACACAGCAAGTAGCGTAGAGGCATCTTTGGCAGAATAGAATTCTGACCTGTCATACAAAGTGCCAGGCTCACTCCACAGTTGGTCTCGCTCCAACATTGGGTAGGCTTGCTTTGCCGCATTAAATACTTGGATGGGAAAGCGTTCACTGTGCCTTTGAAACAAAGTCCCCTGCACCAAAGTTGCACTCTAGATGTTTCGTGAATTGAAATCTGTCACGTTCATGAGAGATTATAATATCGCACACTTCCACAGCGATGTGCTCTAGCGTGTCCATGCTAGGCGCACTTCTGCGCATCTGAGTGTTCTCTGGCAGCTCCGAGCGCAGAGTTCCAATGGAGTCCCTCACTTTATCAATGGCTCTTATGAAGTCAGTAGTATATCTTTGAATACCTACAGAGTCAATGCTTTATTTTTGGAGCTCCTTGTAAAGTATGTCCATGTGCTGCATAATTCTGTGGAACAAGAACAAGAAGTAGAGGAACTCCCTGTCAGATTCCAACATGGTCATGTATGACCTGGCCTCAGTACCAGTTTTGGCATCACAACTATCTAGTTGTATTTGTTCAAAGCACTTGACCAGGTCCTCTCTGTGCTCATAGATGACCTCAACTGTCCGCACACTGAAGTTCCAGCGTGTTTTAGCTACTTTGGGGAGCCTTCTCTTCACCACCGCATTCAGAACCTCAGTCCTTTTTGGAGACGAACTGAAGAAAGCAGGGATACCAGACAGACTTTGGAAGAAAATCCTCACTTGTCTTATTTGGGATATGGCTTGCTGCACATCGAGGTTCAGCTGATGGACAAAACAGTGAACAACGTGTGCATTCGGGAATACATCCCTTATCTTCCTCTGGACTCCACCATGCTCTCCACACATCACGCTCGCTCCATCATAGCTCTGAGCTATGAGTTTCTGTTTGTCAGAGTCCTTTGGGAGAGCAGCACTGAGGTTTTCAAGCAAGGACTCAGTGATTGTTTCTGCACGGGGGTCTGTCAAGTGCGTGAAGCTGAAGAAACATTCCACGGTCGAACCTCTGCCATCGATGTAGTGGAAAATCATGACAGAATGGTAGACAGTTGAGACATCAGTGGTGTCATCAGCTTCAACAGCCACAAAATCGGCATTTTTAATTTCAGCAATTATGTGGTCACGAGCAATTTGCAGCATGCAGTCCAGGAGTTCGTTCTGCACTGTTTTCGGAGTCCCCTTGAAGACAGTTGCAGTCTTCAAATGTTGCTGTAGCGTACTGTCAGCTGTGGCAAGTAAATCTATTGCACCTCAAAAAACCCCTGGATTGACAGATCCCTCACTTTCATCATGTCCACGCAGCGCCAATTCAAAGGCACCACAGAACTTTATGCAGTCTATTATTCTGAAGAGGATATATCTATTTCGATCCACGTCCTCATTGTGTTTCCTTACAGACACACGGTAGCCTTCATTGAGTCTCTCGGCGATGTTTGATTTTCCCAACAATGACAGACTGAGGCAGTTGTCAAGGTGGCTTTTACAAGAATCGTGCTTCTTTGCCTTCTCAGACAGGCAGGGCCAGCCCCAGGGTTTGTGAGGCCATGTGCGAAGTCTTGGTGCGGGGCCTAATTTGCATAATTAGGCACCACCTAATTATGCAAATGTATACATTTACATAAAACTTACTCCCTCTGGACAGGAAGGA
>QEPC01000055.1:1713038-1766024 GCA_003113815.1 Sphenodon punctatus | reverse complement strand
CTTTTCTCCTGTACTTCATCCTTATATCCTCCTCCCTGTCATTCCACTGTCTTTCCCTGCTGCCTTTGTTATTCCACATAATCTCCCCTCCCCCCACTCCCAAAGATGCACCTCCATTGTATTATTTCAGAAACACTTAATGAGATATAATTTAATTCCAAATTAGGATTAATGTTTCCTCCATTCCTTCCATTGGCCTTTCAATGCATTTAGTGTACCCAAATTCTTATTAAACACTTACATAGCATTCTGCTCAGCTTTAGTGTTGCCCCCAACCTACAAAGGAAGAGGATTGGAGCTGAAAGACCAAGGCAAAGTGTGGGTGCATGGAGCCTAAGTTGTAAGCAAGCACAGTATGCGAAGCCATACCACATCTTTACTGCTTACATGGTGTGGAAGTTAAGGTGGGAGCCTAAATACACAATTTCTAGGTTTGTTAAAGTTTGCTTGGTATGAATCTGCCTTAACTAAGTTTGTAAAACCATAGGTTTTTTGTTTCTTTAATATGCACAAAAGGACAGCTCAGCTTGATAAGACTAAACCAGATCCGAGTTACTCTGTTACATTGGAGATCTATGCAGACAAATACTGCAAATCAAACATGTTTCAAACCAGTATTCCTCAAGGAATATCAAGATAGCATGCAGTGGAATTCATGGAAAATAACATTCTGTAGAAACAATTAAAATGCTTCATGCTTCCATAGCAGATTCCATCTAAGGTTCTTGAGGCTTTTCTACAGATAAACAATGAATTAAGCTGCTTCATATTCCTAGGCATATTTTGCAGCAAGCAAAGACACAAAGAGATTATGCAAGTGACTTCTCAAAGGTCACAAGGGATATCTGAAGATAGAACACATCTTCCCAGTAACAGGTTGTAGCCACAAGGTCGTTCTTTTGCTGACAGTTACAAATCTGATTGGGCAATGTCATAAGTAGGGCTGAAACTGTCATTTTTTCTTGATTATTGTTGAGAATCACGGTTCTCAATTCATTTTAAGCGAGAAATGATAATTGAGAAAAATGCCGATTCTCAACATTTCTTGGTTGAGAAATTTTTCTCGAAATACCATTTACCATTAACGTTTACCACAAGTTACTGTTTACCGTATACTGATTTACCATGTTCTGCTTACTGTGTACCACATTCATCCTGGTAATGCGCATGCTCAAAGTGGCATTTTGCATTCTGTGCATACTCATTACCAGGATGAAGCTGGTACACAGTCAACAAGGGTAAATCAATATACAATAAATGGTAAATTGCAAATTGAAGTAAACGGTAATGGTAAACGATAAACTGTATTTTTGAGAAAAAAATCTCAACCGAGATCTTGATCTGTTGTTGAGATTGTACTGAGATCTCGATAATCATTCTCATTTCTTGTTATATTTTTGCGAGAAAAAATATGGTTCTTGTTTCAGCTCTAGTCTTAAGCAGAGCAGAACTGGAGACAAACTCAGTTTTTAAAATGTGATTTTAGTACAACTTCTCATTTTACAGATCTGGATTAAAAATGCAGCAGATTGCCTGCAGGGAGCCTGTGATTACCTTCTCCATATATATTACATCACAAGAGGAGCATGAATACATAGAGACTCTGTTTGACTCTCTCATGCATAGAACATCTAAGCTTTGGAAGGCAGAGACTGTCATCTTATGTTTTGTTCTGCTCTGAGTACATGTACTGGTGCTCAAAGACAGGGGTTTCATCCAGTCAACGGAAAACAAAGGATGTCTTTCCATTGACTACAATGGGCTTTGGATTAGGCCCTCAACAAAGTTATCTCATCTAGTTTCCACTAAAGAAGGATTCATATCACAACTATCCTACTTACTGGAGTTCTTGGCTGAGAGACCCAGGCTTGGAGATGCTACCTTATTGATTTTATGTTTGGTCTGTTCAAACAGCACTGCAGCAGATTGGCAAAACAGCTTGGAGATACCTGCCTTGCAGTTGCTTTGCCCTCATTGGGTCAATAGACAAGTAAAGAATTTTAGCTTTGTGATGTCAGTAGATTGTTCATGAATGCGCTCTAAAAATTTCCCTTTGCTGCCAATCTGTTACCCTTCACAAAGTGTGCACACATCTTTATTCCAAATTGACTTGGGAGTCGATACAATATTAAACAGAAAGACCTCATGCTAGAAGAAGGGTAGCATTACAGTGTGGCTTATCTGAATAAATGTTTTCCAATAACATTATTAATTCTCTCAACTTGCTGAAAATGAAAGAGGATACTGGACTAATCTAAATGTGATTGAATTTAGCTGCTTTGATGTTTCTTAAACAAATCTTTGGACAGAAAGTAATGTTTCAGCCTTGCTTGTCCATGCTGTATAATTTAATACTTTTGCAATGTTGCTGGGTTGCAAATGCCAACAACGTTTGGGTTATAAACTTTAGTATAATGATTATCGCTTTTTTAACAAAGCATAACCAAGTCTCTTCCTCTACAATCTAAGCTGCTGATTTACCCATTTTGCAAGTCCCTTTCTGCTGCTCATTCCTATTCATATTCTTCTCTTTGACACGCTTGAAAAGCTGTTAAATCAAATGTTGTCCTCCCAACCCCCTTCCCCATTTAAAAAATATTCTCAAGGCTTTCATTTACTGTTGAGAGATTTACTCTGCATTTGTGACTTGCTTATTTTTCAGATGAGACAGTAAGCTGATCTTCAGGCAATGAGATATTTTACTTGGCACTGTGTGTGTACAAAAGGCTAGCAATAATAGTTATGCCCATAGAGTGGATAAAATTTTGTTGTATCAGAAATGCTGTCAGAAACTGATAGGGGTAAGTCCTAAACTGTTGTGAAATGAAGATCCAAATTAATCTTTTCCTCATTTAAAAAATAAATAAATATTCCACAGTCCAACATGAGATGAAGGTTGCTTTGTGCCGCAGAGCCTTCCTGGAAAGCCTTTGATTTCTTGAATTTCACATAGTTCCTCTTTTCATTAGATAACCATGCAGAAGTTGAAACTAGGACATCTGGTTGCTCCATAGCAGGCTTAATGTTTCATAACGTAAAGGTTGATGGCATCAGACATTTTGAATGTCACACTGGTGAGTCTGCCCTAACCAAGCCTTGACAATTTGAGCTGCATCAAAATCACTTTCATATGTTTTATTTTTCTTCCAGAGAAAAAATGAGGTTTTTTTTTTTTGTTTTTTTTTAAGAGTTCCCTTTTCTGTGCATGACTGTTCATTGCAGATAAGGGGCAAGGGCAAGGACCCACAGATTCTGTCAACCCTCCACCTGACATCACCCCTGCTGTAAAATAACCTTCACCCCATCAAATGATTTGAATAATTACCTACTAAGGGGCCAGCCATTGTGCTGAAGAGAGTAAGTTGGAGAGATTTCTCATAAATGAAGAGTACAAAGGCTTAATAAAAAGTTTGATTTATTAATTTTTCTAAGCTGTGTAACATCTGAAAATTGTGGCTTCCTGTGATAAGAGGCAGTTTTGATGGAATCAAAATCCCTTTTCTGCCTCTGTGTGGTCTCTAATTAAATCTTTCACTCAGGCTCACTGGGCTCAGATGCCTCTTCGCTTTTCCAGAAAATGTAAAGCTTTTTCTGGTATTTAATCTTATCCAGAACCTCTGGGGAAAAAATAAGTTTGATGCTGTGTTCTTGTACTCTTGTGGCTTTGTGACTGAAGTGTGTCAGCTAAGTCCTGTGCAAAGCATTTCACTGTTCAAAACCTACTTTTGCCAGGATTCAAGTCTGGAAAATGTCAGTTTTGGGAAACCAGACACTGGAACTTTGAGAAAGTCATTGACACAACCTGCCCTTCCTGAATAGCATGTGTTGCAAACGATGCTCTGGGGTCCTCAGTCAGAGAGACTTTGTTCTTCTAACCAACCTTTTGAGGATTTTGGAGCTAGCACAAGATCAAACACACTGAAACCCAGTACTTCGCACAGTACCGACAATAAGACTAGGCCTTGCATGAAAGCTACTAGAGCAGGGGATCCTTCTGAAGAGAAGCCAAACTGTGAGTTAATAATATGGAAGAATTTTTTCCCTCTACTTTGTAAGCAGGACTCATTGTCCATTGGCTTCCCAGGGAAATACTAACCCCTTCTGGAGTAGAAATAAATGCTGAAGACAGACACCACATACCTAGTTCAATGGCAAGAAAAAAGAATTTGCAATTTGTTTTAGTAATATTCAGGTAAACTGAGGTTAGAAATTTCAATATCAATTTCCACATATGTGTGTTTTCAAATGAAAGATAAAGATCCCTTCCTTACATGCCTTGAACAATGTAGCTAATAGCTTTGCTGCTGGAGGGCTTGCTCATGTAAGATGCTGAGTAACTCCTGAGAGGTGCACTGCTGAGTGAGTTCAATTCTTACTGAAGTCAATGGCTGTTAGAGAATGCTCAGTAGCGTACAGGCGCCACTTAGCATCTTGCTCAGGCTTTTGGGCAGCTGAGTTAACTAGTGTTTCACCTTCTGTACAATACCTCACTCAGTACATTTATTCCCCCTTAGGTCATCCTGCATGTCTCCAGGTCTGTGATCTACATCTCAGCTCGACGCCCCTACTCTAACAGTAACTCAGAGTAATTCAGCACCTTATTATCGGCTGGCAAAGCAATGAGCTCACTTTTATCTTGTTTGATATCCAAGTTTGGCTAGTGCAGCTACATGGTAAATTCAGATGCTGCAGAAGTGAACACTCAGCCACAGAAGTATGCTTTCAGGCTGAAATTAAAGCTCAATTTAGTTTAATTGTCCTTGATTTTATCAAGCACATGAAACGACTTCTTCCATATGCAAAAATAAATAGAGGGAGGGGGGGAAACAGCTCAGAGATGTCTTCCTTTCAAAAACAACAATTCTGTAATGTCTCCAGTTTTGTCCCATATGTCCATGTTGGGTCTCAGAATGGGCTAGACCGTTTTAATAACAGCATCTTGGTAACTCAATAATCTATTGTCACTAGACTTGGAAAAGATCTATTAGATATCAATAACCTTCACCTGGAAGTCCCAGTAGAAGGAGAGCATAATAATGTAAGTTACATATATGCTTGACTAAATTAGAGCTTTATTCCTATCATAGGAGTTGGACTAGAGGACCCTTGAAGTCCCCTCTGACCCTACAGTTCTGAGATTTTATGATTGCAGTGCTTTATTTTGACTGTACGTTCTATGGGGCAGAGACCATCGTTCTATGTTTATATGGCACATGTTGCAAAAGAAGCTAGGACTCTAGGCTGTACATGTAGCAGAACAATTATAATTTGATCTTGTACTATCCACTCCAGTACTAATTGCTTCAGTCCATCAGACCTTCTAGATCACCATGGGAAAGGTGCATCATCCTGCTTCTGTAAAATAAATGCATGGCTGCTTTGGAAAGATTTCACATAAAAAGGCAGTCTCTGTTTCACAGGATTCACAAGCTTAGGATGCCATTCTTATCCAATAGGACTTTTCCCTTTGATGTACTTGGGGTTAGGATTGCACCCGTGCTGTTTAGACAGGACACAGTAAGTGATAGCAAGGAACAGTGGGAAAGAAATGGATGAAATAAGGCAGTAACGTGGGCATGCTATGCTATATGCATAGCACACACACACACACACACACACACACAGAGTTTAGCTGGATTTGTTTCTGATCATTTTGAAAAGACCCAGGGAAGGGTGGGGGTATGAAACGAAGAGCCACTAAGACTGGAGTTAGGGGTGAGGTAAGAAATGCATGTAGGAGATGACATGCATTTTTTAAAAAATGGTGTATCATTATTGTTTATTTTAAAGTTTTAAAATGTTTTTAATATGCTATGAGCCGCCCCAAGATGCCTGAGGCAGGAGGCGGCAGCATATAAATTTTA
This sequence comes from Sphenodon punctatus, assembly GCA_003113815.1. Lineage (NCBI taxonomy): Eukaryota > Metazoa > Chordata > Lepidosauria > Sphenodontia > Sphenodontidae > Sphenodon > Sphenodon punctatus. The sequence goes on along the minus strand of QEPC01000055.1, from coordinate 1,760,160 downwards.
ATATAAATAAAATAAATTAGGGTGGCACTTTTCATCCTTGGATGTAGAAACTGAAGTACAGAGAAAAACGACTTCCTCACCACCATAGCAGACTTACAACTAAGGCTGCTTGCCCACTTGTCGATTTTCACATGAGATTCTATCCCACGTGAAAATAGCAGTAATGTAAGATTCCTAATGGGCTTCATGCCCGCGTTATTTTCTTTCCTCCACCCCCCATGTAAATCATGTGACCTTAAAAGGATCCATACACAGGTAATTTTCATGTTAGTTAAATTCACGTACGCATTCCAGTCTCATGTTAGATAGAACTCACATTATGTCAGAGCTAGATTTCCCTGCCCTGACATCCATGATGAAAATCATGGAAATGTCCATGCTGAATGAGAAAAGACGCATGTACACATTACACAATTTCATATAAGATAGAAAATAATATTAAATTGTGTATCATGGGGAAGAAAGCATAAAATCAGATCGCTCTGGGAACTGGTGGGTGTGGGGTAGTGATGTGTGTAGTGGAAGCTGTGTTGTCAGGCATAGATCTCTGACTGAGTGCTGCTCAGCCTAACGTGGTGGCTTGTGCTGAGGGTAGAAGGTACCCTGGAATGCCTTTGGGGGCAAGGGGGCTGTGAAGTGAGGAGCTGCCAATCCTCTGACTGGCAGGGAATAATGAAGAGGCAGGCTCAGCTTGTATTGTCTCTTCCCCACTGATGCTTTTAAAGCCTTTTTAACTAGTCATTTTACCTTTTTCATGACCGAACCCTGAACTGAATGGTACAATTGGGCCCATAGAGATTGGCAGGTGTTTGAGAGAGAGCAAATGGTTATTCTTTTCTTTGTACTCCTCCAGTTGTACTAAAGCCACAGTACAGTGTGTGGTGGTTTTTCTTTTTTTTGGTTTTTTTAAAAAAAGAACCAGTAGATATAGTGTACCTGGATTTCCAGAAAGCATTTTATAAGGTCCCTCATGAGAGACTCTTGAGAAAATTAAAAAGTCATGGGATAGGAGATAGTGTCTTACTGTGGATCAGAAACTGGTTAAAAGATAGAAAGCAAAGGGTTGGACTAAATGGTCAGTTTTCACAATGGAGACATGTAAAAAGTGGTGTGCCTCAGTGATCTGTATTGGGACCAGTGCTGTTTAATGTATTCATTAATGATCTGGAAAAGGGTGTCAATAGTGAAGTGATCAATTTTGCAGACACCAAGTTATTCAAGGTAGTTAAAACATGAACAGACTGTGAGGAACTGCAACAGGATCTGACGACACTGGGTGCCTGGGCATCTAAATGGCAAATGAGATTTAATGTGGACAAGTGCAAAGTGATGAATGCAGGGAAAAATAATCCAAGCTATGCGTACACAATGCTGGGTACTAAGCTAGGAGTTACCACTCAGGAAAAGGATCTGGGGGTGGTTGTGGACAATACAATGAAATTCACAGTGCAGTGCACAGCAGCAGTCAAAAAAGCAAACAGAAGGTTAGGAATTATTCAGAAGGGGATAGTGAATAAAACTGAGGAGGTCATAATGCCTCTATACAAATCAATGGTGCGACCGCACCTCAAATATTGTGTGCAGTTCTGGTTGCCCTATCTTAAAAAAGACATAGCTGAACCAGAAAAGGTACAGAGAAGGGCAACAAAAATTATCAAGGGCATGGAAGGGCTCCCATATGCGGAGAGGCTTGGTAGGTTGGGGCTCTTCAGTTTGGAGAAGAGACGACTGAGAGGAGATATGATAGAGGTCTATAAAATCACGAGTGGTGTGGAACTAATAAACAAGGAGCAGTTATTTACCCTCTCAGCTAGTACTAGAACTAGAGGACACTCCATGAAACTCATGGGTGGCAATTTTAAAACAAATAAAAGAAAATATTTTTTCACTCAGCGTATAATTGGGTTGTGGAAACTACTGCCAGAGGCTGTGGTAAGGGCCAGTACTATAGCTGAGTTTAAAAGAGGTTTCGACAAGTTTTGGGAAAATAGGTCCATTAGAACCTATTAGCCAGACAGGGTCAGGGAACATGACGGGAGCTGGGGGAAAACAACAGGGAATGGATCCTCCATTGTGACCTGTCGGGTGCTTCTCCGCCACCGTGCTTGGCCACTGTTGGAGACAGGATGCTGGAGATGGACCACTGGTCTGACCCAGTATGGCACTTCTTATGTTCTTATATCCATTTTGCCTTAGACAGTGAGGATTATCGCAATACTTTGTTTTACTTCAACTTCCTGAATGTAACTGTGGAGAATACAAGTGAGAACTGGGCTTGCTGAGGTAAAGTATTTTTACGCTTAGGCCGCTTTTAGATAAGACAAATTTGCGCATGATTGGTGAAAAATGTGCGTGTTTTAATGCTCGTATAAACACCTAGACCGTTTAAAATGCGCATTTGCCAGGATCGTGTAAAAGCCAAAACCGTTTTGAATGTGTTTTTAAAATAATGCACCAGTTTTGAGCCCCTTTGATGACCGGGGGATGCCAAAACCGGTTTTAAAAAATGTGCATTATTTAAAAACCACATTCAAAACGGTTTTGGCTTTTACACGATCATGGCAAATGCACATTTAAAACAGTTTAGGTGTTTAAATGAGCATTAAAACACATGCATTTTTCACCAACCGTGAGCAAATTTGTCTCGTCTAAAAGCGGCCTTACCCAAGGCTATTTGTAAAATTTTAAGCTGGCCCTATATATAGTTCAAAACACTAAACACTAGTGTTCCAAAACACTAAAAGATGTTGGCATTTTTCAAAGCATGAAAAATAGAGATGTGGTGAAACTAGCATGTTTATGAATATGCACATTTCCTTTATTGAGAAGAAAGGGATGCATATTTTTGAGTCTAGAATTTTAGAAAGAGTGCAAGAGTGACTTCCTTACAACTTGTTTTTACAGCTTTCCCATAAGGCATTCGATCTAGTTTGAATCAAAAAGTGGAATAAATTAGTTTTGCTCCAACACAGTTTATACATTCTGTACATTCTGTTTTTGGTCTCTTCCTATCAGATGATTTCTGAAGGGATAGGGCTACATGTGACTCTGTCAAAGCCAGGCTACTGCTGTCAGAGGTATCTGAACTAATCTACCGAACCTAACTGAAATGTCAATATAGCAGCATGTTTGTAATAGTTCCCTTATCCCAGCATTCTTGCTCTCTCTGCCTCTACCATTCTGTGCTCTCATATAATATTTATTTATTTATCAACAAAATTTTTATCCTGCTCTTCCCACCGCAGGCGGCCCAGAGCGACTAACAACAATGTATAAAAATATAAAACAATTTTAAACATCATAAAACATAGTCCGTCACAAAAACAAAAACAATATCAAAGACAAAAACACACACACCCCTACCCCACCCCCACCCCACCCTAACCTTCTCCCTCGCCAAATGCCTGACGGAACAGCCAGGTTTTGCAGTTCTTACGGAAGTCCGGAAGGTCTGGGGCCAAACATAACCCCACCGGGAGAGAATTCTAGAGGTGTGGCACGGCCACCAAGAATGCCCTATTCTGTGTGGCCCCCCAGGAAACCTGGGGGACCTCCAGCAAGGCGCCCCCGGACGACCACAGGGGCCGATACAGAACCCAGGGCGTGAGGCGGTCTTGCAAATAAGCAGGGCCTAGGCTGTGTAGGGCTTTATAGGTTAAAACCAACACTTTGAATCGGGCCCGGAAGTCTATTGGCAGCCAGTGCAGAGATTGGAGCACTGGTGTAATGTGCTCCCAGCGGCCAAACCCCACCACGAGCCGGGCCGTCGCATTCTGCACTAGCTGCAGCTTCCGTGCCATCACCTTAGGTAGCCCTAAGTAGAGTGTGTTGCAGTAGTCTAACTTAGAGGTAGTAAAAGCATGGATGATCATGGCCAGGTCCGGAGCTGAAACCAGCGGCCGAAGCCGCCGCACCAGATATAACTGGCAGAAGGCACTCCTCGCCACAGCCTCCACCTGGAGATCTAGGCAGAGCTGCGCATCGAGAAGCACCCCCAGGTTCCACACCTGGGATGTCAGCGGAGGGCAAACTCCATCAATTGATGGAGCTGTCAACTCCGCTGACCTACCTACTAGCATCACCTCCGTCTTGTCAGGATTCAATCACAGTCGGTTAGCCCTCATCCAGTCCCCCACAGCTGCCAAACACCGGGTAAGCACCAAGACAGCCGGGCCTAGTTCGGTTGAAAATGAGAGATACAGTTGGGTGTCATCCGCATACTGATGACACCTCACCCCAAACTCTTTGATCACCTCGCCGAATGGCTGCATATACACGTTGAACAGGAAAGGGGACAGAACCGAACCCTACGGGAACCCACACGGGAGGTCTCGGTAAGATGAAAAAATGATCACCGAGTACCACCCGCTGAGTTCTTCCGGTCAGGAATGAGCAGAACCATTCAAGAACGATCCTGCTCACCCCTGAACTGTCCCGCATGCGCATCACCAACACCTCATGGTCAATGGTATAAAATGCTGCCGAAAGATCTAAAAGGACCAATAGGGTCGATCAACCCCGGTCCTTTTCTCGGCGAAGATCATCCACCAAGGCCGCAAGTGCTGTCTCAGTGCCATGCCCCGGACGAAAGCCAGACTGCGAAGGATCAAGATAACCGATGTGGTCAAGATGTCCCTGGAGCTGCCGAGCCATAACCCGTTCAATAACCTTCTCTAAAAAGGGAAGGTTCAAGATGGGGCAATAGCTGGCTGGAGAGTCAGAGTCCAAAGATGGTTTCTTGAGTAGGGTGTGGACCACTGAAGTTTTAAGGGTGTCCAACAACCTATTGTTCTGAAGGGAGGTGTTGACAACCCCAGACAGCAAAGGCCCCAGCATCTCCCAGCTGGCTTTCACCAGTCAGGATGGACAAGGATCTAATCCACAACTGATCACCTGCATTGCTCCAAGTACATCACCCACATCATGGGTGGGACAAGGCTGAGGTTCCACACCCCCAAACTCTGACGGCAGCACCCAAGTTGTGGTGAATACGAGTGATTTTGTCTGCAAAGTGGTGAATAAAAGTGTCACCGTGGGCAATAGATGACTCAGGTTTATGATGAAGACAGACCAAATTGACTAGGCTGTTCAATACCTGAAATAGAGCCGCAGGTAAAAGAAGAGATTTTTTTTTTAAATTTAAATTTCAGTGAAGTTTTAAAACATAAATAAAATTAATAAATAAGTAAACCAATTTCTAAGCCATATGCTATGAAGGATGGAGTCCGTGTTCTATGTTGTGTCCCCTCTCATTGCAGTGGGATCCACAGAAGGATATTACATAAAGAAAAAGCTTTGGTTGAGCACAGCTTGCAGTGAAGCCCTTGTATTTTACCTAGGACTGAATTGATCAGCCAAATTGTTGCTTGCAAGAAATTTTGTCATATTGGGAATTGGGATTGATTTCCCGACCATTTCCCGATATTGATGCAATTTCTCACTTCTTGCAATAGTGTGAGATACCATCCCAATTTACCAACTTTCTGCTTAACATTTACTGCGTACCATTCATTTACCACTTACTGCATTGCTGAGGGTACCGTTTTACTTCTGTGTTTCTGTCTGTCTGTTTCTGTATTTCTGAGCCAATCGTCTATGTACATAGCTCACCCCTTAACCTCTCCAGTGCTCCTTAACCTCCACTCCAGTACCTCCAATCAGATTTTTTGTTGTATGTTGTTCTCTTTGCTTTGCCTAATCTGCAGCTGGAATGCAGAATAGTAAAGGAATCTGGGTACCAGCCAATGGGTGACAAGGAAGTACAAGGAAAAATGGGGTGCAAGAAATGTGGTATAGTGTAAGTATTATCTCTTGGAATTTCAAATAGATGGCAAAGTAGTAAGTAGAATCTCAGTAAGAGGAAAGTCAGTAAATTGAGAAACAAAATGTTGGTCAATACATTACTGAATACCAAGAGGCTCTTGATTTGACCAAAACAGTATCGGGAACTGGGATTTTGAGATTTCCGATTTTGAGTGAAATCTCAGTTCAGCCCTAGTTTTACCTCTTCTTCCAGCATCCCCTTGAAATGTAAATAAATAAAGGCATTGATAATGAGACCCCAGGGCAAGGAAGGAGAAAATCCACAGTCATGTTTTTCTTGGGCTCCTTTGCTACAGAATGCCAGATGAGCAACTGTATAAGCAATTACACCTCCATTCCCCCCCATGCACACAAGCTCAGACTTACCCTCGAGAAATGGCAGTGGGCAGGCTAATAAACAAACACAAACAGTGGCATGCACACTCATGACAAACCTCCTCAACCCCTCCCCTGAAATCAGCTTGCTACTGGAAGCTGAGTGAAACTAGCCTTTTAATCTGCTCTGTGGTCAATCAGAGCCTTAGAAGTAGGTTACTAGGAAAGAGGGTTCAGTGGGTATTGCAAAGGCTTTCAGAGCTTCCGGGCTTTCAGAAGAGCTGCAGGCATGACATTCAACAAGCTGTCACAGAAGCATTTGGCTAAAACGTGCATAGCATTTTAACCAGGGACTAAGCAACCCCAAAGGAGAAAGGAATCTGCAAAGGCCTGTAGCAAGATGATCTAATCTTATGAGGGCTTTTTCTTTGCAGGTTCGGTCCCTCAAATATTCTGTGCACAATTTCTTCCTTTGCCAAGTGTGTTCATTTTATAATATTAAAGTCACGTGTACAGTTCATTCCATTTCCATCCAGCTCCTGTCCCAAGCTCATTGATCCCANACCTCCGTCTTGTCAGGATTCAATCACAGTCGGTTAGCCCTCATCCAGTCCCCCACAGCTGCCAAACACCGGGTAAGCACCAAGACAGCCGGGCCTAGTTCGGTTGAAAATGAGAGATACAGTTGGGTGTCATCCGCATACTGATGACACCTCACCCCAAACTCTTTGATCACCTCGCCGAATGGCTGCATATACACGTTGAACAGGAAAGGGGACAGAACCGAACCCTACGGGAACCCACACGGGAGGTCTCGGTAAGATGAAAAAATGATCACCGAGTACCACCCGCTGAGTTCTTCCGGTCAGGAATGAGCAGAACCATTCAAGAACGATCCTGCTCACCCCTGAACTGTCCCGCATGCGCATCACCAACACCTCATGGTCAATGGTATAAAATGCTGCCGAAAGATCTAAAAGGACCAATAGGATCGATCAACCCCGGTCCTTTTCTCGGCGAAGATCATCCACCAAGGCCGCAAGTGCTGTCTCAGTGCCATGCCCCGGACGAAAGCCAGACTGCGAAGGATCAAGATAACCGATGTGGTCAAGATGTCCCTGGAGCTGCCGAGCCATAACCCGTTCAATAACCTTCCCTAAAAAGGGAAGGTTCAAGACAGGCCGATAACTGGCAGGGGAGTCAGCATCAAGCGATGGTTTCTTGAGCAGAGGCTGCACCATTGCCTCTTTGAGACAGCTTGGCACTCTGCCCTCCCACAGTGAGGCGTTGACCACCCTGGCCAGCATCGGCCCCAGTGTCTCTCGGCAGCTCTTAATCAGCCAGGACGGGCACGGATCTAGTTTGCAAGAGGTGGCACGAACAACCCCAAGCACCCCTACCACATCAGCAGGTGTCACCGACTGAAAGTGATCCCACAAAATTGGACAAGCTGGGGCTTCCACACCCTCTACTGCATATAATGCGGCATCAAGGTCTTGGTGAACCCGAGCAATTTTATCTGCAAAATAATCCTCAAAAAGGTCACAGCGGGCGGAAGATGACTCAACCCCCGGGTTGACAGAGGCCGGACTGACCAGCCCCCGCACCACCCAGAACAGCTCCGCTGAACGGGATTTGGCGGCTGCTATGAGGGCAGCAAAGAACTCCCTCTTTGCTATCCGCATAGCCACGGCATAGGCCGGTCTTTTAGCGCGCCCCCTCCAGAAGGGGAAGGGACCAGTTAGGATGGTCCGCCCTCGGAGGCTGATGGATCCCCAGCGGTTCCAGGAGGTCCTGAGGGAGCTTACCCTGGATGTGGACGGTCACTCTGTGGATGAGCTGGTCCGGCATTGGAACATCTTGCTGGAGGAGGCCATTGACAGGGTGGCTCCGAGGCGCCTTCTGCCTCGGTCTCGTCACCGCAGGACCCCTTGGTTTACTGAGGGGCTGCGGTGTATGAAGCGTGTGGGCAGGAGGCTAGAGCGACGCTGGCGTCGGACTCGGTCTGTCTCCGATCGTCTTCTCCATAGGGCCCATTTGCGGTCCTATGTGGAGGCTGTGAGGACGGCGAGGAAGGAATTCCTCGCCGTCCTCATAGCGTCTGCGAAGTCGCGTCCAGCGGAGCTGTTTCGGGTGGTGCGGGGGCTGGTTAGTCCGGCCTCCCTCCGCCTGGATGGGGACTTGTCCCGGGCCCGCTGTGAGGAGTTTGTCATCTACTTCGCAGACAAGATTGCTCGGATTCAGGCCGATTTCGACGCTGGGTTGATAGCAGTAGGGGAAGAGCGCGGGGGGGCGGAGGGTCCGTCTGGTCCATCTTTATGGGGTGAGTTTCAGGAAGTGACGCCGGCCGATGTGGTGGATGTCCTGGGGTCTGTGAGGGCCACGTGTTGTCAACTAGATCCGTGCCCGTCCTGGTTAATAAAAGCTTCCGGGGAGACGTTGGGGACGGTGCTGGCGAGGGTGGTGAATGCGTCCCTTCGGCAGGGGAGGTTGTCGCCTTGCTTAAAAGAGGCTGTGGTGCGCCCCCTGCTGAAAAAACCATCGTTGGACGTAGACGCGCTCGCCAGCTACCGACCTGTCTCTAACCTTCCCTTTTTAGGGAAGGTTATTGAGCGGGCAGTGGCGCTCCAGCTCCAGGGTCATCTAGATAATATCGGGCTCCTTGACCCTTTTCAATCTGGGTTCCGCCCCGGCTATGGCACCGAGACGGCGTTGGTGGCCTTGGTGGACGACCTCCGCCGGGAGATGGATGCGGGATGTTCGACATTTCTCATCCTGCTCGATCTCTCGGCCGCTTTTGACACCGTGGACCATGGGCTGCTGTTGAGACGACTGCGTGACCGGGGGGGTCTGGACGGGACTGTTCTTGAATGGTTCCGTTCATTCCTCTCGGGGAGGAGCCAGCGGGTGGTGTTGGGGGAGGAAACATCGAGCCCCCGCGCCTTACCGTGTGGCGTTCCGCAGGGATCGATCTTGTCTCCATTATTATTTAACATCTATATGCAGCCCTTGGGGGAGGTCGTGAGAGGGTTCGGGGTGCGATGTCACCAGTATGCTGATGATACTCAGCTGTACCTCTCGTTTTCTACTGACCCAGACCCTGCTGTCTCGGTGCTATCCCAATGTTTGGAGGCCGTGGCGGATTGGATGCGGCGGAGCAGACTGAAGCTCAACCCAGATAAGACGGAGGTGATGGTGGTGGGGAGGGCGAAGGGGGTGGTGGCCCCCCTGGTTGGGGGGGTTTGCCCCCCTGTAGCTCAGCAGGTCCGGAGTCTGGGGGTCATATTGGACGCAGACCTGCGGCTGGAGCGGCAGGTGGAGGCAGTCGCTAAGGCTGCCTTCCGCCAGCTTTATCTGGTACGTAGGCTGCGTCCGTATGTCTCTGGCCCGGACCTGGCCTCCCTCATCCATGCCTTCGTCACCTCGCGGCTCGACTACTGCAACGCGCTCTACGTGGGGCTTCCCTTGTTCTTGGCCCGGAGGCTGCAGCTGGTGCAGAATGCGGCGGCTCGTCTTCTTACGGGGACGGGTCGCCGGGAGCACATTACACCGGTGCTCCGAGCGCTGCACTGGCTGCCGATAGTGTGCCGGGCCAAGTTCAAGGTCCTAGTGATGATCTATAAAGCCCTATACGGCCTTGGCCCCTCTTACCTTAGGGACCGCCTCGCCCTTCGCGCCCCGGAACGGCTCCTGCGGTCTGCCGGGGGTGCCCTCCTGGAGGTCCCCCGTGTTAAGCGGGGGGCCACGATGGAGCGAGCATTCTCGGTGGTAGGGCCGCGGCTGTGGAACTCCCTTCCGGAGGAAGCTCGCCTGGCCCCAAGCCTTTTGACATTTCGGCGGAACTGTAAGACCTGGCTGTTTGCCCAGGCCTTTGGGAGGGAGGGTGGGGGGGGTGATTTTAATCCCCCGCCCATTTATTTATTTCTATTGTTTTTTAGCCCTGTTTTATTGTTGCATTTTATATTTATGTTTTAACTGTTCTTAACTGTTTTTATTATTGTTGTTAGCCGCCCCGAGCTGCATTGCAGGAGGGGGCGGGATACAAATCTATAAAATAAAATAAATAAATAAATATATATAAACTAGCTCTATGTTGCAATCTGTCGGCTTCAGCACGAGAGCGATGCCACAGTCACTCCCACCGTCGCCCCTCTAGCTTCAGGACCCGCAGTTCCTCAGAGAACCAAGGAGTTCTGCGGGGTCACCGCCTGGGCAATGGACGCCTAGGGGCCGTTTGATCGATGGCCTCCATTAGCAAGACATTCCATAGTTTAACAAGGTCATCGATGAGACGGTCATCAAGGTCAGAGGGAAACTCTCCTAGCATACCTAGAAACCTCACTGGGTCCATCAACCTCTGCGGGTGGACCATCCTAATAGGTCCTGCACCCTGCCAGGGGCAGACGTGCTAGAAGGGAGGTCTGTAGGAGGTAGTGATCTGTCCATGACAAGGGCACAGTTGATATCTCCCCCATTAACGGAGCACCCGCCTCAAGGCCAGAGCAGAACACGAGGCCCAAGGTGTGCCCTCCAAGATGCGTTGGGCCGATGATCCTCTGGGACAGGCCTATAGTTGCCATGGCGACCATGAACTCATGCTCGACTCCCCTGAGCACAACGTCAGAATGAATGTTGAGGTCCCCCAAGACTATCGTCCTGGAGGATCGCAACACCACTTCCAACCCTGCCTCTGCCAAAGCATGCAGGGAGGCCACTGTACTGGTAGGTGCATGGTATACCAGCAGCACGCCCCAACTGTCCCCCGCCAAATCATACACAAGATGGAGATCTTCAATGCCTGCCAGGGTCCACACTGAATACCTCCTCACAGACCACTTCTCTTTAAAAATCATGGCTACACTACCCCACCCCCGTCCCTCCAACCGCGGCTGGTGCTCCACAGAATACCTGGCTGGCACAAGGCCGAGACCATTGATAGAGTGGCTCCCAGGCATCCTCTGCCCTCCCAAGTCTCCCACAGGTCTCCTTGGTTTACTGAGGGCCTGCAGTGCTTGAAGTGGGAGAGCAGGCAGTTGGAGTGACGGTGGTGCCGGACTCGTGATGAGTATGATCAATCGCAGCATAAGAGCAGCTTAAAGGTCTATGCTGTGGCGGTGCAGGCAGCAAAGAAGCAGTTCTTTGCTGCTCTTATTGCATCTGCAAAGTCACGTCCAGGTGAGCTTTTCCGGGTGGCGAAATGCTTGGTCAGTCTTGCCTGCCTCCGTCAGGACCTGGAGCAATCCAATGACTGCTGTGACCGGTTTATCGAGTACTTTGTAGATAAGATCGCTCACATCCGCCAAGATTTCAGTACCGCAGTTATTGCAGAGGATCATCTTGGGGCTATGGATGCCCCGTCCTATCCTGTTTTGTGGGATTGGTTTCAGATGGTGTCACCTGCCGATGTGGAGTCCTTGTTGGGATCTGTTCATGCCGCCACTTGTGAACAATATCCTTGCCCGTCCTGGCTGGTGAAAGTCAGCCAGGAGACATTACAGCCGTTGCTGGCTGGGTGGTTAGTACCTCCCTTTGGGAGGGCAGGGTGCCTGAATGCCTGAAGGAGGCTGTGGTTAGGCCTCTGCTCAAGAAACCATATCTTGATGTTGATGCTCCTGCCAGTTATCGGCCGGTCTCTAATCTTCCCTTTTTAGGAAAGGTTATTGAATGGGTTGTGGCATGGCAGCTCCAAGAACATATGGACCGCACCGGTTTCCTTGATCCCTCTCAGTCTGGATTTCGGCCTGGGTATGGTACGGAGACTGGATTGGTGGCCTTGGTTGACGGTCTCCGTCTGGCGTTGGACCAGGGTCATCAGATCTTACTAGTCCTGCTAGACCTTTCAGCTGAGTACGACACAGTCGATCATGAGGTGTTGGTGACTCACTTGCGGGACTGTGCCAGGATTGGCGGGACTGTCTTGGACTGGTTTCGTTCACTCCTGACCGGGAGAACTCACCGGGTGGTCTTGGGGGAGTGTACGTCTTTCCCCCAGGACTTCACGTGTGGAGTCCCGCAGGGTGCCATTCTGTCCCCCCTCTTGTTTAACATCTATATGCAGCTGTTAGGGGAGATTGTGAGAGGGTTTCAGGGTGTGCAGTGTCATCAGTATGTTGATGACACTCAGCTCTACCTCTCTTGCAGGTCTACCTTCCATCGACCCAGGCCATGCAGTCTCTTTATTTTCCCAGTGCCTGTCGGCTGTGGGGACTTGGATGAGGTTGAGCCATCTGCAGCTGAATCCTGACAAGACAGAGGTAATGTTGGTGGGTGAGGGCCTGGGGGGCCTGGGAGTGGTTGAATCTTCTCTTGTAAGGGGGGGTTTGCCCTCCCATGGTCTCGCAGGAACGGAGTCTGGGTGTGCTCCTCAATTCATGGCTCAGCCTGGAATCTCGGTTTGTGGCCATGGTGGGGAGTGCGTTTCGGCAGTTACATCTTGTCCGACGGCTTCGGACGTATCTCTCAGACTCTGACCTCGCCACAGTCATCCATGCCTTCATCACCTCGAGGCTGGATTACTGCAACAAGCTCTACGTGGGGCTGCCCGAGAAGCTGGTCCGGAGGCTGCAGCTGGTGCAGGATGCCGAGGCCCGTCTCCTTACCAGGGCGGGCCGCAGGGAGCACATGACACCTGTGCTCCGGGCTCTGCACTGGCTGCCTATAAAGCACCAGGCCAGGTTCAAGGTGCTGGTTATGACCTTTAAAGGCCTGGGCCCTGCTTATCTGCAGGATTGCCTCACTCCCCATGTGCCCGTGCGACCCCTGAGATCATCTGAGGGGGCCTTTTTGGAGGTTCCCCAGGCGAGATGGGTGGCCACTGATGTGAGATCTTTTTCACTGGCTGCCCCTGTGCTGTGGAACTCGCTCCCAGAGGAGGCTCGGTTGGCCCGCACCCTCCTGTCGTTTCGACATTTGTGTAAGACCTGGCTAGGCTTTTGGCGAGGGGGGGGGTTAGGGTGGGTGGTTGGGGGGGTTGTTTTTTTAATGTATATGGAGTTTTTACCATTATTGTATATGGGGTTATTGCTTACATGGGGTTGGGTGGGAAGGAACTGCCAGCCCCAGTCCCCCTGGCTGCTCATCTGCTCTGTTGCCACCATGCACTTCTCAGACTGTGGCTTCAAAGACCCTGCGCCTCCTGCCACCACGGCACGTGCACATGCTAGGGCCAGGATGTCATTTTCCTAGTTTGGCATGTTGGGAAATGTACTCCCAGCATGTCAGACTAGGAAAGTAGAACAGTGCACACATCAGCGCAGACAGGCTGCCTTTAAATCAGTCAACAACACTGGCACAGACAGCAGCAGTACTGGGTGCTGGATGAGTGGGTGCGGGACTAGGAAGGAGAGAGGGGGTGCAGCTGCTTCATGGCACCAAAAAGGCCGGTTGTCTAGATGGCTAGTAAATGCAGTAGAGTTCCTCAACTCCCCTCCCCTTCTTCTGTCACCAATGGGGCAAGCAAGCAAGGAGGCTTGGCCAGGGGGAGAGAGGGGGTGCCCCCTTCGGCTGCCATGGCACCAAAAAGGCTGGCTGGCTAGATAGCTAGCAAATTCTGCTGCCACCAACGGGGCAAGCGAGCAAGCAGGTGGGTGGGAGGGGAGGCAGAAGTAGTTCCTTCCTTCCTCCTGCTGCCACCGAGAAGACTTGGGCAGGCAGGCTGAGGCCCGCCCCTGCCTGCCCCACTGTGGCAGAAAAAAATATCCTCCAGTCTGCCTGGGGGACTGTCACCTACCCCCAGGTGCAGCGGCACAGCTCCCATGGGGAGCACATGTCTAGGGCCGGCTCTGAATTTGGGCTCCTGTCAGCAGCTTTGCAGCACCTGGCTATGACTTCTCGCTGGTTAAGTGTTCTGTTAGTTCGTAAGCTGACCACTTCCTCACTTGTCCTGACTCACTGCTAGTACTTCTACTACTTCATCTGCTTGTTATCTGCCTGCTTTGCCATGCGACTCCGTGTTCATGAATTGTATTGTCCCTGTGTTTTGTTGTTTACCTTGTTATCTTTGTTTCTTAGTTCCTTAGTTTTATTTCTTAGTTCCTCATGAAACCGCAGCTTCATGAGTGGTGTTTGCCCTGTTTCCTGCACTTTCATCCTTTAGTCTGCTTGGTGTTTATCTTCTCTCCCTCCATTGCTGGTGTCTTGTTCAGCCTTCGCTTGCTTAATTTTCTTCTTCTGTGTTATGCCCCAGCATGTAACCTTCTTTCCCTTTTTGTTCCTCACTGGAGTTGCCCTCCTTTCTGTCTCCACACCATTACCCTCACCTGGTTACCTTTTGTGCTCAGCATTCCCTCCTTGGTTTGAATATCCTTCTTTCTGGGCCTGGCCTGTCTTTCTGGGTCACTAACAGACAATCCCTGTGATGAGTGCTGGTTTTGCCCTTGAGGATGCTAACTATTGATCACCCTGAGGGAATGTATATTAACATGTTTGGTACTTTTCCTGTATAATATCCAGCTGTAGTCTTCGTATCCTCTTGCACAATTCCCTTGCTGGCCCTCTAATTACCCTCATATACCTAACATCCCTGTTGCAAGTCTAAACTAGAGGGATAGGGTGAGGGAGGACATGAATTATGGGCAAACGTTTTTAACACCAATCTAGCTAATATGTAACTACTAAGGTATTAATCTAATCTTATGCTAATAAGAACTTTGAAATGCTGTACTGGGTCAGTACAGTGGTCCATCTAGCCCAGCCTTCTGCCTCCACCGGTGGCTGACTTCAGTTACTTCAGAGAAGTACATAATGGAGTGATCCATTCCCTGCTATTCACTCCCAGTTCCTGACAGAGGTCTCATCCCCTGAGCAACTTGACAAATACCTATTCATTGACCTGTTCTCTAAAAACTTATCCACAGGTTATTTATGGATATAGAACCTATCAGAACGAATTGCACCCTCAAGCAGGGAGAGTGGGGCTCCTTGTAGCTGAACAAGTTACTCTTTTATATGTAATCGTTGTGCCAATGATGCCAGTGGCAAAAAAGGCCTGGGTTACCTTTCTGGGGGTTTTGCACACCTCAAACACTGGCTTGAGCCCCCACCCAGAAACCTGGGACACTAAATTTCCAGTAAGTAACCTGGCAGATCATTACCTTCCCCACTTGCAAGCACGCAGGTTAGAAGGCAGAACAAAGGAGCTTTGTTAAAGAGAATAAGTAAGCAAGGTATTACTAAAATAAATGGGTGTCGGGCACCAGCCAAATATGCCACATGTGTTGGTGCCATCCACAAAGCAAGAATCTAGTTGCATAGTCAGAGTCTTACGGTACCAAAGTCCTGTGCCCCACTCACAGTTCGTTGGAATGTTCAGTTCATGCAGAGCTTGGGCATGTCTCTTCTGTCCTCAATTTCCACAATGGTCTAGGTGGCTGTCCCCAACGGCTGGTGCTGCTCCCATTTCTGGCATCCTTTTGCAAAGCCTTGTGGCACGCCCATTGAGTCTTTGGCCACAACCTGTCCCAAGGAGTCCCATGCTGACTGCAGCTCTCAGATGTCCTCCTCCGGAACACCTCGGGAGCCACCTCCTAATCCAGCCAAGTGATTCCAGTAAGGAGCTGGACCAGAGAGGCTTATTGGGTCCAGCTGTCGCACACTGACTACAGATCTCCAATATCCTCTGCCAGAATGTCCCAGGAGCCACCTCCTGATCCAGCCAAGGGAGCAGGGAGCTGGTGGATCTGAGAGGTTTACTGGGTCCAGCTGTCACATGCTGACTGCAGCTCTCCAACTTTCTCTTCTGGAGCTCTGGGAGCCATCTACTAATCCAGCCAAGTGATTTCAGCAAGGGGCTGGATCAGGGAAGTTCAACATCCATGCTGGCTGCTGGTCTCCAATGTTCTCTTCTGGGAGCCCCATAAGCCACCTTCTGATCCAGCCAAGTGATTTCAGCAAGGAGCTGGATCAGGGAAGTTTTCTAGCTGTGAGCTAATACAAAGTAACAGTTTTTTAGCAGAATCATAATTTGTGTGCTAGTGCAGACAGCGCAACACATCTTCAGGAAAAAGATATCCCAATATCAGGACTAGAATGTGCAAATTTCTCCCCTGCCCAGCTTGTTTCTTTTGTTTTGCCAGTAGTCTGTTGGTGTCTTTCCAATACTGTTCTAGGGAATGGCAACCACCCTTGAACCCAGCCCCAGGGTCTGTGTATGTCATTGTCTGAGGGGGGATCGTTGTCCAGGGGAACCAACCCCCTAGTGTCCAGAAGCTTCAAATCACTCCTTATTTGTTCCCCAGATACCGCCCATCATGCATCTGTGATGCATATGCAAATTAGGTACATATGCAAATGATGCAGGGAACATCGTTTCTCTTTCCAATGAATGTTACTCACTTTGACCAAACAAAACCCCAGGTTACATATATAAATTAAATTTCCAAAAAGTATACCAGAGAGCTTAGGTACAACCAGGCACTGAACCCACACCTGAGTGACCTGTTTCTTAACCACAAACTGATCCATTGTTGTACTCCTAACTGGTAAAGTACAGGAAAACCCAGCCCTTACTACAATACACCATCCACTGGCCCTCTCACTGTCCAGCCTGACTCCCCAGCCAGCATGGCCCTTTCCTCATTGTTCACCCATCTCATCCCTTCCTGGATCCCCCAACCACCTGCAATGCAACTCCCAACCTGGGTCTAAGGCTTGCACTGCAGGCTAGGATCTCCAAGGAACAGGAGCATTCTCTCTCCTGTCCACAGGGCAAGTCTCATTAGAGGCCTAGGGCCTGGTATGACCCTGACTGCATGAGACCCAGGCTTGGGCTGGCTCCCACTTGTGCTGACATTTCTACCCCACACAGGCCTCTAAATCCCAGCCCACATAGCAGTGGGGCCAAAAAAAGCACCAGAACAGTGTGGTGAGTGTGAGAGAAACACCAGGAGTCATTTTAGGTTAAAATAGAATTCCTCCAAATAGGAAGTTGCTCCTTTATTCTTTTCTCTCCCCCCCACCCCATACCACTTCATAGTCACTCTAGGGACAGTGGAGGACTAGAGACTCTATGATCTCTTCACAAAGTGCACTCAAGCATGTCTGATCCTACTTCGCCACTGGAAACTTGGGTGTTGAATCCAGGGAATTTGGGGTCCTGTGGGAAATGGTGCTGCCTCAATAATAATACAGGAGTGTTTGACGGACACATGTTGACTTGCCCATTAGAAAAATAAAAATATGACTTAATTTTTGATGGTTTTTTAGACATAACATTTCCTTCAGGAGCCATTTCTCCCTTCCCTGCACCACATCCTCTGGAACCATACGTTACACATATTATTTCTAGCTTATTTCTGGGGGCCCCCTCATGAATCACTGAAGGCCCTCTACAGACTGGGGCTCCCCACCACACTGGGCCCTATTTTACACTAGTGCTTTCACGATCATATTGTCATTGGGAATTTATTCATGGCTCTCATGTTTTGGTGCCCTGTGCAATTGCACATTCTGTATTTGTCTGGATCTGGCGTAGAGGAACTGATATGCCCCCAATCCCTGTAGTATCTGTGCACCTACTACAGCACCAAATTCTGCTAGTAAATCTCTTGCTGTGCAATCTGTCTTACTATTCTTATTTGTGCAATTTTCTCTGGCTGGTTGCATTACCCTCCTGATAACCTGGAAAGTGATTATTTCCACTCTTTGCACTCCGAGGCTTTCTGGCAAGGGTTGGCTGCTTTTGCTAATATAAGCAGCAAATTTAATTTTTTTCCCCTTGCTGTATATTACAGAAGCAAATGCCAGTGCAGTCAGTAATCAAATGTCATCTACTATTGAATGCAACACAGAAGTCTGTCAGTAGCAAGACTTGAACTAGAGTCTGTTAGAACAGAAGGGGGGCTGTCTGCTAAGAAACATCTTCCTTAACGAATCCCTCCTGGAGATTGCCAGAAAGGTTTGTCTAGGAAACCAAGGGGGCACAGATAGCTTGAATGGAATGCTTCTTTGCAAGTAAATTGGCATTGTTCACAATGCCGAATGACGCACTGGAGCAATTATCACACGTTCATAGTCTGAGATGCAGAGGGTACGGCATATTTCTCCTTGATGTGCAGGAGATTTGAGAGCTCTCTTCTCCTTTGGGCTATCAAACACACCTGTCTTGCTTGCCTGAGAACATCTTGAAGCAAAGTCAAACAAATATTGTCAGGCTGGATAAAACTCTGTGAAACAGCCACAGCAGATTCATCTTTGATGGGGCAGCATCCAGTAGCCCTTTGAAAAGCTGAATCCTCCCCATCCTAAAACACTATTCCTGCTATCCCCTTTGCCACTTATTGCTATGCAGCAATGGCCATGTGTAATGTGAGCACAGCGTACATACAGAGCTGATGGGGTTTGTAATCACCATTTTGTTAAAGGTCTTCTATGTTTTCTGAAATGTTATGTCTAGCTCTTCAAGCAAGGAAACAACAACACTGAGCAAACCCTCAGCATCTGCAGTTACTGGTGCCGCAATGATTGGTGACATCTACATGTAACAAATATCGTTTCTTCTCATGCTTGTTTATCCTTCCCATGGAAAGCGTAGCCAAGTCATCTTCGGTAATGAGGTGTAGCAGATCTGCAAGTGTTGCGGTCATGAGTTTCACCCTCTTCAAATGGGTCAGAAATGTACTATTGGGACGAAATTACCTCTCCAAGCTCTCGCCTTCCCTGCCTTCCTCAGCTCCGTTTTCTGTGTGTATTCATAGTCTGTGTGCTTAACCCTCGAAGTCTGTGCTGTCACTCAGCAATAGGTTCCCAGAGCTGACAGTGATCCGGGCAGAGGCCTGCTTGAGCTAATACAATGTGAAAGAGCAATGAAGCTCTCATCTGTCAGCCCCAGATATGAATTTAAATGAAACCTCATTTAGTTGGGTGCTCCCATTTGATTTATTGGCAGATGCCTCTCCCTGTTTGAGCCTTGTTAAATTTCTAGCAAACACTTCGCTGACCAGCTGTTCCTATTAAGTCAAAAGAGAGCCAGAGAGCAGGGTCAATTCTCCTTCCCTGTTGATGGCTCTTGTCCCTGTGGAGCTTTCATGGCCAGGGTATTATACCCGTCACACTGGGAAATGTCTGCTTAATATGAATAAAGTATTCTAGTTCCTGAGCCTCTGTTCCCCCCACTTCTCACATTTGTATGCTACAAATCAACAAAACCACTAATAAGCTTCCTGTTGAGAGATGAGGCAGCATCATTTTCTAATTTAAGTATTTCTGTGAGTTATTAAATACTGTTTACTATGAACCAGTCAGTCATTTTTTTCAGATGGGTGGAAAATTAACTTTTCAGAATTACCACAAAGTTGCATGTGTTCCCTATCTGCAAATCACTGAAATTGGGCTAGTGTTGAATAAGAGTCGGAGGCGGCTGTTTTTCCCAAACAAGGAGACACTTTGTGCACACAGTAAAAATGCTTGTTGTTCGTTATCATACAGTGATATTCTACGTTTATACAGTACCTTGCTAAAGTACAAAGTTTTCCACTGCTGACATGGAGGTCCCATTGTCCCCCACCCTGAAAGAAGACACGGACACTATTTGTGGAGTAAATCAGGCCGCACCATACTTTATTATTAGCCTTATCGGGGTGGAAGGGGCTATGCCCTTCCGGGTCCTGTCAACCTAGACTATTACTGACTTTGGTAGAGTAAACTTAAGGCGGTCTGATGTCCTTCAGTACCGCACCATGTCACCTATAGCTGCTGCGATGTCACGCCTGCCCAGCCGCCCCCAGCCGGGTCAGGAGGCCTTCACCTATCATGACCCAAGGAAGGAATGAGGGCAGGCTGCGACAAACCTGGATCGCCCCTGTCCTAGGGTCTTTTGCCAGCCCGCCCCCCTTCTTGGGTCCAGCGCGATGCTGGCTGGCAAGCTCTAGCATTCATGTGTACCCCATCTCTTTAAGGAGATGACCTGACAGCAGACTATCCCTACCTAACTTACTGACTTGCCGGACCCCTGCCACTAGAGGCTGCCAGCATCGCTTGGCTGGCCTCGCTCCCCCCTCCCCGATTAACCCAGCAAAAGGCTCAACTTCTGCTGCATTGCTATCAGGTACAGCTCCAGTCCTTCATCTGACAAGTGCACTCCGTCAGGGTGAAATAGCTCCGGCCTGGAAAACTTAATCGCCGGGTGCCTGATCGTATGTCCCCACAAATCTGTCACCAACGTTTCCACTTCCTTATTCACTTTCTTCCTAGCCTTGTCCACTTTGCTTGGGTGCACGGCGTTCCTCCATCGAATTCTTTCCAGCATCTCAGACCATATCAACTTGGTATTGGGGAGAAGTCTCCTCACTTCCCAGAAGTCCCTTTTTATGCTGGTGGCCACGTGTAAACCTATTTCCACCGGTAAATTATTCTCCCCCAGATGTATTATCAGTATGTCTGGATGCGTAGTTCTTGCCAACTCGTGGACCACCGGTAGAAGCTGAGCCCATCTCATGCTGCTTTTTCCTTTCCAGGTCACTTCGGCAAGATGCCCCAGACCCAGCTGGGTTCCCCAATACGAGCGTCCAGCTCGTTTTCTGGCCCAATAGACCATACTGTGGCCGATGATCATGACCCTCCATTGCCGTGATGATAGCTCCCCTCCTGTAGAAACAGACCTGGTTATCAACGCCTGCACTCGCTGTCTCTGCCCTATCATAACTATGGGACCTCTACCCTTCACAGTGTGACCTTCTGCACGTACACATGGAAGGCACTCGACTTCCATTGGCCTATGTTCTTTACTTGCTCTTCAGATAGGCCAGCAGCTGTTGCGCTACTTGCAGCGCCTATTCTAAATGAATGGCTGCTAAATGTTGTGGGGGGAGGTCAGCTCTTTTCAGGGCTTTCCTCAAGACTGCCGAGAATTGGTATCTGGATACCCTCACCCCTGATCTATGAATAAACAGCTGGCCAGGCCAGGGGGGACGCACTGCCAAGTAGGCCTCGGTTGCTGCCACCGTGCAGAGCTGGGCCTCGGCGATGTGCACCAGTTTCACCCTCTGTCCCTGTCGCCGTTGATCTGTCTTGGACCCTCTGAGCCAAACGGCCATGCCTTCCACCCCCACTTGGATATCGTTAATGCCAAGTACAATTCCCCCTTGCTGTGTGGACGTAACAGCCGTGATTTCGCTTACCCGAAATGACCCAAAGAATGCCAACTTGAACATACTGTTAAATGTTATGGCCTCAAACAATGAAAAAAAAACTTCGGGCAGCTGCCTGCATACTTGCTGCAATACCTCAGGCGTGATGGGCTGCCTATTGTCTGGTCCCCTGGGGAATTCCCTTTGCCACCCTTCTAGCATTTTTCTGACTAGAAAACCCAAGCTAGGGAATGTGAAGTCCGCTAATTTATTGTAAAATGCTAAAGCCGATAACTTTCCAGATATCATCCTGGGCGCCAGGCCCTTCCTTTTTAAATTGATCGCAAACTGTATGGCCTGTGCCTCAGTTATCGGGAATTGTGTCCCCCAATCTTTATCTTCCCGGAAGTTCTGGAACTCTCCTAGAGCTTGGGAGTAGGCCGCTCTCGTGCGGGGCGCCAGTGACCCCTGCACTGCTTGGAACATCTCTATTGTCCAATGTTCCATATCCCTTGTGGGAGTTCCTCCAGTTCCTGTCTGGCCTCGGGCGCCAACTGCCTGAATCGCTCCATCTGCTGGCGAGAGAGTGCATCAGCGATCCCGTTGCTAATGCCCGGGAAGTGCCTGGCTGAGAATAGAATATTACTGTCAAGGCACTGGCGAACGAACGCTTTCACCAGTCCCATCGCCCTTCTGGAATGGGATGACATGGCATTTATTACTTGGACTACCGCCTGGTTGTCGCACCAGAACAATATTGTTCTGTTGGCAAACTCCCTTTCCCATATGTAAACTGCTAGTACTATGGGGAAAAGCTCCAGAAATGTAAGATCCCTTGTTACTCCCTCTTGCACCCACTGTTCTGACCATGGTGCTGCGCACCATTTGCCACCCCAGTATAGCCCAAACCCCACGGATCCGGCTGAGTCAGATTGAACCTGAAGCTCAGCTTCCAATAACCACCTCTGCCTCCACATACTAACGCCGTTAAAGTTGTGGAGGAAATGGCTCCATGTCCTAAGGTCCTCCCTCATTTCGGCAGTGACCCTGACGTGGCAATGCCCGGGCTGATTACTGCCCACTCTTTCGTAAAGTCTAGACAGGAAAGCTAGCCCTGGTGCTACCACCCTGCAGGTGAAATTGAGACTCCCCAATAACACCTGCAACTGCTTCACTGTCACTTTCACCTTCCCGGCTACCCAGCCAACGTCCTTCACTAGGGCTTCTAACTTGTCCAGCGGCAGGCGTGACACCTGTTCATTGGTGTCCAGCTCGATCCCTAGGAATGTTAAGACTGTAGCCGGGCCCACCGTTTTTTTGGGGGCCAAAGGGACGCCCAGCTCGCTAGCTAGTTCCTTAAATGTTTCTAACGCCCTTTGTCACCCTCCTGTCCCATGCTCCTCAATTAACATAAAATCATCAATATAATGAATAATATATCATGATCATGTCCTTTGGCGTATCAACCATTCCAGCAGAGAGCTGAAACACTCGAAGGCCGAACAAGAAATCGCGCACTCCATGGGCATCGCCTTGTCGTAATAGAATTGGCCTCCGAATTGGAACCCCAGAAGCCTGAAGCTTGAGGGGTGAACCAGCAGCAGGCAGAACGCTGATTTAATATCACATTTTGCCAACTGCGGTCCCTTACCACATTCCCTCGCCATCCCGATTGCCGTATCGAGGGAAGCGTAGTGAACTGAGCAAAGCTCAGCAGGGATCGCGTCATTCACCGACCCCCCCCTTTGGGTAGGACAAGTGGTGAATGAGGCGAAATTCCCCTCTTTGCTTCTTAGGTACTATGCCTAAAGGGGATACGTGAAGGTTAGAAAAAGGACGTGCTGCAAATGGGCCCACTATGCAACCCTCAGCGAGTTCCTTGGCAATCTTGGTGGCCACCAATTCTTCATTTCTGTTCACCGACTTGAGGTTCTTTACCCAACTTCTGGCCTTGTCGAACTTAGCCGGGATGACGAAGCCATCCCAGAAGCCCGAAATCACACAAGCCACCTCCTCAGTCATCGGGCAACCTCTTAGCGCCCGCTCCAATGCCTCATAACTGACTGGGGTTGGAGCCCTTTCCTCCCCCTTGCTGTTGGGGGCCGCCAGCTCCAGTCTTCCCTTGCTGTTGGCCTCAGGGGGATGAACACACCCTGTTACACTGGACCCCAGGGTGCCCTCCCCCATACTGGGAACAGGCATGCCTAAATCGGCATGGGGAGCGGGCGCAACCCACAGCCTTGTTGTAGTCCCAACATATCCCTTTCTTTTGGTTGCCACGGTGCCCTCCTGACCGAAAGGGTTCATTCATAGGGGTCACCCCTCCCTTTGCTAGGGTGTGTCCGTTGTCTGTTCTATGTGCCCCTGCTACATTGGACATGCACTCCAGCCAGAGGTCCTGGACATAAACATCCCACCTCAACCCTGGGGTTATTGCTGCCCGTTTCCTGAACCCCTCATCGTAGCATAGCCATGCCCCCGGATTGCCGGTGTCAAAGGACCTGCACATGATGTCCTGATATTTTAAGAGTTCTGCTGCCCTTTCCGGTGTAGCCTGGACCATAACCCCCAACAGTACTGAAAAGGCCGCTGACCAGTTGGCCCAGTTTCTTTCCACTTTGGGGTGCTTAAAACGTTCTTTATCCTTGTCCTTCTCACTACTGTTGGGGTCCGGCACCGGCTCGGTACACAAAAAGGTAAATACGTCTACGTATTCCCCATTCCAAATCTTATCCCGGGTATGCTGTGCTAAATGCGCCCCGATGGGCGCTCCCAGTGCCGCTGACGTCCCCGGCTCTGCTCGGGCCAGCGTTACCAGTTTGGCCCTATGGGGGCACACTGAGCACACCCTGGTGACCAGGTTATCTTGTCCCCTACCTTGGCTTGTACTAGCCCCAGTATCCGGAACCGGCTGGGGAACGTCCTGTGCCCCACCTGGCTCATTGCTTGGCCAGGGGACCCACGCCCCCACCCATCCAAGTCGCCTGGTGGCCGCTGGAGTGGCTTGGGTGACCTTTTCTTTTTCGTGTCCCCCTTCACGGTCACACTGGCAGGGGATGCACTGTGAATACCTACCCATGATTCCTTGGCTGGTGCTCGCACCCCTGGTCGCCGGCTCCCCCGATGCTGGCCCTGGCTGTGACCCCTGCCTCTGTTCCATTGTGCTCTCCGATGCACGCTTGTCCATCCTGCCTTGCTCGCGGGCGTCGTTCCTTGCCGCTGCCGCGCAGCGTTCCCCCTCCATCTCTGCTACACGGTCCTCCAGCGCCGCAAATTGGCCCATGAACGCATTCAGCATCTCGAGGACGGCAGCCAGTTGGTCCCCCCGTGCTCGATGGCTCAGCGGTTCTTCCTCGTGGTCCCTGCTTGGTGATAAAGGACGCCTTCCCCCCCACCTGGGCGGGGAGGGAGGCCCGGGGCTGTTCTCCTTGCCCCATTGCTTCCAGTTGCCCTCCCTTCGCACTTGTTCCCCCGCAGGGTGGGCCCTGACCTCTTGGAGGAGCTCCTGTGAATAGCTCTTCCTCATCCCTGAACCGGACGGGTGGCTGCACACTCCTCGTGCTCGCCCGGACCCTGGTCCCAGGTGTCTCCTCTCTTTCAGCATCGGGTTCCACTTGGCTCCCTCCTGTGCTTTCCCCTTCCACCGTGTTGCGGGGTTAGGTCCTCCCAATGATCCCTTGTCCCCCGCAGAAGCCTCCTGTCCTGTTGCCCCCATTGGGTCTGGTGGGCCCCCCCCTTGGGGCGTCCCCTCAGGTTGCACATCCCCCCTCTCTTCCCTCCCTTCGCCAGACGCCAGGGTGTTAAGGATTCCCTCGCACCCCGACATTCTGGCCTGGAGGGATTCCAGTACCTCTTCTACCCGCTTGGCTAAGGCCTTTTTGGCTGGGCCTTTCCCTTTTCTGCCCCCACTCCCTTTCTTCATCTTAGTTTGAAAGGGGGGAGATAGGGTGTCTCCCTTGCTCCTACCCGTCTGCGTGAGCCTGTCCACTTGTATCCCCTTCTTGATGTGCGCGACCCCTGTCGCCACGTGGGACCTTGTGCCCCCCTTTTCCAATTACCCTGGCTTAACCCGGGGGTACAACTTACCCCACTTCCAAATGCCCCCGGGGGTGTGTGCTCCCGCTCAGCTCCACTTGTGAGGAGGGGGAGAGGCAGGCTCCATCGGTCTTGCCCCCTACTCCTGCCGCTCTGCCCCAGGCTCAACACTTCCCCATAAGTAAGGGGGTCCCACCCCTCCTTCCTACTTGCTTCTCCCTTTACTCAACCCCTAAGGCACTACTGTGCAAACAAACCTCTCGCCTCGCCCTGTAGCCCGGGTCCCAACCATGTTCTTCCCTCGTTGACTGCCTAGGCACGAATGAGCTTTTCGCGCCTGCCACAAGATGGCGGCAGTGAGCTCCCGCACCTCACGAAAGCTCGCTTAGCACCATTTCCCCCCCTACGCCGTGTGCCGCCCCTGCAGCGTGTCTTCATCCAGCCCAGTGGCAGGAGGACAACGGCCGCCGACCCCGAGCCGCCCCCCTAATTGGGGGGGCCGAGTAGGCGACGAACATTGGGATGAGAATAGGAACCAACCAATGCTCTTGGCATGGGGGTAGGAGAAGAAAAATTTGGCCAAGAAGCCCAAGACCTTGCTCTTATCAAACATACCATAGAAACTAGCTTTCCCATGAAGACTAAAAAAAGGCAAAATGCTGCTATTTCTTTGCAGCAGCTCTGGGTTTCTTTCAGCTCCTGCACTTCCCTCTCGCAAAACTCATTCTCGCTCGGTTTTAGGGGGTGCACCCCTGTACTCTCGTCCCCATCCCCAGATGATTGAAGTAAGGGGAAGGTGAGTGGTGTACCAGCTTATGACCTCCTGCCTTATCCCCAAGAGCTCCACTCATCTCCATTGATCCACACACACACCCCTCGACTCTTTCCCCACCCTCCCTCTGGCACCTCACTAGGAAACTAGGGGCTTTACTCTGTGCTCCCCCCCGACCTCCATAGTACTCTGGGCAGAGCAGCACAATGGGCAAACAAAGCAGCAGTGTGCCCCTCCCACACTTCCACATGCTTTCAGCAGCGCTAGGTGTACTTTTAAACTTTTCCTTACCAGTTCTCTCTCATCACTTGGATGTAGGATTTTGCGTCAGGTGTCTGGGATTGTGGAGCAGCTGCCTGCCAATGTACCTGTAAAGCCAGGGCCAGCCAGGGCCCTCAAACGAAGTGCATTTTAATCCTTCCTGGCTCCCATCCTGAGGCCAGGCACACCATTTGCTGCCATCTCTGAGATTCAAGTAGGCACCAGGTGTTGCTGGTATGTTGCTAGACTGCGGCCTTGATGTTAGCATCACTGTGGCTCAGGCTTTGAGCGCGGGCAATGCGTTGACCTGAGCTCCAGCCTCGTCACCTCCCTCATCCTGCCTAGCATTAGGGTGGTGCCCGATGCTTACACAGAAGGACTGCACTCTCCACAGCACTCCCTGCCGAGCAGGGACAGGGCACTGTGGGACTGAGGATGCTCACTGAGGAAGCTACAGCTGCAGGAACTTGGGGAATACTGGTGCTGTTGCTGCCACGGCAACCAGACTGTCTTCTCTCCAGAAGACTGACAGACACCTTCAGCAAATGTCTAATGGGTGGCCAGCAAGGGGAATGGCATGGAATTCATTTTATCTGACTTCTTTCTTGATCCTTTATCTTGATCCTGCCAGAAATTGAGAGACCTGCAAAAATAGTCCCTCTAGGAAGGGCCCTGTGCTCACTTCAGAACTGCGAATCACCCTACTTTTTGCAGGGTCAGCTGTGCTCTGCAGTGACAAGGTGATTAGCTTTAATCAGCTCCTTTGCTGTTGTCCAGAGGGAGAGGCTCTGCTCAGAAACAATAGCTCTCTCCCACTCCCTTTCTGTTGGAAGGGAGGGGCCGCCTCAGCCCAGCAGGCACCATCCCATCCCTCCTCTGTCGTGGGAAGCCCGCATTTGGATCACCTGAATCCTGACTCCATTTTTCTCTGCATGGAGGAGGGGGGTTGGGAAGAGTAGGAGCAGTGTAATGAGCAGGGGGGGCTGCTGGGGCATGTGGGGATGGGGGAATCTGTGGGTGGTGAGGAGGGTGTTTTGCTGGGGTATATGAGGGAGGGGGGCTGCTTTTGTGCTGGGGATGTGTGTTGGGGTGTGTGTTTATTGCCTGTTTTGGCAGATGAGGTGTATGTGACTGTGTGTTGCTGACATAGTATAGGGCTTGAGGCAAAGGAAGTGGGTTTATGGATCGGGTCACTGAATCCTAGGAAGTAAATTTGCATGAATAAATATCACAATTATGCAAATGAAGAAATTATGCATTTATTATGCTCCAAATGAACTTGCAGAATTTGGCTTCAATACATGGGTTCTTGATTATAGGTTCTTTCACACATTCCTAGCGGAGGGAGCCAAAACAAAACGCAGCCTGTGTCAGCTTCCTTAGGAGGGTGGTGGTGCTGGGGGTTTGCCACAACATCCCGCTCTGTTCCCTCATAGGGAAAGCAGCAGGCAGAGGTTGCACTTCATGTTTGGCATCCTCTTGTGGAAAAACAATGTGCGTGTGAGCTGGTATATTTTACTAAACTACCATTTTACTTTATAGAAAAGCAACAAGTGTGACCTGAGCTATTAGTTGCCGCCACCTCCACCCTGGCCACACAAGGCTCATTAGTCTTCTTACACTGCGCACAGACACTAACACTTAGGAATGTCCATTATGGATTAATCCAAACCAATCCAAACTCCATCCATGCAAGTTACAGATCCAGAGTTACAGATCCCTCAGGGCCCTGGCATGTACTTACCGGCCTCAGAGGGCTTGATTGAATCTTTGCTGTTCCACCGCTGCTGTGCGGGGGCCTCCCAGCAGACTCCCTTGCCACAGCGTGCTTCCGAGCTCCCAGTGCACATGTGCAAAATGGCCACCAGGGCTGCTTTGTGCATGCACAAAATGGCCACTACCCTTAACAAAAAAAGGTGGTGGCCAAAATGAAATTGTTGCCATTTTGGTTAAGGGCAGTGGCTGTTTTTTATTTAACCAAAATGGCAGCAACATCATTTTCGCAGCTGCCATTTTGACGAAGAGCAGTGGTCATTTTGTGCATGCCAAAAAGGCCCCAAGCGTCCATTTTTCACATGCACACTGGGGAGCAGGGAGCTCCGGCGCAGCAATGGAGCCTGCCTAGGAGTACCCCGCGAACAGCGGTAGGCCAGACTTCAATCAAGTCCTCCGAGGCTGGGAAGTAAATGTCAGGGTCCATGGAGGGTGGGGGAGGTCAGAGTCGTACCAGTTTCCCATTGACTTCAATTGGATCCAAATCCAAGCTGTAATGGATAAAAAAAAATACAGATCCAAATCCGTAATGGATCTGAATCCATAATTTGATCCAAATGTTCATCCCTACTAACACTTCCCTCATACCACTGCTGGATCCCTCCTTGCACTAGCCCCACCAGGCTACCTCCACTGGCCAGGCCACTAACAGAGGCAGCCTTTAGAGATTTATGGAGCACACATGGCGTAAAATCACGTCATGTGTAAAAATCCCATGGGCAGTGTTTAGATGCGACATCTTGCACATTATAACCAGTTGCACATTCTTTTAAAACCACAAATTAAATAGAACGCGCAACTGGCTAGAACGCGCGAGGTGTCGCATCTAAACCCAGCCCACAGAATTTTTACATGCGGCTTGATTTCTTGCCGTGTGTGTGACACGCAGATCTAAAAGCGGCCAGACACCCCCATCCACGAGGGCAGGGAACGCAGCTGCGCTGGAGTGCTCCTTCCCTTCTCTTCTTCTGAGGTTACACTGAGGTTTTTCCCTCTATGTTCTCCCCAGAGCCTCGGTAGCCTGGGCTGGGCTACAGGCAGTGGAGCAGGGCACCTCCTCACTCCTCTGCCCCGCACATGGAACCGAGTGTTACAGATCCAGGAGGGCGGGAAAGGGCTTCTGCCTTGTCCATAACTCTCTTCCTTTCTGAGCAGTGCCTTTGTGAGGAGGAGCTATCATGGTACGTAGGCAATAGACAAGGGAACTGTCTTCTTCCAGGGCTCTTGCTGGCCAGTCTCTTTTCCCTTGTCTGCTGCTAGGGCTGCAGATGACCCTTTGGTGATCTCTCTTCAGCATTTGGGTGTGGGGAGAAGAAAAGGGGTGAGGCCCCCTTCCCTGTAGTTGGCACCCATACTAGTTTATTTTCCTATTTAAACACATTTTAAAAATAAGTGTACTTTGCCATAGAAGTGGGAATGGAGTTTCCTTTACTCTGTCCCCATTGGCTCTACGTGTGATGGATTATAAGCCTAAATGTTCAGTTCCATGGGATCGATCTCACTGGGTGTTATTTTTACCCTGCCCCTCCTGCCTCTGGCAGCTTGGGGCAGCTCACAACAGGTAAATAATAAATTACATAATACAATCAAATACAACACAATATCCAAAAGCCATTAAAACAATTCAATAAATAGTTAAAACAGCCATAAAGTGAGCAGAAAAGGCATCCACCCAACCCACTAGCCTCTCCCCAAAGAGCCATATCTTACATTGGCGCTGGAAGGTGAGAAGATTCGGGCTGAGGTGGACACCCACCGGGAGCGAGTTCCACAATGTTGAAGTGGCCGCCAAGGACGCCCACCTCTCGGTTGCCACCTGCCGGTACTGCGGAACCTTCAGGAGGGCATCCCTGGATGACCACAGGAGCCGCTCAGGAAGTGAGGTGATCCTTCAGGTAGCTAGGGCCCAGGCCTTTCAGGACTTTATAGGTCAAAGTCAGCACCTTGAATTGGGCTTTGGAAGACTATAGGCATCCAGTGCAGAGCCCGGAGCGCTAGAGTAATGTGCTCCTGGTGTCCCATCCTAGTAAGAAGATGAGCTGCTGCATTCTGCGCTAGCTGCAGCCTCCAGACCATCACGATGGGCAGCCTCACGTAGAGCGCATTACATTAATCCAACCTCAAGGTGACAATTGCATGGATGATGATAGTGAGGTTGCAGTCAGAGACATATGGATGGAGCCGTCTCACCAGGTGTAGTTGGTGAAAGGCGCTCCAGGCCACAGCTGACACCTGGAGATCAAGGCGCAACTGCAAATCCAGGAACAGTCCTAGGCTCCGTACCTGAGTGGTCAACAAGGGGCAGACTCTGTCAATGATAGGTGACCCCCCCTCACCTAGATCACTGGCCCCACCAACGAACATTACCTCTGTCTGCCAGGATTAAGCTTTAGTCAGGTAATCCCCATTTGATCCCCCACAGCCGCCAAACACTGGGAAAGCACCGAGACTGCAGGGCCTGTGTCGAATGAAAAAAAGAGGTACAGCTGAGTGTCATCAGTGTATTGATGACAACACTCCACAACACCCCCCCCCCAAGCTATGTACAACCTCCCCCAGCAGCTGCATATCCACACTGAACAAGACAGGGGACAGAATGGAACCTTGCGGGACCCAACATGGGAGACCCCTAGCAGATGGTGTACAATCTCCCAGGACTATCTGATGAGATCTATCTGCTAGAAAGGAACGGAACCACTGAAAAATGGTCCCGTCCACCCCAGCTAGATCCCGCAGACGAGTCACCAACACCTCATGGTTCACTTTGTCAAAAGCCGCTGAGAGGTTGAGTAGAGCCAGCAGGGTCAAATGTCTCTTATCAAGCTTCACCAGCAGGTCGTCGACCAAGGCCACAAGTGCAGTCTCCATGCCATAACCCAGACAAAAACCCAACTGCGAGGAATCCAGAAAACCAACGCGGTCTAGATGCATCTGCAACTGATGGGCCACCACCCATTCAATAATCTTCGCTAAAAAGGGAAGATTAGAAATGGGCCGGTAGCTTACTGGGGAATCAACATCAAGTGATGGCTTTTTAAGGAGAGGTCAGACCACTGCCTCGTTAAGGCAGTCTGGCATCCTACCCTCCCACAGGGAGGTGTTGATAACCCCCGCCAGTACCGGCCCCATCATCTCCCGGCTGGCTTTCACCAGTCAGGACGGGCATGGATCTAATTCACATGTTGTGGCCCTGACACGGGGCAATATCCCATTCAGATCAGAGAGTTAAGGGGTAATTTCAAGATTCCGTGCACTTTTAGAAGTGTAATCTATTCCCAAGGATTGCTCATTCAGCAGCTTTACATTAGGCATTTGAAAGAGACAATTTCTTGTAAGCACATGCCAATGCCAAATCAAGCTTTCTCTCAGGATCTACTTTACAACACTAGCATCTGGGATAAGGCAGCTTTTCTCACATTTGTTGACTGGGGGGGGGACCAAGGGTGTTTTCTCAAGGATCTGTTGTAGAAATCTATATTTAAAATGATCTTACCAGACAGTAATAAATGATTTAATATTTATAGGCAAAAGACTTGATGGCATGACTTGAAAACTCATATGTGTGACAGTGAAGACATCACACTTTATTCCCAGTCCTGTTGGTCCTACTTAGAGTTTGCCTACTCCCCTCATACTCTTGGTAGAACTGGACACATAATTCTCCTCTTAATTCCAGGCAAGTTTAAAATTGGCTTTAAAATATAAAAGCTCTCCCTCTCCTGATCAATCAGTGCCCCTTCTCCCCCTCTCAGCTTTTGGCACATCTGAAGAGCTGCATCTATTAAAATAGCTAGGACATTAATAACATGAATTTAAGAAATACAGTACAGTCTCGGCTCTCTCAAGCATCAGAAATCAATTCCTTTCCAGGCTTCAGCCCAAAGCTATCAGTGCCCTGCCCTCCACCTCTGAACATGTAATTCTCAGGTTAGATCACCTGCCACACAACTAGAGGCAGGACTTATTTTCCTGCTGGTAAGTAGATTGAAAGGTACTTGTGAGATTAGAGACAGTGATATCTTTCTTTGTTCGATTGCTGATATGGAGCTCTGAGTAGCGAGGAAGAAAGGTTAAGGCAGTTATCTCAAGTGCTGCGTTTCTCTGTAAGTAAAGGAAATGCCTTTCCAGATTCTTGTCAAGGTGGCTGGAAATTCTCCGAGAGGTTATTTTTAATACATTCAATCCACAATAGCAGTAAGCTGGCTGTGTATCTCACTGCACCACACGGAGGAAAAGAGGACACTGCCCTTTGGTGACAAGGTGGACTTGGTCCTGGGGATCCTTGTTAAAATTCAACCCTCCACCTGAATTGAGGTCTGAGAGTGATTTCCCTTCCTCAGATGGAGTCCCCTGCTCTCTGCATCCTGTTAAATCACCCATGCCAGAGATGACTCATCGTTGGGGCTCAGAACAATAGTTATGAAGAGCTATTTTTTCCCTTTGAAATGGACTGATAGCACCAATCGATAGGCATTTTGAAAAATCTCTTCAGAGTCCCTCTATCCAAGCTGTTTTAACCCACCTCCTCTCTTCAGTGATATGTCAGTTAAGGGAGCCATTATTCTGTACCAGGCAGACACATACCATCCTGCTGCGGGTGATCCAAGTGCTCCACAAGTGAGTAGCAGTTTTCATTTGCTGTGGTTACCAAGAGGCATTTTTTTTGCAAACGCATAGCTATATTAGGGGCAGGTGGTGCAGCTGCACCCAAGGTCCACAAGTCGGGGGGCAGGAGGAATGCTTCCTGATGCAATTGCATCCCCTGCTTCTGACCTTGTTCTATTTTCTGAACCATTCCAACCTAGTTATTCCCCTGGTATTTTGGTTTGAGTGGGAAAACCTATGGATTAATGCCCTAGCCCCTCACTCCCTTCCTTCTGCCTACAATGACATGGGGAAGACCACAGCTTACAGTGGTGACAGACTATTGTTCTAATACTTGGTAGCACGTAACTGCATTTGGGCAGAGAGGATGCATGGATCTTGTCATACCTCTCTTGATATCTCAAGGAAGAGCAGCATCCTCAAGACATTTGTCACTGGCACTATGTGCCTACAGGCCTGCAATGAAGCTCTGCAGACCTATGTACCAATTCTGACTCTTCTGCCAACTGACTTTAGGCACATCACTTCCCCTCCCTGTGCCTCTGTTTCCCCACCTGCAAAATGAGGATAAAGATGCTGTACTTTTCTTTACAAAGAGCTCTGAGATCTACAGCTGATAATCCCAGTGCAAAACCTAGGCATTAGTCCTTATTCATTTTGCTAAGAATGGTTCTCAGAGGTAATGGTTGGGTTTTGCAAATAAGTTGGGGTTTGGCACTTTCCCCAAATACCTTAGGATATGAATATTGGGAAGACTGTATCTGTTAAATCCAGGTCTTAAATGTCATCTGTTGATATTTTCACTCCGGCATATTTAATAATCCTTTGCAGGAAGATTAACATTTAATTACAGAAGATTGAAAAGCATAGTTTTGCTAGCGCTCTGGATTCTCTTGCTCCAGGTGTAGAGAAATGATCTAGAGAGCTTCCATTAAAAAACAAAGATGAGACAACAGGCAGTAGCAGGAAGGAAAGTAACCTTTGCATAGAGTGGTACTGTGTTCTGTGTGGGAAAGGACTATGGCTCTGCATGGCATGGGACAGATACCAGAGTGTTTGGGAAAACAGGATAACCTTCCTCTTCTGTAACATGTTAGTAGCAAGCAGCTGTACGTAGCATAAAGCAGGAAAGCTGGCGCTGACAAACTGACCTTGCAAAATAGCCCACATGCTGGCATTGCCCGTAGCATTCTGTGATAATCATAATGATGTGCCCCCCTCCCCCGGCAAATGTTTGACCTCCTGAAGAGGACATGTAGTCTGCGTGGTGGTGATCAAGGGTGCTGCCAGTATTTTAATCGGAGAATGGAGCCATAGCCATGTCAGAAAGGGACAGGCTAAAGAAAGCTCTCCCACCCTTTTTTTGATATCCCCCTCTGAGCACTGTGATGTCATGATGCTCTGACAAGAGTGCAGCCATGTTGGAAAAAGGCAAGGTCACACTAGAATGGAGTTGACGGAGGGGTTCTTCTGTTTTTTGGTAATGTGACCACTCCCCCTTCAGAGCATCATGATTTCATGGCATTCTGGAAGGGTGGGGCACGTGAACTTCAGGGTAGCTAAATCCTCCCCCTTACCTCCATCACTGGCCCCCATGGTGGTATTAACTTCCACATAGAAACTAGGTTTACTAAATAAATTTGCCACCTGCTCCTAAGAATCTCATTCTTTCTGATGGTCATCCTGTTTCTGGTGAAAGCCCTCGTGGTAGCAGGTCAGGGTCCTGAGTTTGCCCCGTCTCAGCCCAATGAGATGAGTACCTTGAATTTGATCTGATCTTTGGGTTTATGTGCTGTCCTTGACGTGTGGTGGCTTTGCAGATAAACTACCAGACACTCAATTCACTGGAATTTCTTAGTGTCTCTGAGGCAAGTGGTGAGATTGAGTTGAAGGCACCAGCACCCTGGTGGCATGCATGCATCCATGTAGTATGTGTGGTGGTGGTGGTGGTGGTCAATACTGGCCGAATTGGCTTACATCCGAGTGTATTAATGGCTTGAGAGTGGGAGACAGGTAGTAAAGGTGCAACAACAGGAGAAGCAGCTTCCTCCAGCAGACCAGAGAGCTGAAATAGTTGGGAAGGAAGACGAGGTTTGCCTAGAAAAGCAACATGTCCCTCAGGAGCCACTAGGGTTGTACCTCTGAGAGAGACTTTAAATTACTTGCTGACTACCCACACTGTAGGTGTTACCAGATGTAACACTAGTAACTTGTTTTGGTCGCCAACATGAAGTTGCTTGTTGCGTTTGTAAATGTTGGCTATGCAACTGGACACATGTTCTACAGGGGTTGGTGTCCCAAAAAGTCATGAGTGAAGACAGCACAAGTTTCCTTGAGGAAATGTAGCTGCAGCTGCAGTATCAAAAAGGTAGCAGTAGCCCCATCTCAAAAAGGACATATGGTGTTAACAAATGAGATGTTAACCCACATTAGCCCATACCAGTATGGGTGTCCACCTGCCCATTTATTAAGTGTTTACCTCCATTGGCCACCACACACTGGACCCGCAGGCCCCCCCCCACGAATGGTGGGCTTGCAGAGAATGTGGAGCCCACCATGCAGGCAAATGTAGACTAATGTGCATCCATGTGTCTGCGTCCCGTCAGTTAAGTTGTGTGAAGTTCTTCTGCAAGTACAAGTCTGCCAACACCATAAAGTCATGGGAAAAAATCCTAGCGTGTCCAAGGAGTGACCACCTCCTGCCCCTCTCTCTGCTCTCGCTCTCACTGGCAATGCCAGTGAGAATTGGCTCTTGGCAAGATTTTCCAAATTGAAAACGAGTTGAGAATCAGCAGTTCTTGACACCGTTCTTGACAAGATTCTTGAAAAACCACTGCGCATGCACAAAATGGCTGCTGTGGCCCCTTAGCATCACCGCTATTTTGGAAAAGGGTAGCCATTCTGTGCATGCGTAGCAGGCATTTCGTACATGCACAGACCAGCTGCCCTTTTCTAAAATGGCAGTGATGCTGGTGCCATTTTGGAAAAGGGCTGCACATGAACAAAATGGCCACAGTAGCCATTTTGTACATGTGCCGTTCTTTTTTGTCATTTTTTCATTTTTAACGAGAGATCAGATGTCATGCGATTTCGTACTCAGGGTTAAGATCTCAGTGAGATCTTTGTCCTCAACATGAAATCTTGCAAGATTCTTGTGAGAGAAAAAATATCGTTTTCAGCCCTACGCAATAAATACACGCAAGGGGCTGCCTGCTTATTAGGCTGGACATGCTCAACATCTGAGTGGGGACTGCTTGGACTGAACCCAGATCACAGCAGGCTTTTGTTTCATTTGTTGTTGTTATTTATTTATTTATTTACATAGCACCAGCAATGTACCGGACACTGTACAATCAGTAGAACTTGAAAGGATGCAGAAAAGAACACCAGAGATAATCAAGGGTATGGAACAGCTCCCATATGAAGACAGATAAAAAAGTTTAAGGCTTTTTCAGATTAGAAAAGAGACAACTGAGGGGGTCATATGAGGAGGTCTATAAAATCATGAATAGTGTAGAGAAGGACAGTCAAAAAGCTGTTCATTTTGCTTTCCTAAAATAAAAGAATAAGGAGAAGTTCTGTAAAATTAACAGGTTTAAAAGAAATAAATGATATTTTTCACATAATGGACAATTAACTTGTGGAATGCATTGCTATAGGATGCTAGGAAGACCAATGATCTAATTTTTTTTAAAGGATTAGATAAGTTCATGGAACAAATCCATCAATGACTACTAGCCAAGATGGCTGGGAAGGAGGTACAATCTCCTGCTGCCAAAAGTGAATGGATCATCCCATATGTACCCTTTTCCTCGGAAGCATCTGGCAGTTGGAGACAGGATACTGGGTTAGATGGATCACTGGTTTGACACAGTATTACAATTCTTGTATTCCTAAACCTGAAGCTAGAGCCACATCTGTTGGAAAGGTACAACCTTCTGTGTAGTTGTAAATGGAAGGAAGGAAACATAAAATATTAACAAGCTTCTTTCTGGATTTTTTGTAACTTCAAGGGATTTCAGACGGTACAGCTAACTGCAGCCGTATGATTAGAAAAGCCAGGAGTCTTAATGACAGATAAAACTACTCACTTCTTGTGGTAAAAAGATGGAGGAATGTCAAGCTGTTGCTCAAAAGCTAAAAGTCAGGGAACTGCATTGTTTTTTAAGGGGGGGGGGGGGAGATAAATGACCAAGAACAGGAAAAAGGGATACTTATTGACAGTCTGCCATCTCTGCATTTTGTTTGTGCTGTTCACTGTTCAGCCTCCTGCAGTGAAACGTGATAGCAGGAACAGTGTCATCTTCAGCTTCCTGCAGCAGGCTTTCTAGTTTGCTTCAGCTTCCGGGATGGGTCAGTCAGCACAAAGTCTCATGGGCTCCAGAAAATCAGGAAGTCACCTCTGAGCACTGGGACAAAGAGCCAGCTGTGGTTATTCAATAAAACAAACACACACATACCTGCACGTTGTACAAGGACACAGGAATAAATTTGCACAGGAGAGGCTAGTCACCTCCGGTAGACTTCCAATGTAATTACATTTCAGGGCTCACTGAGAATCACAGAGCTCAAAGGAATTGGAAAGGCATTGTTGACAAATGCATTAATGTTGTAAATCTGGTGCTCCTGACTTTATATGGGGACGTACTTTCTATCTCTGGCAGTCACAGATTTGGAAAGCAAATAAGCTCATCAGTCACATGTTCTGTTTGATGAGAGAAGAGCTACATAAAGGTGTGTGAATGCAAGTCAGAAATATTAACTGCAAAAATGGTTCAAACACATGACAACATGAAGGAAGGAGTGGGAGACTCTAACATTCATGTACTTAAAGAATTGCCTCCACCTCCCCCCATCCCCAGAGGGGGTGGGTGGGTGGTGGAAGGCCCTTTGCCGCGCCTGCTTAGGATGGGGGCAGGACAGCTGGGTCGTTCCCACCTGGGGGCTGCGGGAAAAGAGCGGTTGCAGCGGGCTGGAGACGAACCCGGCGGGGGTTGCTAGGCAACCCCGCAGGTTGGGATAGGTTAGAGTTAGGCACGTGGGCCTCACCTGAGGAGAAGCATCAGCTCCAGCCCCACTTGCGGCCACGAGCCTCAGCAAACGGCTGCAGCTGCGGCGGTGCTAGTCTTGGGGACAGAGCAGGCAATGTGAGGAGGGCCGCAGTGGGTCAAGAGAGCCTAGACGCTGGTGGTAAGGGTGAGGCTCGTACCTTCTGGGTGAACTGCTTTCCCTCACATGAGGAAAGATAGGAAAAAATCTGCTGCTGCAGCGACAAAAAAGCAGCGGCGTGAGGGCAGGCAGACAGCTGGGTGCCAAGGGAGGGCGAGGTGCCTTTCGCCGGGTCGGAGCCTGCCCCCCCCCCCGCAGTAGCGGGGCTACCAGACCGGGGGGGGGGGGGGAGACATTTCCCCTGCAGGACAGACTGGTGGGGTGTGAGGCCCTGCTGAGGGAGCTCACGCTTGCCGCGGGTGATGGTATTGCCCCCCCAGACCCAACCTAGGGGGTCACTGGGGCCAGAGCCTGGGCCTTCTGCGGCCCCCCCACCCCCACGGTGGGGTGGGCGTGTGGTCAACCCTCCGGTGCGATTTTTGGAGCAGGCTGGTGAGGCTGAGGGGGTACAGCCATGCAGTTGCACTCAGCCCCGGCGGGGTGGTCCTTCCGGGCCTGCTGCCCCTGCCGTACAAACTCCCTTCCATCGGCAATGGTGACGGTGGTTGACGGTGGGTGGGTGGGTGCGGGCTGGATGCCACCACTGCGGGTGTGTGTGTCTTGCCGCCCTATGGAAACCCGTGGGTGGTGCCCGGCTATCTCGGGCTCCCTCCCCTTGCTCAGGCTGCAGCCGGGCGGCCGCAGACAACCAGAGCACCCCCGGTGTGGGGCTGGGCCGGGGAACCCCTCCCCCCTTCTAGCAGGGGCGCCGCCATCAGCTGATGAACCACAGGGGCAGGACGATAATGATCTGCGCCAGAGAATAGGGCGGATCGAGCAGGCCATCCAGGTGCTGGCCCAACAATGGGCGCAGCAGGTAGGAGCCCAGCAGGAGGCGTTGGCACTGGCAGCCTACAACCCAGGTGAAGTAGGGGCCCATTCATGGTGAACGGATACCAGGGGCATAGGAGTAGCCACCCAGGCTGGGCCTACAACCACAGAAGTAGAGCAGCAATCATTCCTCACCAGACAGGGGCCGTCAGAAGGCCCCATTTGGTGTGGTGGAATGGAACTTGGGTCCCAGTGACCGCCCCTCCTTCCCCTTTACCTGGCCCTGCAGTGGGGTAGGCCCGATGGGCCGCCCAAGTTCATGGGCTGAGTGCCGCTCCCCTTGAGGGGCAGGCACTCCAGGCATGGATGCACCTCCGCCCATAGTTTCCCCACTGCTGTACAATTGCACTGGCGCAACCCAGCCCCTGGAAGGGGATCTGCGGCAATGCCTCCCAGCAGGCTGGGGGGTATCCTCTGTGATCGGTGACCACCTACTTCCGGCTACCGGAGAGAGAATCTGGAGTGGGGAGTAGGTGGACATATTCGCCCTCCTTTTCAGTGATCCCATAGTGGACCTGGCTGAATAGGATGAAAAAAAAGGAGAGGGAGCGCTTTAAACGCCCCAAGGCAGAAAGGAACTGGTCAAACTGGGCCACGGCCTTTTCTGTTTATACGGGGGTCATGATACAGGCATACCCCAGCTGGGCCGCAGACTTACTCAAATACACCGACATAGTGCAGCATGCATATGAGGCGGGCCCATCTGGGGCCTGGCTGCGGTACGACAAAGCCTTTCGGCATTGTGCACCCCGGGGCTTAGGTGGGACCTGCATGCTAACGATCTCTGGCTTAACTGTATCAGTGGGTCGGGCAATGTGCCCAGGTCTGATAGTGGCCATCTACTGGTGAAGGGTGGGGCCTCATCGGCCACCGAGTCCTTTCGTGAATAAGGGAAAAAGGTGACGGGATCCTCTGCAGGGCAGTTCTGGGAGTTCAGCCGCTTTGGGAGATGTTCCCACGCGGTTTGTAGGTTTCACCATTCCTGCCCCACCTTTTCAGCACACCACGCAGCTTTCGTGTGCCCCCGTGGCAGACCTGGTCCTAGAGGTAAACCCTATCCCAGTGGGGCTGGAAGAGGAGGTTCTGGAGTTGGCAGCTCAGGCGCCACTAGTAAAAGCCCTAACGCCAGTTAAGGTCGCACAGCTTGAGCTGGCCCTCCATGCCTACCCTGACCAGGCGGAGGTGAATTACGTGGTGGTGGGTTTCCGACAAGGTTTCAAGATACCTGCGCTTGATGTCCAGGAGCAGAAGGTGGCTCCCAACTTAAAGTCTGTATTGGGGATGGAGAATGTGGTGCGGGCTAAAATTGAAAGGGAGCGAGCAGAAGGGAGGGTGTCTGGCCCTTTCTCGCCCCGCCCTCCCTAATATGGTTATTTCCCCATTAGGTGTGGTCCCCAAAA
Organism: Sphenodon punctatus; assembly: GCA_003113815.1. Classification (NCBI taxonomy): domain Eukaryota; kingdom Metazoa; phylum Chordata; class Lepidosauria; order Sphenodontia; family Sphenodontidae; genus Sphenodon; species Sphenodon punctatus. The sequence continues at coordinate 1,720,075 of QEPC01000055.1, read as the reverse complement.
AGGCCCTGGGCGAGTTTCAACTCATCCACCATCTGTCCCATCCTTGGGGAGGCTTGGTCAATGATGCCATACCCAAGGACTTTCTTCGGTCCAGTGTGCGTCGTTTGACTCGGCAGTGTCCCTAGTGAGGTCCTTTGGCCCCCGTGCCATCTTAGGGAAATGTGACATCAAGTCCGCTTTTTTTTTGCTCCCAGATCATCCCAATAGTTTCCCTTTGCTGAGTTTCCATTTTGACGGTTGGTACTACTACGACAAGGCCATGCCGATGGGGTGCTCAGTCTCTTGTTCGGCATTCGAGAGGTTCAGCTCCCTCGTCTAGTGGATTCTAAAGCAACAGTCGGGTAGTAGGGGACTTACAAAATACTTAGACAATTTCCTTTTCATTGTGGGGGCAGACACAGAGGAGTGCGCACACCTGATGCTGACTTTCCACAGGGTTGCTGAGGAACTGGGCATTCCCCTGGTGCCCGAAAAGACAGACGGGCCAACCACCAGATTGACTTATCTTGGGATCGAGGATATGGTTGCTGCCGTTTCCCATCTCTCTCGGAATAAGTTGATCTCTCTATGAGCTAAGGTGGAGGAATGCCTGGTGGCGGCGAAGGTTACGGTTCGCCGCCTCCAGTCTGTGTTGACTTGACGAGCCTTACTTTCGTATGTCAGGTGGTGGCGCCGGGGCGGGCCTTCCTGTTCTGCCTCTACGTCAAGCTTGTAGGTAACCCTCCTCTGCATCACCACATCAGGGCCACTAAGGAGATGAAAGAAGATCTCCAGATTTGGGCCTCCTTTTTAGCAAACTTCCACGGCACCAGTTTTTTGAGGGACCAGCTATTGTTGGAAGCAGAGCTCCAGGTGCTTTGTGATGTGGCAGGTGGTGCTGGATTCAGGTTAATTTTTAGGGATAGGTGGGCAGCCGCCCCCTGGCCTCTCAAATGGAGTGAGCTAGGAGTCACCAGGGACCTGACCTTCCTGGAGCTTTTTCCCGTAGTGCTAGCTGTCCCTCTTTGGCCAAACGAGCTGGCGAATCGTTCAGTACTGTTCTGGTGTGACAACCAAGCCATTGTCCACATCATCAGTACTCAGTCATCCTGCTCTCTGAGGGTCATGAAGCTAGTCAGGGCTTTCATACTCACCTGTCTGAAATTCAATGTCCTTTTTCAAGCCAGGCACATTCCTGGTGTGGACAATGGTGTAGCTGATGCCCTCTCTTGCTTCCAGATGGAGCGTTTCTGTTTGCTGGCACCACAAGCCCGGGTGGACCCAGAGCCGCTACAATCATCAGTGTGGAACCTTGGGCTATAGAGCTGCGCACCGCTGTCCGGGGATCCCTGGCACCACATGCGAGGGTGGCCTATGACAGAGCCTTCCGGAAATTTCAGCAATACCAGTTGGCGCGGGGGTGGGACCCGGGTTTTCCAACCCTGGAGCCCCAGATGGTCCAGTTTGTCTTACAATTGAGGCAGAAGGGGGCGGCCTGGGCACCATAGCCGGGAAGTTGTCAGCACTGGTTTTCATGAATAACCTTGCAGGGCACCCCTCCCCCGACCAGGGTTTCTTCGCCAGGTGCCTTATAGAGAGCTGGTCCAGGGAACGATGCAGGATCCCAGATCAGTGGGCTCCCATTACTCCACAGTTGTTGATGGATATGTGCGGGATGCTTCCCCAGATATGTTTCGATTGTTACGAGGTTTCACTGTTTAATTAATTGTTTAAGTTAGTATTCTTTGAAGCATTTTGCGTGAGCGAACTTGTAGTCAAATCAGCCAGGGACACCTCAGGTAGGGCGCTTTGACTCAGTGACATCCAAATTGGCCCAGTGATGATGGCCTTACACATTCGTTGCTCCAAAATGGATCAGAAGGGAAGAGGGCAGGTGGTAAAACTGACCCGAGCCGATGCGGTTGATGTGTGCCCTGTGAGGGCTGTCGAGGCATACCTCACGGTACGACAGACAGTACCGGGCCCCCTTTTTAGGCTTGCTGGGGGTCAGTACCAATTCACTGCAGTCCTTAGGTCCATGTTGTCCCACCTAGGGTTGCCACCAGCAGCATACAGTGCGCGTTCGTTCCTTATAGGGGCCGCCGCCTTCACAGCAAAGGCTGGCATGTCTGAGCAGGGTATTCGAGCAGTGGGCCATTGGAGGTCAGGGGCCTTCCGGACTCATGTGCAGGGTACCCCCCCCCTTACTAATTCTAATGTTTCCTTTCGTCCTTCAGGTGCCCGCCCACCCCATGTCTCCGAAAACAGGTATGGATCATCGGTCACAGCCTGGTGTGTTGGGCATGCAAGGCCACCGGTCAGTCCAGATGGGGAACCCAGCTGGGTTTATCAGCATGGGCTGAGATCCACTGGAGAGGCCGTGGAGGTCTGAGGTGACACCAACTTCTGCCAGCGCTCCGGGTGCCGTCCAGGGACCCCTTCCCGGCGTCTTGGTGCTGCACCTGGGCAAGAACGATATACCTCAAAGGGCGTTCAACTTATCAAGAACATTAAGAGGGACCTCTGGGAAATTAAGAAACTTTTCCCATCTGCTCTAATCATCTGGACTGATTTGGTGGAGCGGATGACATGGGGCAGTGGGGTCCACCCCAGGAAGATCGACAGGACCTGGAGAACCGTCAACAGGGATGTAGGCAGGTGGCTTGTAGGCCTGGAAGATGAGCGCATAGACAGCCGGGTCCTGACGCATAGGTGCCCTGCGCTGTATAGACAAGATGGGGTTCACTTGTTCCCCGAGGGCAATGATTGTTATCTAGGTGCCCTGAAAGAGATGCTGGTTTGTGTGTTGAACAGGTTATGAGGGGTAGGGTGGGGGTTGGGCATGTCTGGGTAGCCCTGGCAACCCCTTAGTGGCAGGGGTCCAGTACTATAGGTTAGAATAGGTTAGACTGGTCAAAAGCATGAGTCCTCTCCCTAAGAGATGGGGAGGCCCACCCGCTGAAAAAGCAGGGTACGGCAAGCGACAGAGCAGCCTCCCTGGGAGGGGTGTCGAGCGAGGGCGGTAGGGACAGGTACGGTCCCCCGTCTGCAGACGCCCTCATCCTTACTAAGGTTTGGAAGTATTTGGTCCCCCTCACCCGTGGCAGGGGCCACAGAGAGGGGGAGACATTGTATGCACTATTGAGGTGGTAATCGAGGGTACATCGAAACCACCCCAGAGTTACTGTTTTGGGTTCTCAAAGTTCAAGTACTGGACCCATATTGCACTAGGCGATTTCCCCCACCCAATTTAATTGTAATTTGATTAATAAAGAGTGCAGCGGTTAAACCCCCAGTACTTGTGTCCTGTCTCCTTCGGTGTGTCGGCAAATGTTGTTCCTTGGGACACTCTAAGTTGTTACGTCCATGTCCACTTTTCCTGTCCTTGTGCTACTTATTGGGTGGGTTTACTAACAGCACCCTGTCCATTGAGCCTCGCCATTCACTGCTTTATAAGTATGAACATCTTCAAAGGGAAGAAGAAAATAGACTGTATCATTGAAAGGTGGGGGAGAGGAGGGATTTAAAAGCGAATAAAAGAAAGACATTTGAAAAAGTAAAATAGGGCTTTATTTTATTTTATCTTCAGGTTGTTTTTTTTATTCATTTCAAACTGTGAGAGCTCTCTGAACTCTGTGTCCTTAGACTAGAAGGTGAGAATTATTACGCTGCGGCAGCAGTGACCGGATCGGTCCTCGAATTGCTGAGGCCTGGGGCTGGAGGTTGCCAGGATTGGTGGGTTCATCATGGCAGGAGGCCATGGGAAGTGGTCCGTGGATGCCCCATGGGGTCAAAGATGACTATAGCAGGTTGGTGCTGCAGCTACTTCTGGGACTGGGGATATTCTGCATGCGTGGGCTATGCCTTGCCTCCACTGCAGCCAGTACAGGTGCACCATAATCATTCTCCTGTTCCCCTTTCATTCCCAGCCCCACAGAATGCGTCATGGCACTGGCAGAGACTGACACATGCCCTGCCATAGGCACTGCGACCGACTCTGGACCGTCCAGCATGGAGAATCAGGAGGATCCACCATGGATGCTGAGGACGGATGCTGCCCAATTGGCCCCAAAAACTATGGAACCACTGATGCAGGCAAGAGGTTCTACACAAGACTGGAAGCACCTCCCAAGGCAGCTCTGATGGGCTCTTCTTTCATGAGGCATCCAGCTAGCAAGATACAAAGGTCTCTACGGCTAAGAGCACTGTTGTGTACTTGTTCCTGGCCCAGCAAAGACACTGTGAGGAAACCACACTTGCTAAACTGGGTCCAAATGGCTTTGTTTTCAGAATGGAAACGAACAGGGAAAGCCTAACAATTTACATGTTGCTCCCAGAGGCAGCTGCTGTTGACACTTCTGTACGTAAGTACAGTGAGCTCTAGTGAATGGCTATTCTACAGACTACTTAAAGGTACACTGCCTGATTTTTATTTCTGCTGGTATTTAGTCTCCAGGGCCATGAACATGGTTCCCAAGCTATTGCTCCTGGCTCTGTCTCCAATATGTCAGGGGTAGGGAAACCTATCCTTTCTGAAAACCACTTTGAAAATTACTACAAGCTCTGGACTCCAGATAGGATTTGGGTGGGGGGTGTTTACGGGGACCTGGGGGAAAGAAGGTGGTCTCTTATCCTTGAGTGCATGCATCCCCTTATCTGTGCTTCCTTCTCCTGAACTCACTTTTCCAGTGCTTGAGGGTAGGGACTGCATCCACAGGCCTGATCCAGGAACTGGAAAGGGGATAAGTAAAAAAACAGGTGCAAGCCAGCTTGGTGTAGTGGATAAGATGCTGGACTTGGACCTGGGAAGCCAGGATTTGAATGCTGCCCTAGCCATGAACTCGCTGGGTGGCCTTGGGCAAGTCACAACTTCTCAGCCTCAGTTCCCCATCTGTAAAATGGGAATGTGTGCGTGTGTCTGTCTCTACTTGTGTTCCCCTAATCCTTGTCCATCTTAGATTGTAAACCCACTAGACAGGGACCTGGCTCTGAAAAGCTGTGATTGTAAAGTGCTGTGTATGTCCAATAGCGCTATAGAAATTATTATTAGTAGTGCAATTTGGCTCATGGGCCGGGGTTTCTCACCCCTGCCATATAGCCCAGAGGAGAAGTTAAAGGTGTCTATTTCAGTACTGCAGCGCTTGAAGAGAGGGAGCATTGACAAGCACCCCCTTCCCCCCAATCCAACAGTCTCAAACCCATCAGCACCTGGGCCAGAGCTTGGAATCAGACATCTTCTCTTTTGCTAGCAAATTTCCTTTTCACTGTGAACACATGTATCAAATATGTCTGAGGTACACCGAGGCAGCTCTGAGGTTTGGATCTCTTTCCTGATCATGTCTGGAAAATCCCTGTAAAGGTTAGCTTTCAGGAACAGACTGCTAAATGCCTGCTTTGGGTTTCAAAGGATTCAACCAACAAGTCTCATGAGGATTTAGAGGGACTTTCTTCTCGGGGAAGAATCACATCCAAGTAGTAAAAATTCTCCTTTTTTTTTTTAGCCAAAGAAATAATAAATAACTCCACTGACTTGCTCATTAAAGTCTCCTGCTTTGACACCAACCTGGGTCTTCCCTGGGGTAAGCTGAACCGGGGAATTGGTTGTGCTTGTTACAGGAGGCCTCTCTAAGCAGACTTGTTAAGCTGTGCTATCGCTCATTCAGAGGCTGGCAATGTCTTTCTAAAGCACTTCACTTCTGCTGGCAGCTCAGCTCACCTTGCAGCATCATTTGCCTTTTGGCTTTGCTCTGGCCTGCAGTAATTCCATTAGGGAGGGCAGGCTCTTCAAAGAGCCGGTGAGCTCTGCATGCATAATGAGATCAGAGAAGGTAGAACAGGATATTTATTTATTACTTCCTCGACCATGCCCAAAGGTATGCTGGGTGATTCAGAGAGCCTCCTCCAGTGGTTGCATTAGAGGGGGCATTTTGCTTCACATCACAACTCATCTTGTGGCTGGATCTCACCCCCCCCCCCAAAAAAAACAACAACAACAAACCATTTCAGTATCTGTTTGGAAAGTAGAAGGCTGGATGTAGACCTCTCTTTGCAACAGGTTCCCACACCCCTGTCTTTTCCAACACAATGAAGGAAAATAAAATTAAATGCTGAAAGGAAAATTCAGGCTTGCTGTCTTGATGAGTAGGCCTACCACACAGCTCTTGCACCAGCAGCTTAATCTGATGGTTTAGTATAAACTGATAAAGTATAAATTACTTTAAAGCATATGCATCAATTATCAAGCTCACCCCCTAGCATTTGCTCTGTCTCTTATGCTGTTCCTAGCACCAGTTATAAATGCAGTGGCTTATGGGAGGGTATCCCAGAGGCCTCTCTCTGTCCTTGCCAGTTTGAGCTTTTCAAGCAGCGTGTACACAGAGCATTTGTTGTATCTTTGCACATGGCCATGATGGATTAGAGAAGTGGAGGCCAAGCTATGTTCCCAGAATTCATTCTGCTCAATCGCCTGTTGCCCTGTTTATTCTTTCCTTTGTCCTTTCAGATTTCAGCACCATTTAAAAAAAAAAAAAAAGAAGAAGAAGAAAGAAATCTGTACTGCCAGCATGGATCCCACACAAAGGCACCTTTCTCTGGATTTCATGGGCCTTATATAACCTCAGTTGGGCCTAACTGGGCTAGTGCTTCTTAAGTCATCTGTGCTAGTGGTTGGGTGCTGGGTAGTCATCCTGCATCTCAGCAGATGTTTGGACTAGATGCCTTTTGAGGTCCCTTCCAACTCTCTGACTCTATGATTCTAGTCCAGGAGCTAATACTCCTGGCCACAATAAGCTGGAGAGATAATTAACAAGTAAGGAATGGTAGCTTTAAAGTCAAAGGTTCGCAGCTTGTAGCCTGCATTATCCCATTTTCAGATTTAAATAGAAACAAGGGCATGCAAAGTCTATCAAATATTTGCTAGGGTAGTGGCCCCATCTGCAGGTGGTGTGACTTCACCTGGGGCCCTCCTCACCTGCAGTTAGAGAATCTCTTAAAAACACCTTTGCATGCAGAGTGCCATTGATTTATTTTATATTTATTTATTTTATAAATTTCTACCC